>CM068719.1:4978460-5278460 GCA_035079005.1 Fraxinus americana
TCACATCAAGAATCATCATCAAGTTCATGGGCAAATCAACAACGTGACTTTTCTCCTTTAAATTAAGCTCAGAACAGTCCTTCCTTGCAATCAAAATATGTCTCTAAGCAGCCCAAATAGCTTACACACCATATGTAAACAAGTTCTAAGTTATGGAGATTCTATAAGCCCATGTTTTTTTCAATTTTGGATCTACCATCACCATAAAGGTCATTCACTATTTGTTGATGCACAACCAATCCAGCTACCAATTTTACCAAAGCCATAAGCAATGTGAATTTTTTTTTAGTTAATCTCTACGCATGTCTGAACTTGAGAAGAGGCTCAAGAGGTGGCAGCCTCAGGTCTAGAAATTGTGGGGTGTTGGGTATTTCGGGATGATGATGAATAATCGGGATGGATACTTGATTCAGTTATTATAATTGAATGCACTTAAGTGTTATAAGGTTGAAAATCACACTTTGTAACCCAAATTACAAAGGACCAAGACTACTTAACGAGCTTGACCCATTACTTGACCTATTATATTACATATATATGTAGGTTAGGGATGACAATTCGAACTGTTAAAATCGAAATTGCGGTTAATCGAATCGAATGGGAGGAAAAAATCGAACCGATGGTACAATCGGGTGGTTATGGTTTGATTTTAATGACCCGGTTCAGGGTGGGGCAGGTATGATATTTAGCAATTGAGCCCCGCCCCGAACCGATTACCCGTTAAAAAAAATTAATGGTGCAACTTGGTTTTCCATTATTCTTTCCCAAAATTAATGGGGTAATTTTGATAATTGAGCTTCCCCAAAATTCTTGCCCAGTTAACATTACTAGTAAATCCTTAATTGAGTAACATAACTCTAACCTTATACGTTAAAATTGAGAATTGGAAACCAAACTGTTACCGTTGATCATGTAAAAAAGAGTTTGATGCTTTTCTAAACGAGCCAGTATTGCCCAGGGTGGATGGTTTTGATTTATTGACATGGTGGAAAGCAAGTTTAATAAAATATCCGACTTTATGGAAGGTTGCTAGAGATTTAATAGCCATTTCAGTATCTACTGTGTCATCTGAGTCAGCGTTTAGTACAAGTGGTAGATTTGTGAGTCCATATAGAAATAGGCTTCACCCGAAGACTTTAGAAGCTTTAATGTGTGCTCGAGATTGACTTTGAATTGATATTCATGGTAGGATTTATTATTTTATATTTGTTATTCATGCACTTTCTTTTATCGCTAATTTTTTTCTCTATTGTGTGTAGAAAATTATGCTCCTTCATCATACTCTGAAACTTTTGCAAGGTTTAGTGAAGAAGACATTGAAGAAGATGTACTTTTTTTGTTTAAATCTTCAGTTAAAATCATTCTTGATTAGGAAGTATGGTTGTATTATTATTCTAATTACATTTCTTATTTATTATACAAGAATCAACTTTGAGTCTAGACTCTTGACCTATACTAGTAAGAGTTGTGAGGGGGGGGGGGAAGAATGAATATTGACCTATACTTGTAAGAGTCTTGACCTATGTGTTGGATAATTTCAACATATATATGGCACACGTTGTATATTGAAATATATGGTGCTATTATTTAAATGATATTAGTCAATTAAAGTGATCTGATAAAGATGTATTGTGACTAATGGGTATTAGATTTCATGAAATTATAGTGTAGATACCGGAGTGTTGTTTTAGATTGATGAGGGACTAATTTGAAGCAACTGAAAGATAGTGACTATTGAGTTACTACTATTACTTTATATGGTTATGGTCCCCAATTGTTGGTATTCTTGAGTTTTTCTACATCCCCATCAATAGAGAGCAAAATTGAAGTGAATATCATCAATCAATTGGAAGATCCTAACACATCCAGACAAAGAATCAGAAATCTATGGATCAAGGAATGATTGTACTTCTGCTATTTTCATTATTATTAATTTCAACATGGAGGGTTATATTTGAGAATTAAGGATTTGATTATTGTTTTGATCGATAATCTTATTATGTTTTTTCTAACAAGTGGTATCAGAGCCAATCCATAGTTGAAATTTGTGAGAAATTGAAGTTTTAAATTCTGAATTTTTATGGATTCTTTGATCTTCATGCTATTTTATGAAATTATAGCATATTATGTTATGGATCTTCAATTTGATATTTTTTTACATGTTGTTATGGATTCAAGCATGTTATTATGATTATGTTCAAAGTTTTCTTCAAAATTCGGATTTTTTGGATTAAAGGTATTTTCAGATCATAATCATAATAACATGCGGGTTATTACATAATAACCCGAATTCGGGTTATTATATAATAACATGCGGGTTACTACATAATAACATGCGGGTTATTACACCCATTTTGGCCTTGGCGGCTCCGGCTACCAAGGATGAAGAAGAGGAGATGAATGGGTTTCTTCATTAAGGTTTAAGTTATGAAATTTATTAAAATGTCAGTTTTGACATTTTTGGGGGCGGGGGCTTGGACTACAAATTTGAAGTTTTAGGGCACCTTGCAATTAAAAATTAGGGTTCGGGTTAAGTTATTTATATTTCAGTCCCTAAAATTTAAAGTTAATCCTAATTGGGCCTTAATGTTATGGGTTTTAATAATTCAACCCATGAAGTTCCGCAATTAATTAATTTGGGTTATTTAAGTTCTGAATTCAACCCCTGGAGTTTTAAAATTAATTAATTTGGGTCATTTTAATTCTCTATTTTGCAATTAAAGCCCTCAAAGTTTCTGATTTTGTTCTAATTGGCCCCAAAAGGTTTTAAATTTTACCTCCTAAAGTTTAAAATTAATTAATTTAGACCCCTAAAGTTTTGAATAATTATTTTTTGGGTCCTTAAAGTTTTGGATAATTAATTTTTTGACTCCTAAAGTTTTCAACAATTAATTATTAACCCATAATGTTCCGGATAATTAATTTTTTGGTCCATAAAGTTTTGAATTATTAACCCTTAGGCTCTTAAAGTTTCAAAACAAATAAAATTAAGTATTATGATTTTCAAATTTTGGTACAAAGGACTCATTTGAGTATATATAATATTCAAAAGTGAATTGATTGAAACAATATGTTGCCAAAGTAACCTCTCTTGTGGAAATTAATTAACTTAAAATATTAGAAGGATTTCGTGTGTATGCTAGTTCATGCGGATATTAGCCGGTCCAACGGAAGGTTCATATTTGGCCGAATTGCATGCACACTTATGGTGGTAAACGTGTGACAATTATAAGGTTTCCATGTGAATAATAAATCAATCCAAAGATGAGTTTATTATTTGACAGGAGTTCTTGTCAATGTTTGATCACTACACAAAGAGTACTATTTGTAATTAATATTACTGTCCAAAGACTTGATATTAATGTTGTACTAGGTATCTTGAGATGGGATTTACCATTATTTGAATTTATTAATTATTCAATACGGATTCCTGTGTGAACATATTAATTAACTATAAGTTCTCTATTCAGTTCATCCATCAACTTCTTCAATATCTGCCTATATTAATTCAATTCATGTGCTAGAAACAAAACTTCAAGGATTGGAAAAAGAATGTATTGATTGTTCTTGGCTGCATGGATCTAGATCTTATGCTTCGGATTGAGCAACCAACTCCTCTTACGGACGAAAGTTCATATGATGTAAAGAGAAACTTTGAGAAGTGGGATCGCTCAAATTGCATGAGTCTAATGATCATTAAGTGCAGCATTTCGGAAGCCTTTCGAAGCACAGTATCTGAAGAAGTGGCTAATGCCAAAGAATTTCTTGTCGAAATTGAGAAACGTTTTGCGAAAAACGATAAGGCTGAAACAAGCACGCTTCTGTGACGCTTGATTTCAACAAGGTCTAAAGGTAAAGGAAATATAAGGGAGTACATCATGACATTGCTTCTAAACTTAAGGCACTAAAGCTCGAGCTATTGAATGACTTGCTCGTAGATTTGGTATTGATATCGCTTCGTGCACAATTCAGTTAATTAGGACAGTTATAACTGTCAAAGGAAGAAGTAGACTCTAAATGAGCTCATTTTATACTGTGTGCAAGAAGAAGAAATGATGAAGCAAGAAATGATTGAAAGTGTTCACTTGGCTAGTATTTCTAAGGACAAGTTCAAGAAAAGAAAGAATAAGAAAGCTACATCTGATTCGGTTCAAAATAAACAGCGAAATAAATTTTGCTGTAACTTTTAGGAAAATTTGGGATATATAAAAAGAGAGACTGTACTAAATACCATGCTTGGCGTACAAAGAAAAATACATTTCTCACTTTGGTTTGTTTTGAGGTAAATTGAGTGTCAATACCTATACTCACTTGGTGGATAAATTTCGGTATCATCACTCACATAAGTGTGTCTATGCAGGGTGTCTGAGCTGCCAAAACCAATTGATGCTGAAAGATTCATCTATCTTGGGTGATGGCAAATCAGTTAAGGTTGAGGCTATAGGAAATTTAGGTTATCATTAAAGACTGATTATTCTTTAAATTTGAAAGAGACATTTGCGGTACCGTCCTTTTGGATGGAATTTGGTTTCTATTTTTATATTCGACAACTTTGGTTACTCTTGTTCAATTAGAAATACTCAATTTGATCTTTTCTTAATTCAAATAAATATTGTGGCTGTCAGTTCTTTATCCGATTACGATAACCTATATTTATTTAATACGGTTGCCTCTTATAAAGAAACATTGTATCTGGATTCATGTGGTATTGAACATAAATTAACCAATGAGAATTCTGCTTTGTTATGGTACAAACGATTAGGCCACATCTCTTAATAGAGAATGAAAGAAAGAATTCTTGATTCCTTTGATTTTTCAAGCTCAAGTATTTGTGTAAATTATATTAAGGGAAAACAAACAAATATCATGAGATTAGATACGAATAGGATTTCGGACGTCTTGAAACTAATTTATACGGATATATGTGGACCATTCCCTTCGACTTCGTGGAATGGTCAACAATCATTTATTATGTTCATAGATGATTATTCCTGGTATGGTTACTTATATCTCATTCATGAGAAATCCCAAACACTGGACATATTCAAGTCATACAAGACTGAGTTTGAAAATCAACTCTATAAAAGAATTCAACAAGTCAAATCTTACCATAGTGGTGAATACTATAACAGATATGACGGATCACGAGAACAACGTCCAGGGCCTTTTGCTAAATTCCTATAGGAATGTGGAATCATTCTATAATCTATCAGGATCCTTCTAGGTAGAAGCACTAAATATTGCAGCTTAAATTCTCAAAAACAGTTCCAAGTTACAAAATTTTTGAAGATCCCACTATTAAGTCAATTTTCAAATGGGAAATGCTTGATTTCTTGAGGATGTAGAGTTTGCGAGGGGAGATAAGGTTATAAGGTTAATGATTTTATTTTGGATGAAGAATATGTATATATTTCTTCTGTTGCAATTGACAATGATTTGGTTCAGGGACAAATTCTTGCTCCAAATCTTGTTCAAGAAGCAATTTCGGATCAAAACAATATTACAAGACTTCGCCATACACAATCAAGAGATTGTTCCAGAAAAACAAACTCAACAACCTCAAGAACAAATATCATTAAGGAAATCCACTATTCTGGATGACTTTATCCAAAAGGAAAACATTGACTACAAAGAGACTTTCTCTCCAGTTTCAATGAAAGACTCTTTTCGAACAATTATTGCATCTATGACATATTTTGATCTTAAGTTACATTAGATAGTTTACAAATTAAAGAAATCCATCTATGGGTTTATGCTGGTTTCCCGAAATGGTATCACAATTTTGTCAAATAATTATCTCATTTGGTTTCGAGATGCATTTAGTTGATGATAGTGGATATCACAAGTTCAGTGGGAGTAAGCAAATTTTGGTGATACCGCTTTTGTATTAAGGATATAGATACACAAGAATTGTTCTTGATGTATTTTTGTATTATCACAAAAGAGTTGTATTCTTTAAGGTTCTTAAAAGATTTGAAATGCAGATATGGCATTCAGGTAATACCCCTATTGCTAAATGAGACAAGTTTGGTCTCGATTAATACCCTATGGAAAATTTTAAAGAAAAGGAAATACATGAAATTCTCTATACTTAAGCAATTGAGAATTTAATGTATACTTAGGTTTGCACACATTTGGATATAGCATTCATTGTTGAAATGTTAGGCAAATATTTAACTAACTTTGAGATGGAAATTTGGAAAGCAGCCATGTGGTTATTCAGTACCTATGGAGAACTAATGATTAAATGATTACATTCAAGAAAATCAGACCAATTGAATATCATTGGATATTCTGATTCTGATCATGGAATATAATTGCAAAATATTGTCATAAGGTTACATATTTTGGATGGATTTGAAAGATCATTTTGACAATAGCAGTCTTGTATTCCAACGGGAACATGACAATATCAAAGTCTAAAGACATTAAGTTTCTAATTGTAAGGAAAGAAATCAGAGTGGTTAGATTTCTATAAAGCGTATTAAGACAAACTCCATAATCATGGATCCATTTACTAAATGGCTACCACCCAAAGTCTTTCATGAGCACAATGCTTACATGAGTGTTGCATCATTGATGATGTGCCAGTTTAGTGGGAGTTTGTATTTGGATGTTGTCTGTTTTAGACACATATTTTGTCCAGGATATTCGGTTAATTTTAGAAATAAAGTAAATAAAGTATTTAGTTCAGTTCCACTCTGATTAAAGTTTATGGTTGATGTCACTTAAAAAATAAGGTTGGATCAATTGGAAATAGACATGTTTGGATCACATAACATGTAATTTCTCATGCTACACTTCCACGATTGATTTATATCATTTGGTTGTATGGGTGTATGTGACCATTGATGGATTTAGTCACGTTAAATGTGATGAAAATCGCTTTGATCCTATATCAATATGACTGATGGACGAGATTTTTTGAAATACCTATTATAATGATAGCAAAATTTTGAGCTCATAAGGTTGTGCACATTTGTAAGATTACACGTATGGCCCAGTAGGAGATTGTTGGATAATTTCAACATATATGGGGCCACACATTGTATATTGAAATGTGTGGTGCTATTATTTAAATGATATTAGTCAAATAAAGTGATCTGATAAAGATGTATTGTGACTAATGGGTATTAGATTTCATTGAATTATAGTGTGGAGACCGGAGTGTTGTTTTAGATTGATGAGTGGCCAATTTGAAGCAACTGAAAGATAGTGACTATTGAGTTACTACTATTACTTTATATGGTTATGGGACCCAATTGTTGGTGTTCTTGAGTTTCTCTACATCCCCATCAATAGAGAGCAAAATTGAAGTGAAGATCATCAATCAATTGGAAGATCCTAACACATTTAGCCTAAGAATCAGAAATCTATGGATCAATGTATGTTTATACTTCCGCTATTTCCATTCTTGTTAATTTCAACATGGATGGTTATATTTGAGAATTAAGGATTTGATTATTGTTTTGATCGATAATCTTATTATATTTTTCTAACACTATGTTGATAATATTGTTTGTTAAATTCGAATTTTACATTTGGAAGGTGGGATATTGTTTGCATTTTCATTTGGGATATTGTTTGCTAAATTGGCTTAGTATTGTGTTTTTGTTTTTATTGACTTTTCTTCATAATTTTTTTTTTTCAATTTGACGGTTGGAATTTGGACTTATAAAGAATAATTTATTTTCGTGATTATTAACCTAACTTAATCAAACCGAACCGATATACGAACCGAGCTGAACCGAACCGACTTACGTGGTTATGGTACCGTTATGGTATGACAAAAAATTTGATGGTGCAATTATGGTTTTGGCCGAACCGACCCCGAACCGAATTGTTCCTTTGCCATCTCTAATGTAGGTCCTTTGTGTGTATTCACACACCACACGGTTTCTCCTCATTTCTTGGACTCTAACCTTGCCTCTTTTTGGCACTTCCTTTTCATGATTTATGTCCTATCTTCTTGCCTCTATGGCTGTTGTCACTGTTCATTCTTTGTCAAGTTCATTACCTGCAACTTGGGCACCGGATTGTGACCTTTCGTGCGCTACTTCGTACCTCTGACTATGCCTCTGTTTTGGTTCCCGTTTGGTACTGCTTCTGTAAAGTTACTTTGGCCGGTTTTGGGTATATTTTGTGGTCCATTTGAGTGGGTAATCTCGATCCAATTTGCGTGGTGTTGTTGTGTGACTTTCGGCTCTTAATTTGAGCCTCAATCCATCATTTTGGTGCCAAATCATTGGAGTTTTGATAGGGGAGTTTTACTTTCAATTTACATTGATTAATTCCATTGTTTATCTAATAGTTAATTTACTTTGTGGTCGTTAATTGTCTATTAGGTGATTTATACTCTACATGGGGCCCAAAATTTTCTTTTTTTCCTTTTGAAAATTTTTAATCACGATGATAAAGTTTAGAATGTTAGAACAATGCAAATAAATTGATGCTGGTCTTGCTCATGGTCTCAAATTGGAGTATTGGATTTGTGTGTGTAGGGGTTTGAAACCATGAACATACATTTTGCTGCATTTCTTTTAATTTTGGGAAATTTGCACAACTAGTAAATTTATCTCAACTTTTAATATAAATTCCGTGAACGGTTAAATTCCTCATGCGAGATACACTAGCTAATTTTTCCAAGGGTGACAAAACGATATGCTTAACACCTAAATCAATCTCTCTAAGTTTTTTTTTTCTTTTTTAACTTTCACTTTCAAAATTTTGAAGAAAACCCCCTTTTACTTTTGGAAGAATTATAGTCACGGTACCAAACGTTTCATTCAATTGCAGAGTTTGCCCAAACATTTCATTTGTGTCAACATGAGTACCAAATCTTT
Source organism: Fraxinus americana (assembly GCA_035079005.1). Classification (NCBI taxonomy): domain Eukaryota; kingdom Viridiplantae; phylum Streptophyta; class Magnoliopsida; order Lamiales; family Oleaceae; genus Fraxinus; species Fraxinus americana. The sequence goes on from CM068719.1 coordinate 4,987,304, forward strand.
AAAAAATACACAACTCAAGTCCGAAATGACGATTTTCGTCAATTTGACCACCAAAACTGTCAATTGACTCCCAAAATTTAAAAAAAAAAAAAAGAAACTTAATTGTTTTCCCTAAATAAGACAAGGGCATTTTGGACAAATCACATTGTTCCTATTATATCAAAAGTTAGAAAACAAAAAATAAAATCACAACCTACCCTCATGTCCATCTTTCTCAATACCACTTCACATAAGCGACACCTCCACCTCTGGTAGCTACCATTACCCACCCAACGTCAGCACCACCACCACACGAATCCAAGTTCAAATTCAAACATTTCTGATTCCCCTAGCTATTCTGGAATCTCTATGAATATTATTGAATCCCGGCCCGAAGAAAAGATCCTCCACTCCAATCGACAGCTCCTTTCCTTCATCCCTTTGCTCCTGACTTCCGTTGCTACTTTTTCAATTCTAATTTGCCATTTTTTCGCCATCAAAGTTCAACACCCACAATTGCAAGCCATTTGTCTTTCCACAATCGTCTGTTCGACGAAGTGCAAGGGGAAACAACGATAGTGGTGGTGGAATCAGATCAAACAATAGAAAAGGTGTCAATAATTGTTGTTTTGAACTCTGAAAAATTCCTTTCAAAATCCAATTCACAAAAAAGGACTCACAATTAGTTGATTTATGTTGATATTTTTTTGGGACTTTTGCTGTCAATTTTTGGTGAATTAGTTGTGGGTCGGCTTGTGGTGGAAAATATTTGGAACTGTGATGGTAGTTGAAATATCCAAAAAAAATTAGGAAAAAATAACAATTATTCCATATTTATACTTTTTATTCTGATGAACATTTTATATAATCCCTACTCTCTTAAAATCCCTACTCTTTTAAAAGATAGGGTTTGAGGTTCACTGTTCATTCATGATTTTCCCTTACAGATCACTGTTGTATGTGCTGCCAAAAATTCCAATTAGTCTTCCAGAAGGATTTATTGACTTTGGAGAACTTCAATTTCCCACTCTCTTTTTTTATAGTCGGTTGAAGAAAGAATTGATATTTTTATAGTCGGTTGGTATTTTTAAAATTCACGTGTATTGGTTATTCTATTCTGCTATCGTCCTCTTCAGCTTCTACAATTTTACTCTATTACCGTCCTCTTGAACTTGTAGGAATAAGAAATTTTTAAGAGCAAGTTTTATGGCACAGAAACCTGCAAATTTCTTACCATTTATATTGCTTCCCACTGTAAGTAGTTATGCAAAAGTTATTTCTCCTTCTATTACTTTTGCATGTTTAGTATTTAAATATAATTTTGTGTTCCCATCCTGTTGTTTCTTGTTCAACTTCTTTAGGAAAAACATATGGGGAAATTTTTGAACAGGTTTGCTACTTTTTTTTTTGTTATTATGTGTTATTTTGTTTGATTTTGATTATGCAATCAAAACTCATGTAATTACAATATAAATACTAGGCTAAGCAAAATTAAGAGTTCAGAAGTTGATGGAGAAATTATCGTGTTGTGAATGCGGAGTAAGATTTTAGGTGTATGAGTTGTCTACGTGTGTAGAAAAAGACTTCACCAACCCAACATGTCGAGTGTCCAAACATTAAGTAAGATTCGTTTGTTCCAAACATCCAACTAAATGCTGGTCGCAAATGGAATAGCACAAGATAGTATTTTTTCTTCTTGACAACATAGTTTCTTCTATTTATTTATTGCATTTATATTGAATATCTCGTCTAAACAATTTGTAGACTATGGTAACTTGACAGTGTTTCCTGTTTTATCTATCTAATGGAAGCTTATAAATTACATATTATCATTTTTATTTTAGCATGTATTAATTGCTTTATTGCACACTCTTCTGTTAACCATCTCTCACCATAAAAGAAAAAAGGAAAGGATTTCATATTAAGGTGTTGGTAATTTGTTCTTTTTGTCATTTACTTGTTAAGATGTTAGCTCAACGACTTAAAGAAGATTCTTTTTTTTTTTCCTTTGTGCATGCAGAGCTACAATACCATAAATTATGATGAGAAAGTAATTGACGGGTTCTATGATATTTGTGGAATTGAGTCGAATTTGCTGTCCCAATAAAAAATGCCATCACTGGTAGACCTTCAATTGTTTTCTGTTTTGGATCACGTTAGTTCTGAGGTTATTTTAGTGAACCGCACACTTGACACAGATCTGTGGGAACTTGAGGAAAAAGCTTACTTCATTTCCGTGGAGTGCCTTGCTTTGGAAAGGGGTACAAGTTATTTAGTTCAAAAAATTGCTCACATTATTGTTGACAGAATGGGAGGTCCTATTAATGATGCTGAAGAAATGTTTAAAAGGTGGAGAGCGAGGTGTTATGACTTGCAAATCTTTCTGAATACGATCATCCTTCCCCTTGGGCGTCTTGATGTTGGAGATTCACGTCAGAGAGCTTTGCTCTTTAAGGTTCTGAATTCTATGGAGACATCTCCATAGAATTTGGAGACATGGATCATGAACTCCGCATTATGCGGAGTTGGAGTCTCTAAGTTTTCTTAGAGCGGATGATCAAATAAATGGAAGCTAGCTATTTATATTTCTGTGCGTAAATAAATGGAGTAGACGATCAAATAATTAATATATATGTTTTTTTATATTACTTGTAATATATGGTCCAAATTAGGTATGTATTCTGTTGAATTCATTAGACTTTTATCCGCTTAATCAATTGCAGTAAATGTCTTAATATCAAAACTTAACTAACTTACAAGTAAATTTCAGATAGTGAACAAATACTGCAACTGAAAAAGAAGGTGTGATCTCGATAATTCAAATAGGAGAAGCCCCTCTGTTCCATTTGATGCAAATCAGGATCTTGGTGCAAGTCTTTCAGTTTTCATTTGGAATTTGAATTAATTAGTTAATGAGCAATATTCATACAGTTGTACGGTTCTCATTTTGCTCATCTAAGGCAGTTTGGAAGTCTACCCGGATGTGATAAAGGAAAAATTAGGAACATAATTTACGAATAAAGAAGAAAAAAAATCTAATTGACACAAAAATGAGCTCCCCTGTACTTATAATTTTTATCTTCTTTTACATACTTACAGAACTCCACAATTCAGGAATCTAGAGGTCAATTTCTTAGTTAAGTCAATTTCGAAATTGTCCCCAACTTAAAAGTGAACACATATTCTTTCATCAATCCGCATAATGTGGAACTCATGAACAGGTTGCTCCGCATATACGGAGATGCGGAGTTAACTCTGCACACAGATGCAGTGTCTACTCCGCATTTGTGCGGAGCAAAACATTTATTTTTTTTTCTTCAGCTTTTTTTTCTTTTCTTCTTTTTTTTTTTTTTACAATTTTTTGTTTCATTTCATACATATATGAAATCAGAATTCTTCAGTGGCTCCGCACCCGCGCCTTCTCTTTTTATTTCTTTTGTTTTTGCCAAAAATTCTACTTATTTACATTTAGACAAACTATAAATACAATTTCACTTATTAATAATTTAATTCAAAAACATTAGAAAATATTCAATTCCATAAATACATGAAAATCATAATTGTTGCCCCCGAACCCCCACAAGGGGCACTGAAAAATATAATTACGTGAGTAATTATTTCATCTATTTGCCATGAATAATGAAATTACTTGATCCTTAATAAATATATATACTTCAAATACATGATCCTCTGTTTTAGCAAAATGGACAGGAACTAAATTCATTTTTGCTCACCAATTGTATAAGGCTAATCTGCCATTTACATTTCAAGATATAATTCTATGTTTATACTTAATATGCATGTGCTATACTCAATATTCATTCTTTAACTGTTTAACAAGAACCTGTACTACCTGGTCCTTACCTTCGTGCACATGCAAGTGGATTGATGCCCACGATAGATCAAGTAAAAGTCTTTTTGTGCAGTTCAGAGTTCTTAATGTCTTTTAGTGAAGCATGTTCGAATTGTCATGCTACTTTCAAAGCCAGGTTCGAGAAATTGCCTCTCATTTTGGTGTTTAACTATTGGATAACTCAATCTACTTTAATTTTGTGATAATATTGATCGACTATACTTGTTGTAACCATACCCTTTCAAAGAGATCTATAACTAGCATATTGTTGACTTTTTTCAGTGTTCCTATACTCTTAGAAATCTGTAGTAGTCTTAAAGTTGGTAGTTAGATTCTTCTCCCATGTAAATTTGGAACTGCTTTCATTGGTTTGAAAAATAATTTTTCAGCGTTCCTGAAGTAGGATGTGATGCCATCAAGTACACATGTGAGTCATCTGAAATTCTTCTACTCAAACCGAAAATCGATTATTTTCGCCAAGACAAACAATTTACTCCTCATATCAGGCCTCTGTTAATGATATAGAAAATGTATCAAGAATATGGGGTGGTTACTTCATTGATTGTGGGGATGACTGGAAATTATATGTGCACAATAGCTTCGGGGGCAAACTGGTATGTTTAACAATTACTTAATTCTACATTTTGCTGCAATTAGTTAAAGTTAAGCAACGATGTCCATGGATTCCAACTTAATAATCTGGGCTCTGAGTTAATAATTAACGATGTCCATGGATTCCAACCCAATAATCTGTTCTTAGAGAGAGGTATCTCAATGTACTCACTATGCTGGAGAAGTTTGATTACTTAAAGAACTCTTGTTAAAGTATTGCTTCTTATGTTCCTCTAAACAAGTGTTTTTCAAAGTGGCTTTTATGTTAGAAAATTCCTTTGAACAATCCTATTTACTATTTTACTCATTGAATGGCAGGCTCACGTATTTTTCTTGATACTGCTTTTAGTTTGAAACAGTTAATTATGTCTTAACCTCATGTTGGTTCTTCGTGACAGATGAGTGTGGCCATTTTTCGCCCAAGCAATCAATGAAATGAGATCGACAAACCTGAAAGTACGATGGAAATTGTGCAAGTACATTTTGGGAAACATGGGTTCAATTTTTTTTGGGGGGCTGGGTGCTCTATTATATAATGCAATGGTTCCTTCTAACGTTGGATTTTTGGCAGTAGTGTTTTAGTTATTTGGCACAGGGCAATCTGTAGCGGGAGCTAGAAAAGATGATGGTAAAAAAGGCTCAACTCTCCATATTTGCTACCTTCCACATAATATTTTGCAGATGGAGAAGTACAGTGCATTTAAGGTGAAAATGCGGCAAGAGATGGGATATACAAAGCCCTTACTGGAAAAAGCAAGGGTCGTGTGAATGGAGTATTCAGGTTGCTATGTGTATGCCTAAGAGTTTGCTCATTTATTTCTCCTTCATTCTATCAAATATTCTTTAAAGCTTGTTTACCAATTTTGTACTGATTGTCCTCATAGCCAATAATGTCTCTCTTCTCAACAAAATGGCCCACAATCTATATTCAAATGAAGACATGAAAACCATCAGAAAGATATCTAAGAGAGATGACTCATTTGATGTGCTTGCTAATTCTCTTGCACCTTCTATATATAGGCATCTCTGGATTAAGAAAGCAGTGATTCTATTGATGCTTGGAGGAACAGAAAAGAACCTGAAAAATGGAACTCACTTGTGAGGATAATACTATCTTTCCTAATTTAATACTGAGCCTTTCGACTTAGTACTCTATTCAGTTTGTGACGCGGAGCAGCCTATAAGTTCTCTCAACTTGAGTTATAAGCCATTTTGTTCTGTTTCTATTGATAAGTGCATTTTTGTGCACTTATTCGGGCCCATTTTACTAGGTTTTTGTGTCATTTTAGTATTGTATTTTACTTAACTTATGTTACTTTTATCATATTTCAGTTTTGGACATGTTTTGAAGCAATTGGAAAAGAAAGAAGGATAAATGGGTTAATTGATGAAGCTTTGAGGACCAACATGCATATGGGGGGAAGTTGAAATACTACAATTGAAGTAAATTAATGAGGAGGACCAAGATGGAAGAAAGAATGAAGAAAAGGGCGGAAAAGAAAAATGGAGAAAATTTGGCCTGGGCAAGCTTCCATCCATTTTGCCTGGGCGGCCGCCCGAAATAAAATTTATCAACAGAAGCTAAAACATTAGCCTGGGCGAGCGCCCCATTTTGTACTGGGCGCTAGCCCAGGCCATTTCGGGAAAAAAATTCTGGTTTCCTAATTCGACTACAACTCTTATGGAAACGAATCTTGAGGGGTATTTTAAAACCCTAGGGCCGTCCAAAAGTGGGGGAGGAGATTGGAGAAGACTTTTGAGAGCAGAAAAGAGGCAAGAACGCGAAGATCAACTCCAACAACACGAGGATCCAATTCAAGAATCGAATTGGTGATGTCATTCTTTATATATTTTTCTAATTTTCTTCTTCCCACCATGCTAGGCTAGATTAATTTTGTGCTAGGACTAGATGAACTATGTAATATGATTTTTATTTCTTAGTTTTATATTCGTGACAATAAAAACACGTTTTGGGATATTTGAATGATTTATATGAATTTATTTTTCTCCACAATTATATGCGCAATGATTGTGTGAGTTTGGTGGCTTATTTCATGCATTCGAAAGAAGGGGAATAGGTTCGACATATATAAATTATCATAGGGTCCGATAGGGGATAGAAATATACCGCTATACCTTATGTGAATCATTAAGTGTTCATAAAAACTCATGCATTCTTGTATGTTTGCATCCGTCATAGAAATATAGTCGGGTCGCATATTTGAATAGGTTTAACTCTACTCGAGAGAGATTGTTAGATAATTTAGGAGCATTGATTCTTCTTTATTCCAACCGTGTGTCAAGATGTGAAACTAAGTTTAAAAAGATTATTGCATAGGGATTCGTGATCCTAGTACATTCATCACATATTAGGAAAACTCAAATTTACATCCATTGCCAAATTGCATTTAGTTAATTCATTCATTCATATTTGCATGTTTAGTATTAGATTAGTTATAAATTTATCAAAACAAACATTCTCATCTTTTTATAGTTTCGGTTAAGGTTTCGGTAATTAGAATCAAATTAATTCAATCTCTGTGGGTACGATATCCGGAATTTTCAATTCCACTTTATTACTTGTTACGAACCGTACACTTGCGGTGATTTAAAACGAACAATTATTTTCGTGAACATCTATCAATACTTGATTTGTTAAAAAAATGATCTCCCTTTGGTCCAGGTTGCCCATGTTTGTACAAATTGCAGCGTCAATATAGAAGAATACTTTTGCGACGTGTGTATATTCTACGACGATGATGTAATTAAGATATTTTTCTTCCTACCTTGCTAAAATAACTTGTTTCTATGATTTTGTTCTCCATTGATTATAGTCGTTTCTAAATTCGTAAACAATGCTAATTTATACTTGCTGCAGATTGACAAAGGACAGTTTCATTGTGATGATTGTGAAATCTACAGGTTAGTAATCAGATAAGAAATGCTTACTTTATGCCCGTTTCTTAAGCTGTTCTGATGTTTGGCCAAGCTTTAAAATAACTAAAATTCATTTGTTGTTTCTATACATGTTCAGATAAGGTTTTCTCTCTCTCTCTCTTCCTCTCTCTCTCTCTCACACACACACACACACATCTAAGTAAAATAATTTACTAATATCAAATTCTGAGCCAAAATAAAAATTGTATATTTTTAAAATTTCCTTATTTACTTATAATCAAACCTTTAAGCTTTGGAAACCTTTCTCCATTCTGTAACTAATTTGATCTAAATTCTGACTCATCATTTAGAGTTGGCGGTCGCGAGAACTTTTCCACTACAAGAAGTGTGGTATGCAACTGCTCTTTGGCGTTACTTCATTGTTACTTTGTCTTTAAACTTATTTTTCAGTTGAATTCCTCATCTCTGCAGTAAAATTGTAAATATCGAGAAAATATAACGAGTCTTAAGAATTTGCTAGATTTTAACACCTTCTCTAAGCTGATCACTACACTTAAATTTCTTCTTACATTTTTATCACAATTATGCAGGCTCGTGTTATTCAATTTGTTTGCATAACAATCATTCGTGTATAGAAAACTCCATGCGACATCACTGTCCTATATGTTACGGAGTTTCCTTGATTTTCATTTTCGAGTTCTTTACTGTTAATCTTGAGTAGTTAGATTGTAATACTATCCCTTTTTTGTACTTACAGTATTTGTTTGACTCCTTGAAAGACACAACTGTTATGAAATGTGGACACACCATGCATCGTGAATGTTACTACGAGATGATCAAGCGTGACAAGTAATTTGTCAATTTACTTGCAATATACTTCGAGATTTTTTTTATTTTTGCTTATTAAAAGAATTTGTACTTGATTTTTTTTTCCAAACTCCATTGATGGTGACTTCAGGTACTGCTGCCCGATTTGCTCTAAATCGATCATGGACATGTTTGGAACCTGGAAAAGAATATATGAAGAGGTAGGTTTTCATTTAATATTTTTAGCAGTCTTAATTATGAGTACAACACGTGCATTTCTTTTGCTGCCTGAAGCTACCAGCATATCAATATTAGTTTTCTCTTCTTGCAAATAGATAGTAACAGTACAAGAGATTTTAAGTCAACCTAAAGTTGTTTTGTTATTTTTTCTTATCAGTAAATGTGAATTATATAGATCAAAACTTATCTACAAGTTGTTTTCGTTATTTTTACCATGAGAACCTTGTCTATTCATTAATTTCATTGTTCTGCTAAATTTTTTGTCTAAGTTTTCTACTTTAAACACCCCCCTCCCCCAAATTATCATTTGTTTGGTCGATTAAACTAAATTTGTATTGAAAATGTTGCATGTTTATAGATAGAAGCGATTGTCATGCCCAATGAGTATAGATATAAAACAATATATGCCAAATACGGTATGCTTCATGTAAATCCGGTAAGTTTATTCATTTTTGGAAAGTTATTAAATTCGGTAAGCAAGATGAAAATCCGGTATGTTGTGTGTAAAACCGGTAACTTCAGTGAAAAACGGTAACTTCAATTTCACAACAGCAGCTTCTTCAATTCAACAAGAAATTAAAATGTGAAGTTGAATTAAATCAAACCAGTTAAATCTTTCGCTGATGGAAAATTTGAAATACAATGTCCTGTTTCATCTTTACATTCAAAACGCTAATATTGGCTTAAAAATAACACAACCCGTGCATTATACGGGTAAAAACTAGTATAGTAAAAAGTTATGTTAATAACACCATAATTAATTGGATAATTACCATTTGGAAATATAGAGGGTATAAGGTGGCTACCCTATACATAACATCTTACCACACTAAATACTTAAGTGACAAATGGGATAATAGGGTTTAAGGTGGCAAAGTAATGATTAAGGAAAAATAAATAAATTATTAAGTAAATTTCTAATTACCACTATAAATAGGGGAGAAAGAGAGAAAAGAAACACACAACAAATTAAAAACCAAAGTAACTTACCAAGGAAAGCATTGCGACTTGAAGGTGAGTAATCTATGTCCATTTCTATTTCCAAGCATATATTATAATTATGTTTATTGAATAACTATTTTTAAGTTGATTATAGATTCAAGATTCTATCCATTGACTTTGCATTGTATAGTTACATTGTATTGGATATCCCTTGATATGATCATTGATTATACACCAAATTGGTGTAATTGACTAAAGAGCTCATATATTGTTATTCTCAATTTGTGTGCACAGGTAGAATTGAACATCTATAATTGGGCCCATTGTTTTCCTTATTCTCTTTCAAAATTGGAAATAAAATGGTATGACGTATTTGCTGAATAAGTGTATTCACATGATATGTTCATCAATTTTTTTTGTAGATGGTCATTACTGAATATATTGACCTTACTTCGTATGAATGAGTTGCCTCGGAAGACGGCCAGTATTACATGTATGTTAAGGAAGTCCACGTGTGGATAACATATCCAGAATTTCCAGGCTTCTGTCATTTCGTGGGCTCTCACTATTACATGTACTACTTCGAGACGGCTACTATGATGTACCTATTTACAATTAGTTTTCCTGGTAAATAAACATGTCTATATAATATTTATGTAATATAATGGTACAAATAGTTTAGTTATGTACGGTACGTAATGCAACTTTTGTAATGCAACTTTTACCTAGTCGCTAACATGTTTTGCTATAACAAAGTATATAATAAAGTTTTTTTTAACTACCTTATAATTGGTGTCACACACACACACACACACACACACACACATATATATATATATATATATATATACACCTTTCAAAGGTCAATGTTTAAGAAAACAATAAAATATAAATATATATACATTGATATTGAAATCCCTACACTAGAACTGCCAAAAAGTTTTCTCTCAAATCACAAAATTTTTGAAATGTCTATACATAAATTCTAAGTAAGAGACGAGACTAGGAGATTACAATTATGGAAGATTTGGGGGATTACAATTATGGTATCAGAGCCCAATGTTTTAAATTCGATCTTTTGACGTGACATACATGCAAAATTTCGTCTTTCGGGATCCATTCACAAGGTAAGTCTTATATATATATATATATATATATATATATATATATATATATATATATATATATATATATATATATATATATATTTGTTTATTTATTTATTTATGCTTCCTTCCTTCTAAGCCATACATAGCTACTCAACCAAGTAAGGGATTTTCCAGACAAAACAGAAGGACTAGTTTTAGGTACTGGAAGTTGAAGGAAGATCTACCTTTAGATAAAGTCGATCCTAAATAAAACTATCTGATAGTTGATTTTTCAATTTTTGAGAAACCTGTATAGATTATTAATGGATATTGTTATACAATAGACCAGAAAATGTCTCAAAATAATCAAGGTGATAGTAACACTGCATCAATTGAGCATTTGACTCGATTGGTCCGACGTCAAGCTCGACAGATAAATCAACTAATCAACAATTACACTTCCAATGGAGAATCTTCCAAAACTAAGGACGAAAATAATATTAGTAATCATTACGAGCGATTAAAACCTTCGGTGTTTGAGAATGCAAAGGATCCAGTTGAAGACGAAAATTGGATTCGTACTATGGAACGTGTGTTTACATATGCACATATTTCGGAATCTGAAAAAGTTATATGTGCAGTATTTATGTTAAGAGGAAATACTGGACACTGGCGGGATACTTTAACCACATTAGAGAAGCTTAAGACATGACTTCAATGACTGTATCTGAGTACATCAAGAAATTTCAAGCAAAATATTTCTCTTCTGTAGCCAGACAACAAAAGTTAAATGAATTTCTGTTTCTAAAACAAGAATCAATGACTGTATCTGAGTACATCAAGAAATTTGAAGAATTATCACATTATGACTGTATCTGAGTACATCAAGAAATTTGAAGAAGTATCACGTTTCTCAACTCACGTGACCACTACTAGCGATATAAAAATTGATTGTTTCATTGGAGGGCTAAAACCTACGAGATGTACAGATGTCAGGAGTTCAAGGTTTGGATTTTTCTGTTGTAATAGATAAAGCCTTAATGCCAGAACAAGCAGAGGCCAAAATAGCTCAAGTCCGAGAAATGGAAACCTCGAACAATAGGCACTGGAATGATACCACTAAAAGTACCAGGATTGACAGAAATGTTCCTCGATTCCCAAACAAAAAGTATCAAATGGAAGACAAATCCAAGAAAACAATGTCATTATCATGCCCTCATTGCGAAAAATTCCATAGTGGGCTGTATCAACTTAAACTTGGATTATGTTTTGGTTGCGGAAAAGAGGCCCACATAGTAAAGGATTGTCCAAACAACAAAAGGAAAAATCAGCAGAAACCGAGTCCTCCAGCAGGTAGAGTATTTGCAATGGTACAACCTGTAGTTGCCGAAGATGCGAAAGTTGTTACAGGTACAACGTATGTCTATGCTACACCTGCTCTTACCCTATTTGATTCAGGTGTCACCCATTCCTTCATATCCATGAAATTTTTGCATAATCTGAATACGAAACCAACTTTAGTACCACATAATATGAACATCATTACTCTTTGTGGACCAAATCGCCATACAAAATTTATTTTACCGAAAGGCAGATTGTATATTGAGCATATGAAACTTCTAGCAAATCTTATCCTACTTGATTTCCATGATTTTGATATTATATTAGGCATGGATTGGTTAACCACCTATGAGGCTTTAATTGATTGTAAGTCCAAAACATTGAAGCTTTTAGGTAAAAATACCATATCATTTCCAGTACCTGAGAAAACATCTAGAATTATAATTTCGGCAACTAAGGCTACCAAGCTTTTAACTCAAGGACATTCAGGGTATTGGGTAAGTCCTCATCAACTCAGTGCAGCAAAGCTATTACCCCATCAACAATAACCGTTGTCCAAGAATTTCAGGATGTATTTCCTGAGGACTTACCTGGGTTACCACCTGATTGAGAAATTGAGTTCGACATAGAGTTACACCCAGGTACTCACCCCATATCCAAATCCCCATACAGAATGGCCCCCATCTGAACTTAAGGAATTAAGAAGCCAATTAGATGACTAGTTGAAGCGAGGATTCATCCAATCGAGTACATCTCCACGGGGTACTCCAGTTCTTTTTGTTAAAAAGAAGGATGGATCCTTATGACTTTGTATTGATTATCGGGAACTTAATAAGATCACTATTAAAAAAAGTACCCGCTACCTCGTTATGGGAATTTTGAATTTCTTGTAATGCCGTTTGGACTAACAAATGCATCATCAGTATTTATGGATCTAATGAATTGAATCTTCAAGGATTATCTGGACAAATTTGTCATTGTATTTATTGATGATATTTTGATTTACTCAAAAACTCAAGATGATCACGCAAATCATCTTCTCATAGTCCTGCGGATTTTATGAGAAAAGAAACTTTATGCTAAACGCTCAAATGTGAATTTTAGTTGGAAAAAGTTGTGTTCTTAGGACACGTCATCACCAAAGAAGGAATTTCGGTAGATCCCAGTAAGATTGATGCAATTCTTAAGTGGGCGCAACCAACTACGCCTACCAAAGTACGTAGTTTTCTTGGGCTAGCTGGGTATTATCAAAGAATTGTACACAACTTCTCAAAGATCTCTTCTCCTTTGACTCGGCTTGCACGGAAAAATATTTCATTTAGATGGACAGATGAGTGCGAGAGGAGTTTTCAAGAACTTAAATCACGACTTACTACTACACCTATTTTGACTATTCCTGATGGAGCAGGAGGATTTACAATTTACAGTGATGCCTCAAGAAATGGGTTAGGTTGTGTAATGATGCAACATGGTAAAGTAATTGCATATGCCTCTCGGAAACTGAAATCTTATGAACTAAACTACCCTATACATGATTTAGAATTGGCAGCCATTGTTTTTGCGCTTAAATTATGGCGCCACTATCTTTATGGGGAAAAATGTGAGATCTTCACAGGCCATAAAAGTTTAAAGTACTTTTTTCACTCAAAAAGAGTTGAATATGAGGCAAAGAAGATAGTTGGAATTAATCAAAGATTATGATTTTACCATTAGCTACCATCTAGGAAAAGCAAATGTAGTTGCTGACGCACTAAGTAGAATATGTTCCCACCAAGAGACTTTTGACCAATCAAATAAAGATCAAGGAAGTCCCCGATTGGAAGAAAATTGATTCTAAAGAAAAATGACTAACCGCTATTGTTGTACAATCAACCCTCATGGAGAAAATCAAAGAAGGTCAAAAGAGTGATTCATTTGCTACTAATATTCGACAAAAATTAGCAAGTGGAAAACCAACAGATTACTGTATCTTAGTTCATATAATTCAGAACTATATAAACATCGAATGTACGTACAGGATATAAACGGATTACGGGACGATATTTTATATGAAACACATACGACTCCTTATACTGCTCACCCAAGGACCACCAAATTATATCACGACGTTAAAGCATTATATTGGTGGCCAGGTATGAAATGTCAAATTGCCGAATTCGTAGCCAAATGCTTGACCTGTCAACAAGTAAAAATAGAACATCCAAGACCAGCAAGATTACTACAACCTTTACAAATTTCAGATTGAAAATGGGAGCAGATTACAATGGATTTTGTGTGTGGTCTGCCCAAGGTGACAAAGGGTTTTGACGTTATTTGGGTAATAGTAGATCAACTAACTAAGTCTGCACACTTTTTACCCATTAAAATGACCTTCAAAGTGGAACAGTTTGCTGCCTTGTATATACAAGAAATAGTACGACTCCATGGGGTACCCGTTACGATTACATCAGATCGTGATCCATGATTTTTGTCACGATTATGGAAAGAGATGCAAAATTGTTTAGGTACAAAGCTTCAATTTAGTACAGCTTTCCATCCACAAACTGATGGATTAACAGAATGAACTATCCAAACTTTGGAGGACATGCTTCACGCTTGTGTTTTGGAGTTTCAGCACAGTTGGGATTATTATCTACCTATAATTGAATTCTCTTATAATAACAATTATCACATGTCAATTCAAATGCCTCCTTTTGAAGCATTATATGGTCGGAAATGTCGATCCCCTTTACATTGGAATGAAGTAGGTGAAAATAAAATCATAAACGCAGTAATGTTTCAGGATATGAAAAAAACAGTTGAAAATATAAAGAGACGATTAAAGGCAGCTCAGGATTGACAATGCAGCTATGCATATAAGCGACGACGACCACTGGAGTTTGAGATAGGAGATAGAATTTTTATTAAAATATCTCCTATTAGGGTTTGCTAAGATTTGGAAAAAAAAAGGGAAATTGACACCAAGATACAATGGACCATTCAAAATCCTTGAACGCATTGGTAAAGTCGCCTACCGAGTAAAGCTATCTGAACAATTGAAAAAAATACATGATGTATTTCATGTGTCAACTCTTCGAAAATATATTCTAGATCTCTCTGATAGACTAACAGAGGCACCAACTGATATTCATCCTGATATGACCTGGGAAGAAAAATCGGTCAAAATATTAATGAGGGATACTAAGAAGTTTTGTAAGAAAGAAATACCCTTAGCTCGTGTCTTGTGGCAAAGTAAGGTCATCAAAGAAGAAACTTGGGAAAGAGAGGACAAAATGAAAGCTTAATACCCCGAACTCTTTGATTAAGGTAATTTTTACTAGAGTAATTTCGAGGGCGAAATTCTTTTAAGGGGGGAAATTGTAATATCCCAAAAATTTTAGAAAAAATAACGATTATTCCATATTTATACTTTTTATTGTGATGAAAATTTCATGTAATAGAGTAAAAAGTTATGTTAATAATACTATAATTAATTGGATAATTATCATGTGGAAATATAGAGGGTATAAGGTGGCTACCCTATACATAACATCTTGCTACACTAAATACTTAAGTGACAAATGGCATAATAGGGTTTAAGGTGGCAAAGTAATGATTAAGGAAAAATAAATAAATTATTAAGTAAATTTCTAATTACCACTATAAATAGGGAAGAAAGAGAGAAAAGAAACACACAACTAGAGGTGTCAAGACGGACGGGCCGGCCATGACCCGTAAAAATCGGTCCTTGAAAATCGGGACCGCGGGCCGACCCGTGACCCGTGCGGACGGTTCACGGGTCAAGGAGGTGTAACCCGCGGGTTTCGCGGGTTGCACCCCCACGGGCCGCGGTTAACCCGCGGCCCGTAAAAAAAATTGAAAAAAAAAAAAAACAAAAATTAAAAAAAGGGGGGAGATTATTTTTACAATACCCTCTCATTAGTTATTATACATTTATACTTCATAGTTCATACTTGTTACTACCTTACTACAATTACAATTATTCAATTGCAAATATCATCATCATTTTGATTATATTTCTTTCTTCTCGATTCTCACTAGTCACTACTAAATTTTTTAATCCTACTATATTATGGATTCTCGCAATTCTTTTTCTCAAAATCCTATTTTCAATAATAGTTGCTCTCCAATAAATTTAGAAGATGATAATATTGTAGAAGTTTGCAAAGTTATAAATAATTCATGTAACATTAAATTTGAATTCTATATAAAAATTTCTTGATATAATTATGAATTTATCATTTTATTCAATTCTTAGTTTACATTTAATAAAAAAAATATTTTTTGCTATAAATATGAAAAATTCTATATTTTTATAATTTTATTTATACAATCATACGGACCAAAATCGAAACGAACCGCGACCCGTGACCCGCATGGGCTCGACCCGGATGGGTCAGCGGGCGGGCCTGGGTTGTAGTCCAAAATTGTGGGCCGACCCGTAACCGGCCCGGAACCCGCAGCGGGCGGGCTTTTTTCACGCGGGCCGTTACCGGGCTCACATGTTGGCTGGCCGACCCGGCCCGAACCACCCGGATTGACACCTCTACACACAACAAATTAAAAACCAAGGTAACTTACCAAGGAAAGCATTGCGACTTGAAGGTGAGTAATCTACGTCCATTTCTATTTCCAAGCATATATTACAATTATGTTTATTGAATAACTATTTTTTAAAAGTTAATTATAGATTGAAGATTCTACCCATTGACTTTGCATTGTATATTTACATTGTATTGGATATCCCTTGATATGATCATTGATTATACACCAAATTGCTGTAATTGATTAAAGAGATCATATATTGTTATTCTCAATTTGTGCGCGTTGGTAGAATTGAACATCTATAATTGAACCCATTGTTTTCCTTACTCTATTTCAAAAATGGAAATAAAATGGTATGGCGTACTCGCTCAATAAGTGTATTCACATTTTATGTTTATCAATTTTTTTTTGTAGATGGTCAATACTGAATATATTGACCTTACTTCGTACGAATGGGTTACCTCGGAAGACGGCCAGTATTGCATGTATGTTAAGGAAGTCCACACGTGGATAACATATCCAGATTTCTAGGGTTCCATCGTTTCGTGGGCTCTCACTATTACATGGACTAATTCGAAGCGGCTACTATGATGTACCTATTTACAGTTAGTTTTCCTGGGGAATAAACATGTCTATGTAATCTTTATGTAATATAATGGTATAAATAGTTTAGTTATGTACGGTATGTATCGCAACTTTTGTGATGCAACTTTTGCCTAGTCGCTAACATGTTTTGTTGTAACAAAGTATATAATAAAGTTTTGTTTTAACTACCTTATAATTGGTGTTATATATATATATATATATATATATATATATATATATATATATATATATAATGATCTAATGAGCACCGGTGCTCATCTTATCCTAAGCACCAATGAGTTGGCACATTAATTCATTGGTGGATTGGAACTCACAAAATCTTTATCCACCAATGAATTAATGTGCCAACTCATTGGTGCTTAGGATAAGATGAGCACCGATGCTCATTAGATCATTTCTGTATATCTCTTCTATATAATAAGTGTGTATGAAACGGAGGCAAACAGAATTTCTTGTTTTCCATCCCCCACACCGTTATCAGATGGAGTTGAACAGAATGAAAGGGAGATGAAGAGGGTTAACTGTAATCAGAAATTAAGGATGTTAAGTATAGCAATGAAGGCATCCGTTTATCTTCAGCTTAGGAACCCAAGAGGCTTGAAACTGTAATGGAAGTATAAGTCTAATATTATTGGCAATAACCTGTAATTCCAGAGACGAGAGCAATTTACATTCCCAGCAACGGATTTTAGCCTAATAACAAGGTGATGATTCCACAGAATTCTGAAGCTGAAAATCACATTTTTCCCTAAAATCCAACTGCAATTGGCGTCCAGCCAATGCGCCAAATCGCATCCACCATCATTCATCCTCAACCAAACCCTGAAACCACAATTTGCAACCCAAAAACGACACCATTGACAGCCACACCCATCACCCCAAAAGCTCAAAATGGAATTGCCAAAAGCTCAAAAAACCTCGACTGCTCAAACAATAACACCCAATGCGGAACCAACCTCCAACTCCCAAGACACCACAGCAACCATTGCACCACCACCAACCTCACACCGTAGCCCCAAACCTACCAGTCGTAACGCAGCCCAAACCACCACAGCCCAGCCACCAATCGTGCTACTGCCCGACAACCATTTCACCCAAAATCAATACCAAGCAACCCCAAAAAAACCTAGAAATCAGAAAACCCATGAACTTACCTCCATTTCCCAAACCTTTTCAGTTTGATTGCCACAAAGAAACCCAAATGAAATCGAACCTCCAAGTCTCGAATGACTTTGATTCGCACACCAAAAACCCCCTACCCGCCGACGCCGGCCTGCTGGCCGACGGTTGGATCGTCGACGGTGGCTCCCCTCCCTCGCCTCTCTTCTCTCTGCTTCGAATAAGAGAGAGAGAGAGAGAGAGAGTGATGAATATATAATTGGTTTTATAATTTGTATATATTTTGTTGTTTTCAGAAATTGCTCATTTAGCCCCCATTTTTAAAAGTCTTTTATTACAGTCCCCATAATTCAGTAATTAGTAAATCAGTCCCTGATTTCCTATTTTTCCAGTCAGCCCACAAGTTCTGAAAGATCTGATTTCAAATTTTCAATTTCAGTTTAATAAATTTTCAATTAAGTCCCTGAACTTTATTTTTATTATTTTAAGTATTTATTTCTTTCCCAAAGTTTATGTTATAGACAAAACAGCTCCTAAAGTTTGGCCCTGTTTGCTACTGATTTTCCATTTTAACAATTGTGATTTTTTGACCGTTGGCTGTTGCAGGCGGGTCCCACACTACACACAGCAGGTCAAACATTGCGGCTTGATTGTATTCCGACGGTAGGAATTTTGCTCCACAACGGCTGGAAATCTGCTGCGTAAAAACAAACAAATTCTCTTTATTTTTGTTGTGAAATTGCCCCCGAAGCCCAAGTTTTTAAAGTTGTTTGATTTGAGTCCCAAAGGTTTCCGTCATTTATGAAACTCGTCCCGGAGTTTATGTTTTTCTTCATCACCCCCTAATTTAGAACATTTTACTTTCAAATTCTTAAATTTTCAAATACAGTTTCACAAATTTGAAATTAAGCCGCTGAACTTTATTTTTATTATTTTAAGTATTTATTTTAGCCCCAAAGTTTATGTTATAGACAAAATAGGTCTTGAAGTTCTTATTTCCCACAATTAGTCTACAAATTTTGAAAAAGTTTATTTCAGTCGTTAAACTTTTGAATTTCCACTTTTAATAAATTTTCAATTAAGCCCCTAAACTTTATTTTATCATTTTAAAACTTTGAAATTTTGAAATACTAATTCAAACTTATTTTCTGTTTTGGATAGACGAAACGTCCGGACGAATAGGAGATTGAGGTTTTCTACCCACTTCACTGTTCACGGAACTCGAGAAAATTGAGGTAAACTTACCACCATTAATTAGATTAAATTATAATTGCATGTTTTATGTGAATTTACGTAATTTATATAGTTTAATGCATGAACTTTAAAATAGATAGGATTATAATTTTTACGAAAATTGTTGTTTGACCGAAAGTTACCTGAAAAAATTTGTCGTAAATGTTTCAGACCATAAGAAACTAATAGAAGAACCTTGTAGATGTCATTGCAATCTATTTTCATCAAAAACTTGAGGAAAATTAATAACCAAAATCTTGAATTCAACAGCCGAAGTAAAATGAATTTGGTGATTACAGTGTAATGAAGAAATAAGTGGGGGGTAAGTATTAATTCATAATTATAAAACTATTTGAATTAATACCTTCGTGAAATTGTAAAAGCCATCAATCAATGGGACTAAAAATTAGAATAAATGGAAAATGCCAGTAAATGAGAATATTGTGGTGTACTTAATAAAATTTGTAGTGATAATAGAATTACCCTAACTCAAAACCCTGAAAGCCATCTGCTCTGACATGTGTTTTTGCTGTTCCGCCATTAGGCCTATCAAACGGTCCAAAAAGGCCCCTCAACAAACACAAAGAAACACAAAGCCTAGAGAGGGGAGGTAAAAGTCGGTGGGAATAGATTCTCAACCAATGAATTATGATAACACAAATCGATGACGTGGCATAAGGAATTTGATGTTCTGCCTAAAAATGAACAATAAAAAACTAAAAAATTCATAACATCCAAATTAAAAATTAGCAGAGAAATATTTTTAAATAATTAGTTGAGAAATGGTTGATAGTTGCTTAGAATAAGGAATTAAGTTTGACAAATAGTTTCAAAAACATTTTTTGAATGTCAAATTGAAATATGGTTTTGTTAGTTTCCAATTTCATAGTATTTTGTTATTTGATTACTTATTTAATTGAGCATATGAAATAACTATGACTTATTTCTTTCATCTTTGCTTGCGTAGAACAGTATCTAACAGCTTGAAACAATCATTTCCTTCGTTAACATAATGAGAAGTGGTAAGATTCTCAGTAAATAATTTTAAAAAAATTACAAACAAAAAATATAAAGTTATGTCAAATTTAAGTGTGTGAACTATTTTTTGAAGATCATGGTAAACAACCTGCAAAGAGAATCCTCTATAGAGATTTACCAGAAGAGAAAAAGGAGGAGATTCGTAGAAAACAAAGAGAAAGATATGCTAAACAAAAAGCATCAAAAAAGAACTCCATTCGTATAAATGATTTCGATACATCCGGTGGCGATCAAACGACTACGTCGATTGCTCGATATTCAAACAATGATGTCCAATATACGGACAACATTCAAGACTTTAGTGTTGTTGAAAAAGCATCCAAGAGACAGCGGAACACTGGTGTTCATAGTGATATTGTTGAAAAGGATTCGTCTCATGAAGTATGTATTCTTCCTGGTGTTAAAGACTGTGTCATTAATTCAGAGACAAATTAATCCTCAAACAATGTCTCTAAATCTTCTAATCAACTCTTTATCCAGCAGGTTCTCCTCCAATCATTTTTCTATATTTTTTATTCAACCATCATTCTATTCTTTTCCTCTGAGATTTTGGAATGTATTATACAAATAGGATCCATATGTCTTTCGAGAGGAGTCGAGCTGTGATACAAATATGCTGACACCTTCTAGGGGTAAGAAACAAATGTAAAATTGGTTGGTTCTTTCAATTCAGTAATCACATATTGGTACTGCATCAAGAATGTCCTTACTCAGATAATTCAAACAACATGACAAGCTTGCTTATGTTGCGTTATTTTCATTTTTCAACCAAATAGGTGAGTCGCATCACGTTTCTAGCAGATTTAGACAATTGATGAAGGTAGTTCCATCTGAAGCATATTCTCTGCCATTAGTACCCAGCTGCATACATTGTAAAGCAAAGCGATTCCACCTTGAAACAATCGAAGCTTCACGTGCCGATGGAACAATTTCTTTAGCCACAAATGATGTTCCCGATAAGTTTTATTCGTTGTTCACCCGCAATACGTATGAATCTGCACATTTCAGGACATACATTCGAACTTATAATAACAAGTTCGCTTTCACATCCTTCGGAGTGAAATTTGATAAAGATCTTTGCAGGAGAAATAGAGGAATCTACACTTTCAGAACTCAGGGACAGATCTATCACTATATCAATGATTTGATTCCTTCAAATGGTCGTCCTTCTTATCTCCAGTTGTATTTCTATGATACAGAACATGAATTAGAAAATCGCGTTTATGATTCAGACAGAATGATCCATCAATTGTAACTCAACTCATCGATATTCTTCGCATCAATCCATATTCTGTTTTTTTTCGCTCTCTTGGTGATTTTCCAAATTTGAAAAATAGAATAATTCATATAAGATCAGATGCCGGCGTAGATCAACGTGTATTCAATGCTCCCACATGTTCACAAGTTGCAGCAATATGGGTAGAAAATGATGGTGAAGATCAACTAAGAGGACGTAACATTTTTGTCTTTAATCATTCTGGTGGAAGCCATATAGTTCAGTACGATTTCGGGTGTTACGATCCATTGCAATATCCGTTGTTATTTCCATGTGGCGATGTTGGTTGGCATCAAGGGATTCAAAGGGTTAGTAGAGGAAGGAGATCTACATATAACAAAACAAACGAATCAATAAATCCTGAACAATCAGAGACCGCAGAAGAATTACTTGCACGAGAACGACTAGGTTAGATTGCATTATTAAAATTCAAAAATTTCATTTAGTATGTACGTCCAACTTAGTAACCTTTGATTCACATTCAACTTTTGCAAAGATTAAAACAGAAGAACGAAGGACCCAGTTGTTTCATGTCGTGAATATTATTGCTATAAATTGCAAATCAGAGAAAATACCAGATCAATTCTGCTACTTTCTGGTCGACTATTGCAACAATTTGTAGTAGATATGTATGTTAAGATCGAGACGTCGAGATTGGATTATTTTAGGAAGCAGCAACAACATATCCGATCAGAGTTATATCAAGGTATTGTTGATACAATTACGCTTGGAGAAAGAAACGCTTCTAATGTTGGAAAACGAATTATACTGCCTTCATCATTTATTGGAGGACCAAGAGACATGAGAAAAAGATATATGGAAGCAATGGCTTTAGTTCAACGCTACGGAAAATCGGACATTTTCTTAACGATGACGTGCAATCCAAACTGGAAAGAAATTACAAATGAACTAAATCCACAAGAGGAGAGTCAGAATCGACCAGATTTGGTTGCTCGAGTTTTTCGTGCAAAACTAGAAGAATTAAAGGATCAATTATTCAAAAGGAAAATATTTGGTAAAGTCTCAAAGATATGTCTACGTCATTGAGCATCAAAAGAGAGGTCTTCCACATGCGCATTTCTTAATTATCTTACAAAAGGATTGGAAGGTCTATGCACCTGAATCTTTTGACGAGATCGTATCAGCAGAGATACCTGATAAAAATGTAAACTTGCACTTGCATAATGCTGTTGTAAAGCATATGATGCATGGACCATGTGGAGTTTTCAACCCATCAAATGTTTGCATGAAAAAAAATGGTTGTTGCAAAAGTAATTATCCAAAGAATTACGCATATGCTACAACCGTTGGAAATGATTGCTTTCCAATATATAGGCGTTCAAACAATGGAATAGTTGTCAAAGTCAGAGGCAAAAATTTAGATAATCGTTGGGTTGTTCCATATAATCCATATCTGCTTGCAACATTTGACTGTCACATTAATGTCGAGATTTGTTCAACGATAAAAGCAGTCAAATATCTTTATAAATACGTTTATAAAGGACATGATCGTGTTGCTTTCAACTTGATTTCTGAACAACGCGATGAACAAGTTGATGAAATCCAACAATTCCAATCAGCCCGATGGATTACTCCCCCTGAAGCTATGTGGAGGATATTTGGCTTTACTATTAATGAAATGTACCCAACAGTGTATAGTTTACATTTACATCTGCAAGATCAACACCCAGTGACTTTCCGAGCAAATGACGATCTAAACAATGTTGTAAACTTAGATCGTTCTAGAAAATCGATGTTAACAGAGTTCTTTGCATTAAATCAAGTAGACGAGAACGCAAAAAAATTATTGTATAAAGATTTTCCGGAACATTATGTTTGGAGCCAACAAAACAGGAATTGGACTCCTCGGAAAAAAAGAATAGTTATAGGCCGTATTGTTACCGCAAATCCATTTGAAGGTGAGAGGTATTTTCTACGGATATTGCTAAACCATGTAAGAGGACCTTTGTCGTTTGAAAACCTTAGGACAGTTGATGGTGTTGTGGCCCCAACATTTTCGCGAGGCAAATGAATATTGCTGGGGTTGATACAGATAGACAGCAGCTTAGAAGATTGTTTAAACGAAGCGACTCTATATCAGATGCCTTCAACTTTGAGACGGTTATTTGCAACAATATTGGTTTATTGTAATCCAACCAATCCGAGGGAGCTTTGGGAACGTTTTGAGCAAGATATGTCAGCTGATTTCAAATCAACAGAAGATTCTATATCAAATGTAAGAACCAAAGTATTGAGGTCAATCTCATTTTCAATTGAATCAATGGGGAAAGACATTAATTCCTATCATCTTCTAGATGACGACATTTGTTTCGATGAAGAGGAATATAGATCCAGAGAAATCAATGACGAATTGGCTGTTGAAATTCCAGAAAAGGATATCACTGCATCACAATCTCTTAATAGTGAACAACAATATGCCTATAATGCAATACTAGATAAAATATTTGCAAACCAAAATGCTGCATTCTTTGTAGATGGCCCAGGTGGGACGGGGAAAACATTCCTGTACAAAGCACTTCTCGCAACAGTACGATCAAGAAAATTAGTAGCACTTGCAACTGCTTCATCAGGTGTTGCTGCATCTATTCTTCCGGGAGGTAGAACAGCACACTCACGCTTTAAGCTTCCACTTGATACTGACGAAAGAAGCACATGCTGTATCAGCAAACAAAGTGCACTGGCAAACCTACTACGTGCAGCAAAATTAATAATTTGGGATGAGGCTCCAATGACGAGAAAACAACACATAGAAGCATTAGATAAAATGCTACGAGACATCAACGATTCAGATCTAACATTCGGTGGCAAGGTTGTTGTTTTCGGTGGAGATTTTCGACAGGTTTTGCCTGTCGTTCGTAAAGGAACAAGACAAGAACAAGTAAATTCCAGTTTGGTTTATTCGTATTTGTGGCCTATATTGATTAAGTTCCGATTAAAACAAAATATGCGAGCAAGACTGGATCCAGAATTTTCAAATTATGTATTAGAAACAGGAAACGGAATGTCGCCAAACACAATCGATGAAACCATTAAAATACCAAACAAGATGCTTGTTCCCTATAATGATGACAACACTTCTTTAGATCATTTGATAGAAGATGTTTTCCACGATATTCATAAATATTCAATAAATATTTCATCTATGATGAATCGGGCCATATTAACACCGAAGAACGGTTATGTTGATGAAATAAATGCATTGTTAATTCATAGATTCCCAGGAGAAATACATCGATATTATAGTTTCGATGAGACAACAGATGCATCTGAACAATCAGTTATGGAAGATTTCTTAAATACTCTAACCCCAAACGGACTTCCGCCACATGAATTATTACTAAAGAAAAACTGCCCCATCATGCTGCTTAGAAACATTAATCCTTCAGAAGGACTATGCAATGGAACCCGTTTGATTTGTCGGGCTTTTGATCGAAATGTCATAGATGCAGAAATTGCAGTTGGACACCATATTGGAAAAATAGTGTTCATTCCAAGGATACCATTCCTACCAAATGTTGAAGAAAATAGTGGTTTCCCATTCAAACGAACTCAGTTCCCCATAAGATTGAGTTTTGCAATGACTATAAATAAGTCACAAAACCAGCTTTTTCACATGGTCAATTATATGTGGCTTTATCGAGGGCAAAGACAGCATCTACGGTGATGGTTCTAATACGACCACTGTCTACTGAACAACGTGAAAACAACACCACAAAAAACATTGTGTTCACAGAATTGCTTACATTATCATGTTTGAATTAATGTTATTCAGGTAACTAGATTTAATTGTATACTTTCGATTTATTATGTATTACAATATTTTTCTCCATATGTCTAATATTCAGTAATTTAATTCAAAGTCTTCATCAATTGTTTTAGTAGTTTATGAATTTAAACTAAGATCTGTTACACTTACACATCTGATATTTCTTTATCAGAAAAGAGAAAAAATGTGGACGGTGCACACATCAATAAAGGATATCACTCCAAATACAAAAAATTGGAAGATTAAGATGATCGTTGCGGAGAAGTCACATAAGCGAACAAGCCCACGCACAACGGTGAAATACCAAAATTTGACATTAATTGATCAAGAGGTATGATATTCGTTACCCTATATTTTATTTCCAATTATCAATATCCTCTCAAATTACAGGTTCTTAAATTATATCATATCATATAAAAAATATTAACTACATTGTATTAATTTAACTCTCTTTTTACAACATATTTTGTGTAAAAATAAATAAATGATACATAAATTATTTACAAAATTTAGTACAGAAAAACAATCCACATAACTTTACATAATACAATATTAATCACAATTACTTTTATTCTTCGTACAGGGAAATCGAGTGCAAAGCGGCAATGTTTGGCTCGACATTAACCCCTGACCGACACTTTACAAATTTTACACTCATATTATATCATCAATGCATATGTCAAACCAGTGGATCCGAAGTACAAAATTGGAGAATACAAATATCAGTGGATTCTGAACTCAAAAACAATAATAGAAGATGTTCCACGGAACGAACAGCAAATAGATGCACCGAAATATGAGATCGTCCCATTCAAGGATTTAGAGACTCATAGAGGGTCGACTGAAGAAATAGGTAATTCAATTTAAATTTTATTACAAATTTATTATCAATATAAATTAACATTTCATATTTCAATATTTAGCTATTTTAGCTGTTGCAATAAAAATTAAGCCAACTAAAGAGGTAACGACAACATTTGGACCAACAACAATTCAAGAGATATATGTTATCGACTTCTAAAAGGTAAAAAATTCTTATAATTTCACATTCCCTTCAAATTCTAATTCCTATATTAATTCAGGAATACTTTATTAATTCTTTTAATAATTTCAATTTTGTAGCTTGAACCCCATATGTTTGACCATGTGGGGTCGATTTGTCGAAGACGAATGTCAGAAAATATCAGATCTTATTGAAGATAAGCCAATACTACTTGGAACAAAAATATCTGTTGGCTCATATAACGGTATTTATAATAATAACAAATGTTACATATTCTTCCATACTACATATACTTGCGCTAAAATCGATCTCAATTTCAACAAAGGACTCTCTCTTTCATCACGTCCGTCAAGTACCTTTATAATCAATCCTGTTCTTCCTCAGGCATCTGCAATGAAGCAATGGTAATTCTCATCAATTAAAAATTAGATATTAATGCATTAATATTAGACATAATTATGTGATGTATGTAATTTACATGTATATTTCATTTCCATGCATTATTCTTCTTTTTTGTTGAATTCTAAGGGCGGAGAACAATGATTCGATAATCAAAGCTATCATTGCAAGATCCTTCACATACACATCTACACCACTTTCATCTGTTGGAATTCGAGAAGTTGTGAAGATTTGCGATATCGCAGATTTTATTAAGAGTTTACAACCCACAGAGGTAAATATTATTTTATTGGTAATTCATCATAATATTTACACAAACATTCATTCTAAAAATTAATTATGATTTAATATAGAAAGCAAAAATCTGGATAAAGGCGAAGATAAAGGTGATTGAGTTTGCCCAAGTATTTTATTACATGTCATGCGTTGCCTGTAATAGAGGAACTGGATATAAATACAATGAAACCTTTGTTTGCATATATTGCAAGAGCCAAGGGATCAGCAAACTGCGGTGTGTATCTCACAATTTTCGTTCAAAATTCATGTTTTATTTCATTTATAATTTAACGACATTCAAATTCTAATTAATATATTCGACGCATTTAAAGTGCTAGAGCATATATTGAGCTGGACGATAATACTGGAAATATTGCTGCTACTTTGTTTGGTGAAGTAGCAGAACAGACACTTGGTTGTTCAGCAGAACAATTGATGGAACATGCTGGAGAGGTAACTCTTTAATTTCTCTTCAAAATTTCAATTACATTACAAACAGTTATTTAAAATATATTTAAATTGGTTTTATATTAATTATGTAAACCTATCCAAAATTCATTTTGCAGGAAAATCAACCATATGTTAAAAGCGTCGCAGAGAAATTATCCGACAAATTCTGGAACCTTCAACTTTTTGTAGATCCACAAAACCTGAATCAGAAAAAATACAAGAACTTCAATGTCCTCTCTGTTGAAACAGTGCAAGACGACGAAAATACTGGATCGTCATCTTAAAAACAAAATTATCTCAAAAACCATTCATAAAACTATTCAACTATGTTTCTTGAAAGGATCATTCCATACATTCTATTAATGCTCTTCTTTTCATATATCACGTGCAATTATTTATACATCACATCAACGGTTACAAACATCTTTATTAATAAGAGATTTCTTCTCAACCAAATAAACATAACATCAACTAAGCAAACGTGCATTGCACGTTGCTTTTAACTAGTATATATATATATAAATAAAGTGTCTATTTAACGGAATTTGTTGGTTTAACGGAAAAACTAACGGAATTTGTTGTTTTAACGGATTATGTAACGGAATTTCTTGTTTTAAACAGGCAGCTGCACCTTCTTTCAGTGTTTTTATCATAATTTTGTATTTCGATATTCGATTGAGGCGATTCAAAATACATTGGAAAGCTAACCCATCTGGCTACAACTTTGATAAAGATATCATTCTCCAATTCGATAACTTTCTATGCCAAAAATATGTCTCAATATAACGGACTATGTAACGGAATTTTTTATTTTAAACAGGTAGCTGCACCTTCCTTCAGTATTTTTATCATAACTTTGTATTTTGATATCCGATTGAGGTAATTCAAAATACGTTGGAAAGCTAACTCATCTGGATACAACTTTGATTCAGACATCATTCTCCAATTGGATCACTTTCTATGCGAAAAATAGGTCTCAATATAACGGACTATGTAACGGAATTTCTTGTTTAAACAGGCAGCTGCACCTTCTTTCAGTGTTTTTATCATAACTTTGTATTTCGATATTCGATTGAGGCAATTCAAAATGAATTGGAAAGCTAACCCATCTAGCTACAACTTTAATTCAGACATCATTTTCCAATTCGATCACTTTCTATGCCAAAAATATGTCTCAATATAACGGACTATGTAACGAAATTTTTTGTTTTAAACAGGCATCTGCACCTTCCTTCAGTATTTTTATCATAACTTTGTATTTCGATATCTAATTGAGGTAATTCAAGATACGTTGGAAAGCTAACTCATCTAGATAGAACTTTGATTTAGACATCATTCTCCAATTGAATCACTTTCTATGCGAAAAATAGGTCTCAATATAACGGACTATATAACGGAATTTCTTATTTTAAACAGGCAGCTGCACCTTCTTTCAGTGTTTTTATCATAACTTTGTATTTCGATATTCGATTAAGGCGATTGAAAATACGTTGGAAAGCTAACCCATCTGGCTACAACTTTGATTTAGATATCATTCTCCAATTCGATAACTTTCTATGCCAAAAATATGTCTCAATATAACGGACTATGTAACGGAATTTTTTGTTTTAAACAGGTAGCTGCACCTTCCTTCAGTATTTTTATCATAACTTTGTATTTTGATATCCGATTGAGGTAATTCAAAATACATTGGAAAGCTAACTTATCTGGATACAACTTTGATTCAGACATCATTCTCCAATTGGATCACTTTCTATACGAAAAATAGGTCTCAATATAACGGACTATGTAACGAAATTTCTTGTTTTAAACAGGCAACTGCACATTCTTTCAATGTTTTTATTATAACTTTGTATTCTAATATCCGATTGAGGAAATTCAAAATGAATTCGAAAGCTAACTCATTTCACTACAACTTTAATTCAGACATCATTCTCCAATTCGTTCACTTTCTATGCCAAAAATATGTCTCAATATAACAGACTATGTAACATAATTTATTATTTTAAACAGGCAGCTGCACCTTCTTTCAATATTTTTATCATAACTTTGTATTCCGATATCCGATTGAGGCAATTCAAAATGCGTTCGAAATCTAACTCATTTGGTTACAACTTTGATTCAGACACCATTCTCCAATTGGATCACTTTCTATGCGAAAAATAGGTCTCAATATAACGGACTATGTAACGAAATTTCTTGTTTTAAACAGGCAGCTGCACCTTCTTTCAGTGTTTTTATTATAACTTTGTATTCTGATATCCGATTGAGACAATTCAAAATGAGTTAGAAAGCTAACTCATCTGGATACAACTTTAATTTAGAATTATTCTCCAATTCGACCACTTTATATGCCAAAAATAGGTCTCAATATAACGGACTATGTAACTGAATTTCTTGTTTTAAACAGGCAGCTGCACCTTCTTTCAGTGTTTTTATCATAACTTTGTATTCCGATGTCCTATTGAGACGATACAAAATGCGTTGAAAAGCTAACTCATCTGGCTACAATTTTAATTCAGACATCATTCTCCAATTCGATCACTTCCTATGCCAAAAATAGGTCTCAATATGAGACTAAAACACCGGAGCATAACTTTTCGGTTGGAAATTGATTTGTGATCATCTTTTGACTAAATTTGATCCCCTTGACATCTTCCTTTATCCAATTGACTCCGAGCACTCTCAAATCTTTATCGTGAGATTCGGCACAACTTTTAAATATTTACATTTTAGCCCCCGAACTTTGGATCCCTTACAATTGAGCCTTTTCTCAAAATTTGTCTACTTTTGCTTATTTTCTTCAATCTCACCAACCTATATCACAATATCAAAATCACACATTTAATTATTTATGAATTATATAAACATTACATCATTAATTATTTATAGGGTGTCTGTTTCTGCTTTTCAGTAGAAATCAAGCCATTGGCAACACAATTCATGCCGTTGGGAGCCGCAATTTTGGATCAATTCTCTCACTGTAGGGCTGTAGTTTTGAAAAAAAAAACAGTAACATAATCAATTTTCCTTCCTCCTTGCAGCGCGTCCAGACACGCCCTTAATTAACCAAAAAAAAAATTACATCTTTATTAATAACAAATTAATTATTAAACAAAAATATTAAATATAAACTAAGCAAACGTGCATTGCTCGTTGTTTGCACCTAGTATATATATATATATATATATATACACACACACACACCTTTCAAAGTTCAATGTTTAAGAAAACAATAAAATAAATATATATATTGATGTTGAAATCCCTACACTAGAACTGCCAAAAAGTTTTCTCTCAAATCACAAAATTTCTGAAATTTCTATACATAAATTCTAAGTAAGAGACCAGACTAGGAGATTACAATAATGAAAGATTTGGGGGGATCACAGTAGTGGTGTTAGTGAGTTCTCTCTTCTGCTACAAATAACGACTTGGGGTGGTTGTCAGCTATGGCAGTTGGGTGGATTTGTTTTGGTTTTAGGAGTGAGGGGTTGAGGCAGAAGGAGATAAGGGTGGATTGTGGCTTTATTTTAATTTTTAATTTTTGATTTAATATAGGAAATGTGTTTTATCCAAAATATCCTTGTCTTATTTGGGGAAAATGATTAGGTTTTTTTTTAAATTTTGGGAATTAATGGCCTTTTTGGTAGTCAAACGGATGGAAACTGTCAATTTGGACTTGAGTTGCAAATTTTTTAAAGGTTTGGTATTTACGATAGCACAAATGAAAAGTTTTGACAAAGTCTACTAACATGAAATGTTTGATACCGTGGTTGCTATTCTCCCTTTATTTTTTGTGCACAAATCTTGTTAAATTTTAGTTGAATGCGCAGCAAGTCTAACAAATTTCTCTTCAACCGTTAAAATGACTTTTCAACCCTTGGAAAGGATCATTTATATCGGCAAACAACTTTTTTAAGTGTTTAATTCTATTATAACTGGGTTTGAACTAGTAGTTCTAGATTCAAGGGCTCTTGCTATACTCGAACGAAAGAGGGAAGGATATCCATACCGATACTAAAAAGAACATTTTCTCATGAAAGCAAAAAAATCGAAATGACCTTCCCTTTTCTTTTCTGACGGATCAATCATTCTTCGAACAAATCATACCCCTCATATTATTTATAGTGGTTTGTATTTCTTTCTTTCTTTTTCAGAAATAAAATTATTCAGATATTTCTGGTTAAATGCTCGTTCGTAACCCAATAAACTACATTCCAGGGATTGGTGATTGACCCGACCATTGTTTAACACCTACAATCTTTCACACTTTTGTTTTTTTCATTTTAAATTTCAAACCTTTCGTACTTCGAAAAAAAATTGAATGCATATGAGGGCAACTCCAACCCTTTCACCAAAATACCATTTTTCTCTATTTTGCACCAAATATTTGGTGCAATGCCACTCCAACCCAACACCAAATTTTGCATCATATTTGGTTAAAGTCATTTTTGCCCTCTTGTTCATTTAGCACCAATGTTGTTAAGTTATTTCTGTAATTTTATATTACACATAAATTTTAATTCTTAATTATTATTATTATTATTATTTTATTTTTTAATAATATTATTATTTATAATAAACTTTAATCATGTGGTATTTTTATTAATTGTACTACATTTTTAAAATTTATTAACGAATTTAATAGTTAACGATACGTAATTATTTATGTAGTAATTTATATGGTAGTAAATTAATTAAATAAATAATTTTTTAGATCTATAAATTGTTAAGAATAAAAAAATGATTAACCACTGTACATTTGGTGCAACTTTTGTTGTAATGGGATGTAAATGATTTTTAGTTTAGGTAAAATGGTGTAAAACTTATCTCAAATTTTGGTGTAAGGTTGAAGATGCCCCGAGGGCCCACTTTTAAGGTTAAGAGTTAAGACTAAGATTTGAAAATCTAGCCCTTGTTTAGTGGATGTTAAATTTAATTTTTATAAAAGTAAATGGAAATAAATTATAGATAGTTAATGGAAATAAATTATATAATAATTTTTAAAACATGAACGAGAAAAAAATTCATCTGCATTTTAGTACGAAATGGATCTTGCGAGAAACAGTCGGTCTGCTGTTTGGTCGGCTGTTAAACAACCGACTGTTATGGTTGTTTCGCCTTTTTTTTAAAAAAAATATTGTTAAAAGTCGAATTTTCAACTATGTATTTTCTTTAAAAAATATGTCCAACAGTTCCGCCTTTTTAAAAAAAAAAAAATCTTGTTAAAAGCCAAATCTTTGACTATATATTTTCTTTAAAAAATTATGTTTCTTCTTGCAAATATGGTTGTAATGTCAGTTTATTACTTTGGTAAATTCGAATTGGATGAGAAAGATCAATGAGTATGGAGATGGACAAAAGATAGATGTGGTGGTACTCCAATTTCCATAACGAAGAGTACAACATATGCGGGAATGTATCATGATTTACAAAACAAGCTGAATGTCGAACCATCTCAGTGCGATATAGAACTGAGATTTTGATTCAATGATGTTTCATCTATTCTGATTCTACCTATGAAAGTTACTTGTGATGAAAAAGTGAATTATCTATTTGAATTGAACAAAATGTACACGACTCATTTTTGAGTGACTTTAATGATGAATGATGTCACCGAAAATTAACACAAAGATTCGGATGGAGGGATCACAATACTAGTGATTTTTGAAACATAGTGGAGATAGCCCGTGAGGGTTGTGTGGTTATTCTCGAGCCAGTTGTTCCTCATCGTGATTACATTTAAAAATAAATATTGCTTAATTAAAGGAAACGAAAAAAAATGGAAAATAAAAAAGAAAAAAGAATATTTCATTTTAGTAATTATCAATTTCAAATTCTTTATTTAATTATATATATAAATAAGTTAAACAAAATGAAATTATTAAAATTAAATAAAAAATATAAATATTATTTAATTAAATTTGAAAAAAAAATAAAGATTTCTTTACAATGAATATTTAATTAAAATTTTTTAAATTAAAAAATTAAAAGAAAAAAAATTGCTAATTCGTTAAAAAATAATATTGCATTTTAGTAATTATCAATTTCAAAATCTTTATTTAATTTTATATATATATATATATATATATATATATATATATATATATATATATATAAATATTATTTAATTAAATGTGAAAAAACTAGTGATTTATTTACAATGAATATTTAATTAAAGAATTTTAAATTAAAAAATTAAAAGAAAAAAAAAAGAATTTGCTCATTCGTTAAAAAATAATATTTCATTTTAGTAATTATCAATTTCTTGAACAAAAGAAAATTATTAAAATTAAATAAAGAATATAAATATTATTGAATTAAATAAAAAATATAAATATTATTAAATTAAATTAATCAAAAACATTAACTATAAAACAAAATTAAATAAAGAAAAAAATTATTTATTATTGAAAAATTAAATTATTAGAAAAGGTTTAAAAAAAAAAGGGCATGTCGACTGTTAACAGTCACAGTTAACAGTCGTCAAGGGTATTTTTGGCTTTTTGTTTGTAAAAGTTATGTTTTAACTTTTTTTTTATTGTATTAATGAGTCAAAGGGCATTGTGGAAATATGCTCCAATCAACAAGTTATTTCCCACTATTTCCTCGTTAAATCGATGTTTGAAATAAATAAAAATGAAACCAAAGAAATTGAAAGTTTGGTAAAGCAGAACGAAAGCCAATTACTAAAGGAAACCCACCAATGCCGTTGGGTTTAAATAAGAAAAATGGGCATCTATTTTCAAGCCAACATCTTAGGAGCATATTCAGTTGGGACTTTAAAAAACTCTTATAGACTTTTTTTTAAGTGATGATTTTTATTTTTTTTAAAATTCATTGATTTTTATAGAATTAATGAAAGTCTTTCGTAGATTTTTATAGACTTTTATATTAAAAATTTTATAGACTTTTATAGATTTCATTTGATTTTTTAAAAAAGGGCATCTCATCCATCCACTGTCTAATGCTCTATTAAATCAACATAAAATTGGATTTTTTTTTTTTTTCTTTTCAAAAAGCAAGGATAACATTGTCTTAACCCAACACCCCCCCACCCCCCCCCCCCCCAAGTTAAATGTTCAAAACTAACAGTAATATGAAAATAATTTATAAAATTATTCAATTAATAAATAAGAAATGATGTAAAGGACAGTCTATTTCACCTTGAAAAGAACCATGGCCACTGTAATGCTTGATTACTCATAAAATTTGGAATGGTAGATAAATAGAATGAATATGTGGTCGATAAATTAGAGACGTTCTTCCCCATTTTGTGGGTGTAAATAAAGGGTAAAATGAGAAGATCAATTAAAATGTGATACTATAAATAACTCATAAGATTTCAATGGTGAATGGCCTATCACATATGTATGGTGAAGATAATCTGGACATGTTCTTTCCTTTTTAACATGAAATTGAACTTGTGATAACCATCCTCATCTATTAATACGTTTTACATGCAACAACCCTACCTTCTAATAAATTTTGCGAAAAACATCCCTAACTTTAAAACTAAATTGCGTAAAACATCCCTACCTTTGTAAAAAATTGTTCAGACCATCCCTACCTATTTTGAGCCAAACAAATTACAACCCTATTGAAGGTGCAGCCTGATACAAACCTGTTTATATACCTAGCAATTGAATGGGCTAATTAGCACAAAACGTCTCTACCTTTGGGGTTGATTTTGGAAACCATCCCTACCTTTCATTTCTTGACATTTATGCCCCTACCTTCAACTTTTTGTGCGCTCAACGTCCTTTTCACAACTTTTTGACAATTTTACTCCTCATTCAATTGAAATAACAAGAAAAGAAAAGAAAAACTAAAGAATTAATTGCAACGATAACCCCAAATTTTTAAAACCTACTTTTAAGTCACAAGATACTAATTTTTTGCCCCCAACCAGCCGCCAACTTCGGAGCCATTTTCAGCCACCCTCCGACCACCAAAACCACCAGATATTGGCATCAACAGAAAGCTCTTAACCTCCTCTACAATCACAACGCAACAACTCCCCGAAACACCAAATAATCTTGCCGAAATCAACTCTCGAAGTCGGCCACTCGAAAATCTAAAAATCGTCGAAATCTCCACCTCCGGCCACCCATTTGATCGGAACTCTTCACCAATCATTTGCCCACAACCAGAAGATACTAACCATGCCATCAATTTAACCCAAACAACACCACAGCACGCTGAATTAACTCTACAGGTTGTTCTTCGCGCTGGCGGATTTGGGCCAAGTTGAATTCGGATGATTTATTGTAAATTGGCTCAATTGTGATGTGACCCATGTGTTTTCCTTCATCAATTGTAGGTTGGGCAGGTGAATCAAAGATTTGTAGTACAGAAACATCAAAATCCGTCGACCCAAACTACTTGCAGAGTGTGCAAACTGCAGCCATAAAATTGTGGCATTCAAGGAACAATTGGGCTTGACCTAGGGGTTGGGGAGGTGCGCCAAGAGATGAGGAGTCCAGGCCATGTGATCCGCGACCATGAGTCAAGCTGTCGACGCCGAAATCGTGAATGTTCGGACCCTGCAGAATGCTCTTCGCGGCTGTTGTTTTTCTAGGTTTAATTCAGCGTGCTGTGGTGTTGTTTGGGTTAAATTGATGGCATGGTTAGTATCTTCTGGTTGTGGGCAATTGATTGGTGAAGAGTTCCGATCAAATGGGTGGCCGGAGGTGGAGATTCCGACGGTTTTTAGATTTTCGAGTGGCCGACTTCGAGAGTTGATTTCGGCAAGATTATTTGGTGTTTCGGGGAGTTGTTGGGTGGTGATTGTAGAGGAGGTTAAGAGCTTTATATTGATGCCAATATCCGGTGGTGTTGTGGTAGGAAGGTAGCTGAAAATGGCTCCGAAGTTGGCGGCTGGTTGGGGCAAAAAATTAGTATCTTGTGACTCAAAAGTAGGTTTTAAAAATTTGGGGTTATCATTGCAATTAATTCTTTAGTTTTTCTTTTCTTTTCTTGTTATTTCAATTGAATGAGGGGTAAAAATCGTCAAAAAGTTGAGAAAAGGACGTTCAGCGCACAAAAAGTTGAAGGTAGGGGCATAAATGCCAAGAAATGAAAGGTAGGGACGGTTTCCAAAATCAACCCCAAAAGTAGGGACATTTTGTGCTAATTAGCCCAATTGAATGTCTCTAAACACCTACCAAACTCAGCAACAAAACATCACAACACATAATAGAATATTGAAGTGCAGCAAAGACATCAACAAACAAGATCTCAACAAAAATCAGCAAATCTCAGCAATTCCACTTGAAGCAAAAAAGAGACTACATAATCTGAAAGTGCTACTTTCTGTACATGAGTCCGGTCCTATGATGAGGGAAATAGATGGAGTATATGTCATGAGGTATGCCTCCTTTTTGTAGATGTCATCTAGAAACTCCATTACATTAAGGCATCTAGATACAATTGAGACAATCACATGGTAACAAGGAATTCCTTACAATTTCCAAGCATGACATGTACAAATTTTTGCCCTTAAATCCACAGCATTTAGTACGGTGCCTACGTTGTGTCAACAGTTAAATATGGAAAATTACCACCTGCATGCAAATGATAGGAAATTCACAAACCAATATCGAACAATAAATTGGGGAGTTTCGGGAGAAATTAACGCAACAGACATTCTCATAAAAAATGTGAATTCAGATGTTCTTTCCATATATGCTGACAAATTAATGCGATCAGAAAACCTCAAGATAAATGTGAACTCTAAGTTCTTGAAACTGAAACAGCACAAGAACCCCCCAATCCTCATATGTGAACTCTGAAAACACACAACTCTCACACGTTCATAATTTCAAAATGATTATTCGGTACAATTTGGAATGCCCAGAAGTTTAAAAATGAGAACTAGTTCAACTGTACTCATTCTTGAAGGCTTAATGTTGCAAATTAAAATGGACGTGTAAAAAGGAATTTAGAACTCTTTAATTGAGGTAGCCCACACTGAAGTTGGGTAAATGCACACT
Source organism: Fraxinus americana (assembly GCA_035079005.1). NCBI lineage: Eukaryota > Viridiplantae > Streptophyta > Magnoliopsida > Lamiales > Oleaceae > Fraxinus > Fraxinus americana. The sequence continues at coordinate 5,024,794 of CM068719.1, forward strand.
ATTATTGGGTTAATGCATATAGAAATGGAGGGATTGAAGACTATACCGTAAATGGGTGGATCATCTCCGAAGTCCGTTAGAATCAGAGGAAACATGTTACTCATGGAAGGAGATATATAGCATAATAATAAAAAACCACTTGAAACTCAACAAAAACTCCCAATCATACAAAACACCAAAAGAAATGAAAAACAAAAAAAATCAAACCCCAAATTTTTCTTACCTTCGCTCGTTCAAACCGGCTCACTGCGGCGACGAGCATGAAAGGAGATGACGATAAACGGAATACACAACAAAAGTGGGAAAATGGGCTATGTTTGAAGGAGAAACTGCAATGTCCCCTTTGTTTGTGCGTAAGATGAAGAGGTGAAGGGAAAATTTGGTTAAGACAATATTATCCTTGTAAAATCCATTTTCATGTTGATTTAACAGAGCATTTGACGATGAGCGGATTGAATAACCTTTTTCCGCAATGAAAGGTGAAAGTGAGGGTGAAATTGTCAAAAAACGAAAGGTGGTGATGTTTTGCACAAAAACATTGAAAAGATTAACGTTTTGTGCTAATTAGCCTAAAATAATATTACACATAAAAAAATAAAAAAATTTCTTCTTATTTGTTTTTCATGAGTACAAATATTAGTTAGATATTTATCAATTTCTTTGATTAGTTGATTCTAAATTAATAATAAAGTGTAGGTTGAAGCAATAGTTAAAATAAACGGTTTATTAGATTTTTTAATGAATAGGAGAAAAAGAAAAAAAATACCTTTCATCAGCTTTTATTTTTGTTTTTGAAAGAACAAAATAGTGTCGAAGATGGGAGTCATGTCCCCACCTGATGTGAATGCATGTAGGGAAGAACTAATAAACTCACGATTAGATTGAAATCGAACCCAAGAAAACCAAATTAATCAAAGTTTTGGATTTGATTCGAAAATAACGACAAAAAAAAAACCAATAATACGCAAACGATATGTTGACCATTTTGATTGAATATTTGAGAATCTCACCCGATTGATTTGAACGTCACAAGAAGAATCTTGATAAGTTCGTAATTTGTCCAACGAAGAACAAGAATTTGAAAGCAAATTTGCCTCTCAATAATAATGTTGTGTTTTACAATGAAAAGAATGAGTCCTATTTATAAGGAACCCATAAAATCTTGATAAAAATGGAATTAAATAAAAAAATAGCAAAAGATATTGCAAAATAGAGTTTTAACTTAAATAGAAGATTGCGAGAAATTTGAAAAAAATCGCGTTCAGAATGAATTATACGGACGCATAGTGTAACTCTATGTGGTCGCATAGATCAGCTGAAACTCCCTTTGGAGTTTCGGTAAAGGGCTCTGCGATCGCATGCCTTGGACAACTATGCGACCACAAAGTTGTCCCAAACAGCTTCCTCGTCCGCTGTTTGAATCATGTTGACTTTCTTCGTCCGAGCCCAACATGAAACTTGTTCCCTTACTTGTTGTGATCGACGTTTCATCCACCGTAACTTGAGCAAACAATCCCATCATCGTTTTCACCCGATTTGCTCTCGACCATGTCATCGGACCTCTTTCGATAATCAATAGATCCTTTCCCGGGCTTGACTCCGTTCTCACATCATCATCTCCATCTTCAAAAGGATTCGTCCTAGAATCTGTACCTGCATCAAAGAGAGAGATTAGATACATTAAAAGTATCCGAAATATTATACTCACCAAGATGATCCAACTTGTATGCATTGTCATTGATTTTCTTGAGAACTTGAAACGGTCCATATCTCCATGGCCGCAACTTTGATTTTATTTACTCTGGAAAGCACTCATTTCTCAAACGTACCCAACCCAATCACCGGGTTCAAATGAAACGCTCTTCCAGCCTTTGTTAGCTCGTGATGCATAGTGTTTGTTTTTGTTTTCAATTTACAATCTTACCTTCTCATGTAGTGACTTCACCATCTCGACCTTCTTTTTCTCATCTAAACTACCATGTTCATTCATAGGTAAATGAATTAAATCTAATGGTGTTAGTGGATTAAAACCATAAATAATTTCAAATGGTGAACATGAAGTAGTAGAATGTATAGCCCTATTGTATGCAAACTCAATGAAAGGTAAGCATTCTTTCTAACTTTTCAAATTTTTATTAACCACAGTGCGCAACAATCATAGTCCTATTGACTACTTCGATTTGACCATCGATTTGTGGGTGACATGTAGTATAAAACAACAATTTTGTGCCTAAATTATCCCCACAAAACCCACCAAAAGTGACTAAAAAATTTAACATCTCTATCCAACACTATACTCTTAGGGACCCCGTGTAAATGTATTATTTCCTTAAAGAACAAATCAGGTATGTTAGTGGCATCGCCAGTTTTATGACATGGAATGAAATGCGCTATCTTAGAAAACCTATCGACCACTACAAATATTGAATCCCAACCCCTTTTAGTCCTAGTTAAATTTAAAACAAAATTTATGGAAATATCAACCTAAGGTTCACTAGGAACTAGTAAAGGGGTATACCGTGGGGTAGAACGGTAGAACCTTAGACTTAGCTTGTTTACAAGTTATGCATCGATCACAAGTTTGTTCTACATCAATCCTCATTTTAGGCTAATAATAATGTTCCCCTAACATCTCTAAAGTCTTTGTAACCCCAAAGTAACCCATTAGTCCCCCACTATGTGCTTCTCTAACCAACAATTCACACATGGAACAATTAGGAACACATAGTTTATTTTCCCCAAAAAATAACCCTCATGCTTAAAGAATTTGTCTACCGCGCCCTTATTACATTATTTATATACGCTGAAAAAATATAAATCATTCACATACATGTCATTAATGTACTCAAAACCAAGCAACTTCGCACTTAAAAAAGTAAGAAGCGCATACCTTAGAGACAACGCATCTGCCACCACATTTTCGTTATCTTGTTTGTACCAGATGACATAGGAAAATGCCTCAATAAATTCCATCCATCTAACATGCCTTTTGTTCAGCTTACCTTGACTCCGTAAATGCTTCAATGACTCATGATCAGTGTGAATCACAAACTCTTTCAACCATAGGTAATGCTGTCATGTCTCCAAAGTTCGAACAAGTGAATAAAGCTCATTGTCATATGTAGGATAGTTGAGCGCTGCTCCAATTAACTTTTCACTTAAATAAGTTATCAGCCTCCTATCCTACATCAAAACGGTTTCAATGCCTATACCTGATACATCACAATCAATCTCGAAAGTTTTGTTAAAATTAGGTAGTACTAAAATCGGTGATTCACACAACATATCCTTAATAGTGTTGAATGCATACTCTTGTTCATCGCTCCATTTAAAACCTACACTCTTTTTTACAACTTCAATGAGTGGTGTGGCAAGTGTGCTAAAATTCCTTTAAAAATCACCTATAAAAACTAGCAAAACCATGAAAACTTCTTACTTCGATTATACTTTTAGGTGTTGGCCATTTTTTAATAACTTTTATTTTCTCTTCATCAACATCAATTCCCTTAACATTAACCATATATCCAAGAAACAAAAAATTTTCCATACAAAATGTGCACTTTTTAAAGTTAGCAAAAAAATGTTATTTTCTTAAAACTACTAGCAGACACCGCAAATGTTCAATATGTTCATTGAGGTCCTTACTGTAGATTAAAATGTTATCAAAGTAAATCACAACAAACTTGTCTATTAATGCACGTAAAACATGGTTCATTAAATGCATGAAAGTGCTCGATGCATTAGTGAGTCCAAATGGCATGACCAACCATTCATACAAGCCATATTTAGTTTTAAATGTGGTTTTCCATTCATCACCTTCCCTCATTCGAATTTGATGGTAACCACTCTTAAAATCAATTTTGCTAAATATGCATGCACCAAATAATTCGTCAAGTGTATCATCTAACCTAAGAATAGGATAACGATACTTTATCGTTATGTTATTGATGGTCCCCGCAATCCACGCACATTTTCCAAGTTCCATCCTTCTTTGACATAAGTAGAACTGGCACAGTACATGGATTCATGCTCTCCCCTACATATCCCTTGCTCATCAACTCATCCACTTGTTTTGGAAGTTTCTTTATCTCATTGGGATTAATTCGGTAAGCTGGTCGGTTTGGAATGATTGCGTCGAATACGAAGACAATTTGGTGTTCAATGCCTCGAATAGGTGGCAACCCTCTAGGCATGTCCTTCAAGGAATACATCTCCAAATTCCTACAATAAAGAAATAGCCAAGTTAGGGAGAAGTATGTTAGATTCCTCAAAAATTGAGGAGTGACTCCTTGTACACCAACAAAATCATTTGTTATCTCTCCACTATCGCTTTTTTCGACTTACTCCATTTTTCAAATATATTTGCTCTTGGCTTTTCTCTCATCTGGAAGACCCCTTGTCTTTTTTCTCATGTGGCTTTTCTCTTTCTTTTTTTTTTCCTCTTTTTTACCCACCCACTATTTTCTCTTTTACTCCAACTCATTGTTTTCTCTCTTGCTTACTGTTTTCTCTCTTTTTTTTTTAACTCTTTCCGTCTCTTTACTTCCTCATTTTTCAGTTTGATTTAGTCTTCATGCACTTGTGCCGGTGTTAATGGTACAAGTGTAATAGACTTTCCACCATTTACAAAGTTGTACTTATTTTTATACCCATCATATATCACTGTCTTATCATATTATCACGGTCTTCCCAACAAGATATGACCGGCATGTATAGGTACTACGTTACACAATACTTCGTCATAATAACTACCAATTGAAAAATTTATTAACACCCTTCTATTCACCTTAACTTCCCCCACATTCATTCAACCACTGTAATCCATAAGGCCTAGAGTGTGTAAGCATAGTTATTCTCAATTTTTCTACCAGATTAGTGCTAGCTACATTTAACAACTCCCACCATCAATGATCATGCTACATACCTTATTATTGATGTGGCGCCGTATATGAAAAATATTTTATTTTTGCTGCTCCAAGTCATCCGCCTTGATTTGAGTGTTAAGAGCTCGCCTCATAACCAATAGCTCGCCAACAGAATATTCTACTCTACTTCCATCACTAGTCTCCTCCAATTTAGACATGCCTTCATAATCACTCTCACTTTCACTCACCACCTCTTCATTATCTCGAAAAATCATCGCTCTTTTGTTGGACATTGAGAAGTGATGTGCCCCGACCCCAAATACCAAAAGCATTTAATGTCACGATTCCTTGATGGCTAGGATTCCAGTTTCTTGCTAGCATTTTCTTCCTTTTCCTTCAGCAATTCAGATTTACTCCTAGAAATAGCCACATCTCCTTTGTTGTTGTCACACTTCATTTTCAAGGATGAGTTAGAACCCGAAGCACCCGATGAGTACATTGTTGTCCCCTTCCTCTTCAATTGCCTCTCCACCTTCATTGTCATGCGTAGTATGTCTTCTAATTCCACATAGTGTTATAGCTCCACTACATTACCTATGTCCCGATTCAACCCGTTCAAAAACCTGCCCATAGTGGCATCCCAATCATCTTCCATATTTGCCCTAATCATCAACAACACCATCTCCTTGTGATAGTCCTCCATACTCTTTGATCCTTGGTAGAGGTTTTGTAGTTTTTTATGAAGCTTTCAGTAGTAGTGATTAGGTACAAACCTCTTCCACATGATAGCTTTCAAGTCCTCCCATATATTGATCGATCGTTTCCTATTTCTCATCTTTGTTGTCACCACTTGATCCTACCAAGTGATTGCATAATCGGTGAATTCAAGGACCGCTATCTTCACATTCTTCTCCTCCGAATAGTTATGGCAGTCAAAGATCAATTCCACATTTTTCTCCTACTCCAAGTAAGTCTGCGGATCATTCCTTCCTTTGAATGGTGGAATGGATATTTTTATGTTGCCCATATTCCCATCTATCTCGTCTCCAACCAAGTTTCTACCCCTTCGTTCAAGCCTAGCTCCTATATTTCTCATCATACCCATTTCAGCCTCCTCGTCCACATCATTCCCATAATCATATTCTTTACGCACTTCCATCCTAAGCTCTCGCCTTCCTTGTCTCCGTATATTTGGAACTCCCTACGCAAGTTGGAAAACTCCGTATCTTATCTATCCAATCTATCCCGCACATCTTCAAATAACCGTTCAAACCTACGTATTATCTTATCTGACATGTTAGTTTGGTTGTTGTTTCGGCTTGGTGTTGATATGTCCCTGTCAGACATCTTAATTCTAAAATTTATTTATGCCTCACAAATGTGAGCTCGTGTATCACTCAATTCAGTTTTTTTCCTCTATTGATCTCACCACTCTGCCTTTTTTCACTCAATGCTTTTGCCCAAATGTTTCAAATGACAAATTCGAACTCAACCAATAATTACTCTAATAGAATTCAAATCGGGGTTTTAAGTGAGATTTTTTTTTTAAGTTGTGAAAACTCAAGAAAGAAAAGAAATTGAATTGGATGATTGAGAATTTGAATTCAAAAAAGCAGTTCTTGAATGTGACACAATAGATAACATAATTGGCCGGCAATTTTCGAAATAAATAATAATAAATATACTTTTTTTTAAATTTGACTTTTCACGGAATTTTCAGAATTTTTTTTTCGAATTTTTTTTTTGGATTCGAAATTCAACTATGATACCGACAGAGAAAACGAAAGTTGATGTGGATACAAAATGAGCATAAAAATAACTTCTGAATTTTTGACGAAAAAATTATGGTTCAAAAGACTTAAATAAAATAACGCGAGAAAAAAGAAATAAAGACTCAAACGAAAAAGGAAAATGATATAACCTTGATTTTGGAGCTCAAACACTGGTACCAACTGATATGAACTCACAGAGTAAAGAACTACGAAACCTACGATTAGATTGAAATCAAAACCAAGAAAGCCAAAATAATCAAAGTTTTGGATTTGATTCGAAAATAACGAATCAAAATAACCAACAATACACAAAACCTTTTTGATTGAATATTTGAGAATTTCACCCGATTGATTTGAACGTCACAAGAAGAATTTTGATAAGTTCGTGATTTGTCCAACGAAGAACAAGAATTCGAAAGCAAATTTGCCTTTCAATAATCTCAATAATAATGTTGTGTTTTACAAGGAAAAGAATGAGTCATAGTTATAGGTAACCCATAAAATCTAGCTAAAAACAGAATTAAGCAACAAAAAAAAGCGAAAAATATTATAAAATAGAGTTTTAACTTAAATAGAAGATTACGCAAAATTTAGAAAAATTCGCGTCCAGAATGAACTATGCGGCCGCATAGTGTAACTCTATGCGGTCGCATAGATCAGTTGAAACTTCATTTGGAGTTTTGGTAAAGGGCTATGGGGTCGCATGCCCTGGATAACTCATGCGACCGCATAGTTGTCCCAAACAGCTTCCTCGTCCCCTGCTTGAATCATGTTGATCCATTTGGTTGCTTCGTTCAAGCCCAACATGAAAATTGTTCCCTTACTTGTTCTGATCGACATTTCATCCACCATAACTTGAACAAACAATCACATCGCCTCTTTCACCCTCTTTGCTCTCAATCGTGTCATCGGAACTCTTTCGATAATCAACAGATCATTTCCTGGGCTTGACTTTGACACGCTCGATTCCGTGCTCACATCACCACCATTAATGACTTTGAGATCTACACGAAAGTATTGCATTTTGAGTTACTTTACTTTAAAGTTTTGATTATTTGAAATTATATTAGAAATGTATTTAGAGTGGGATGAATATACAATTTTTTTAGCGGATCTATATTGTTTAAATGAATGAATTTGATAAGAACGATGTTGGAATTTGACCTGGATGAAAATGGTAATCTTTTAAATTTTTAATAGGCATGGATATAGAGTGGGATGAATATATAAGAATTGTAGATGTAAATAGCGACACCCTTAAAAATCTTTGGATCTATACTTATTTTTAATTTTAATAAGCAATTTCTTTGATTACTATGTCTCCTTGAATGCTTAGCAACAAATTACAAATTGGGTCGTGTATGACAATAACCTCAAAAAAAGTGGGGGAAACAAAACAAATATCTACTATTAATAATACTAACAAATTTGTGGGTAGAATACTAAGATAGCTATCATCTAGTATCAAAATAAGAATTATACGAAAACTCGAGGCCCCGAAATTCAAATTTGGCCTAATTTAAACCTGGCGTGGTTGTGTGTAATTGAATTTCTGTGATAAAAGAAATCTTGAAATATTCGGTTTCCATGCATGAGATGATCATAGAAGATCTTGTGTATATCTTTAAATTTCCTTAATTCTTCCAAAGGCTAATCTTCTCTCTCTAACTAATTAATCGCTCTCTCTAATTCTCATCTGTAAAGAGATATAGTGAGAGAAAACTTCTTCTTTGTAACAGCAACCAAGGAATTTCATTCTGATGGAATCTCTCTTTAAAACCCCACTTTAAAACCCTAATAAGTTTCTTTACCATTCTTGAATTGAATGAGAAAAACCCGTTTGATATCTTGAGTCGGTTACGTTTTTATGGGGGAAGATTGTGGGTGGTCGTCTCTGAATAACTATAAGTCAAGATTTACAGCACCGGATTTGAGAAATTTGGAGATGCTGGAAAATAATCAACAGCCCGATAACGGAGTGTTCTCGCCGGCCGGTGACTGCATTTATGGACTGTCATCATTGCCGGAAAACAATCCTTTTGAGTTTCCGCAGACGGAGAGCAACACTTACCACGTTGGAGTTGATGGCCGTCTAAATCTTGCTATGATGAATACGAATGGCCAAGTGAACGACCGCGGCAGGGGCGGAAACGTTTATCGGCTCCCTTCATTGCCGGAAAACGACTCTTTTCAGGTTTCGCAGCTGGAAAACAATACTTACTATCCTGGTGTTGATGGTCGTCAAAGTCTTGCGATGATGAAAACTGGCGGTGACCAGGTGAACTCTGCCTCCGGAGGCCAAATTTACGGGCTGCCCTCACTGCAGGGAAACAACCCATTTCAGGTTCCTCCACCGGAAATCAGTGCTTACAATCCTGTTGATGGCCGTCAAACTCTTGGAATGATGAATACTAATGGCCGAAATTTGAACCCTAGTAACGCGGATCCGTTCTATGATTTTCCACTCGAGTCCCAATTCAGTCGCCTCGCTGTGTCAACTAATCCAACACCCGTCTTCACGCCACCACCATCTTATGGCCGCGGTACTGTTGTTGGTGCCGGCGGTAGCCGTGGTCCGATTGTTCCGAACAATTTTACTCTTGGAATGGGTGCGTGTTCACAATCACAGTTATCGTATGGAGATCTTCTACAGAGAATGAGAATTCAATCTGCTGCCAGGGGACAGAATATGGATCTCTACACGCAGCCCAATAATTATTCAAGTTTCGATGATGGTTTTGATGGAATTGCTTCACAATATGGTTTGAATTCAAATGCACTTTCCAACTATGATCGAACTTTCATTGGAGAATCAATTAGGTATCCAACAAGGCCTCGTACTGCACATCGAATTGGTTCACTTCTGCCCTTAGGATATGGAAGTCAGACGAGTTTGAATAGAAATGGGCAAAGGGTTGACACCAATGGCTCGATCGAACCTAACTATAGTTCCCTCTTAACATCTCGACTCCAGCCAAGCTTCACGTCGTTAGAGGATTTGAGAGGTAACATATTCTCAGCGGCAAAGGATCAAGATGGATGCAGGTTCTTGCAAAGGAAAATCGAAGAGGGAAAACAGGATCATATCGACATGATTTTCTCAGAAGTGAAGGATCATGTTTGTGAGTTGATGGTAAATCAATTCGGAAATGCTTTGATTCAAAATTTGTTCGAGGTTTGCAGTCAAGAACAAATGGATGAATTTCTCATATTGGTTATGCAAGATGAAAGGATTCGTATGGCCATTTGTGTTCATATGCATGGGTATGTTGATTCGGTTTGCTTTTAAAAAGTAAACGTCTGTAGCCCACACACATTCTCTCAAAGTACATTATTTAAAAACTCATTTTTCGATAAAATAATATTTTTCATCACATCAATAACTTTTTCTTACTTTTTAACCACGTATTTTTCATCGTATCACTATTTAAAATACATTCTTTTCTCAATAATATTCATCAAACATCCCCTTATTTGTTTCATTTGTTCTATTTTTGTTGTTGTCTGGCAGAACTAGGGCTATGCAGAAATTATTGGAGCATCTTAAAACCGAAGAACAGAAGTCGACCGCTATATCTTGTATAACGCGGATTACTGTTCCATTGACAAAAAGCTTGAGCGGACATCATGTAATTCAACACGTCTTGAAAGTTTTTTCCGCTGAAGATAATAAGGTATACATGCATCCATGCCATATCTATTTCTTTTCAATTCTTGAATAAACATGTCTTACGACAATTTTATCTTATTTCTTAGCATATATTGAATGCGGTTGCTGATAACTGCGCCGACATAGCAACCGACAAAAGTGGTTGTTGTGTTATACAACATTGTGTAGCACACGCTCAGGGAGAATCCCGTGATCGTCTTGTACAAGAAATAATTGTAAATGCATCGGATTTATCGGTACATCCCTATGGGTATGTATGTTCATTTCATAGACTCGAAAATGGAAAAATAAAAATTATGTACTACTTACATTCATGTTTTGTGTTCCAGGAATTATGTTGTGCAGTATATACTAGGACTTAGGATCCCTCGTGTGACAAAAGATATACTGAATCGGCTTTCGGGAAACTTTACTCAACTGTCGATGAGCAAGTATGGGAGTAACGTGGTGGAAAAATGTTTGAAGGAGTCCCAAGAGGATGAGGCATTACGCATAGTGCAAGAGTTAGTCAGTGATCCACAATGGTTGATGGTTATTCAGCATCCTTTCGGGAACTATGTTGCTCAGTGTGCTTTGGAGGTCTCTAAGGTATGACGTCCATATTTTCATTTTCTGGCTCATGATGAATGCTATCCATGATCATTTGTGCAATATATTGTCTCTGTATCCTCGTAGCATCGAATTGGTCCCGGCCAAACGAACTTGGGCAAAATGTTTAAGACATAAAATTTCACATCGAATAAAAGATGAAAACATAGACCAATTTATAAGGGTTTGAATTACCCCTCTTAATAAGGTTGACCTTTTAATATGGAACTACAGATCTTAACATCGTATCTGAGCCCGTTAAACTCCAACGAGCAATTGGATCTGATTGTTCAAATGAGCCACTATCTTGTGAGGACATGTTAAAAAATAAAATCTCAATCGAATAAAGATGAAAACATAAACCAATTGATAAGTATTTGTGTCACTCCTCTTAATAAGGTTGAATTTTTAAGATTGAACCCAGGTCTTAACACGAAAACCCTAATTTTTACATAAAGATATCTTCACCCAAACTGGAATGGAACTGCATAATGAATTGAGATTACTGCTTCTTTTTTCCTTGATGATATATGATTAATTGGACTTTTTCATGCAGGGAGCTATTCGAACTGAAATGGTTAACTTCATTAATCACCATTACCCTTTCCTGAACAGCCATCCACATGGAAAGCGTGTGTTAGCGCGTACCAGAGGAAACAAAAACCGTGGGTGAACTGTAAGATGTATCAAGATTGTGATTCTCGTATCGTATGTTATTGTTATGTTGTCCTCCAGTTGTTTGTTTATCTTTAATAATTAAGAGTGTGTGGCGCGTTAGATTAAACGGGTTAGCGATCATCTCTAATTCCGTTGAATTTGACGTACCAAACATGCCTTAAATGTCGTTGTAGACTACTATTGATATGTTTAGGAGAAAAGGATGTGAAGTTATTCTGGTTTAGGCTTCTATAGGACAGGAATTGTGTAGGCATATGTATTGGCATATTGCTAATTAAAATGCTTTTTGCTTTTTTGTTATCTGTCGATTCATTTTGGAGGTTTCTGTTTGCTAATTTTTTTCGGAGTCATGCCATAATTTGGTTGGTTTCATGAAACCAACAGCATTGGAAAACTTAACAGGGAATATGTTGTACGACAAAGAACATAGTTTTATGTTGTCCACTTGAATCCAGTTTTTATTACCAGATACTAAAGTGCATGTTTGTTTACCATTATTGTGATGAAATAGTGTAATGAATAGTATTTTTTGGAGAATGTGTGATTAAAATTGAAAGAAACTTTATCGGTTTATGTGTAGAATATTTTATTATTTGAATGTGGTGGAGATTGATTACTGTAGATAACAATATTTTGAAAAATGGTAGACAAACAGGGGCTAAGTCTAGTAGTTTGAGGGGGAGTATTCAAAATAGCCTGTGAATAGTGGCTTTCTAAGATTTTTGTTAAAAAGTCAGTTTTACCCTTAATGAAATGGGTCATTTATTGCAGATCAAGTCCTCAATCTTTATAATTTTTTCGAAATTAGTTTTGTTTTTGTTTTTATTCATCATCACTAAACGTTTCTTCTAAATCTGATTTTTCTTCAAATATTTCTTCATTTACTTCTAGTTCTTCAATATCAACTTCTTCACATTCATCTCTAATTTGTTCAAAGTCCGTAATTAATATTCTAACTTTCTTTTTTGGGCATTCAGTGCTAATATGACCTTCTTCATTGCAATTCCAACATTTACATCGTTTTTTATCTAATGGTTTTTTATTATAAGGTTTATATTTTCTTCTAAAATATTTTCTTTTTGGTTTAAAATATTTCTTTTTAAACTTATTATATTTTTTATATTTCTTGGGTTTTATTTTTCTTTTTCTTTTATAATCATAACATCCCCAATTTCCTGGTACTTCAGTATCTCTACAGCAAATCCTATCTTGTATAAATCCTGATTGTTTATAAATCATTTGATTACTACACATAGTACTTATTTCGTCTTTTATAGTTCTTATAATAAATCCTAATGTATATCCTTCTTCATTTTTTCCTAATTGTTTTTCTTTAATCTTATTTTGAAAATAACTATTTCATGGTGGTGGTAATTTTCTAATAAAAACTTCCTTATAATAATTATTATCGGCTCCACTTCCAAACATCATATAATAATATTTACTATAATCACAACAATATTCATTGAGGTAACACATATTACAAATTTGTAAATGTTCCATTCTGTTTTTAACATCTTCTATTTCTTCTAATCTAACTTTAGTACTTTCATTTACACAATCTTCTCCAGCAAATTCTCTATAAATTCTTGTAGCAACTCTATTTATTCCTTCTATTATACTAATTCCAAATCCTGCTTCAATACTATCTTTCCAAATACTTTTTGTTGTTTCTTCTAATCCTCTATACCAATTAAACACATTTCCTTTAAATGTTGCTAATAAATATTCAGTTCTATTTTTATTATACTCAGACATCGCGATTATAATTAAAGTGTGCTATCATATTAGTACTCCATTCATTTATAGCTCTTCTAACATCTAATTCACAATCTAAATTTAAATATGATCCTGCAATTTTCATTGGGTTTGATTCTCTTAAAACTGGTTTAAATTGGTCTCTATACATTTTTTTTTTGGTAGTTTTAAAATCTACTTTTGTATTAACATATCTTCTAGGGTCTATTTTTGTTTCATATCTAACTGTGCTAGTTTCTCCATATTCTTCTTGTTTAACTGCTCGTGGTCCTCCTGTTTTTCCGACCATATGATTTTTAGTTATTTCTTCACAAATTTTTAAGTCTTCTAAGTCAAATATTAAATTTTCCATTTCTTCGTTCATTGTTCTTCTATAATTAATTTTCCTTCTTCTTTTTCTATAAGATTTTCTTCTTGCTTTCTAAGATCAATCAATAATCTTTCTATATCTTCTTTTAATCCTCCATTAAGTTTTATTAATTCTTCATATTTTTCAATTTTCTTTCTGACTTCTTTAAATTCTTTGGCATAATCTGGTTTAAATGGTTTTTCTTTATTTAGATTTTCTATTCTTAAAAAGTTATTTTGTAGTTTTTCTTTTTCTTCTTCGTAACCTATTTCAATTCTTGTTATTTTTTCATCGATTGTTTTTATACTTTTCTCTATTAAGTTAATTTTATCATTCATACTCATATTTTAGATTTTTTATAAGATGGTTTTTCAATTTCAAATCCTAATTTATTTAATAGAATATCAAGTTTGTAATTAATAATATCTATCTTTTCTTCTAAAGTTGCTATTTTGTTAATACTATTTTTCTGTGCAATTTTTGATATTTGATTTTGAATTTCTTCAAGTTTAGCTTCATCAAGTATTTCTAAATTACTAATTTGTTCTTTTATTTTATTAAATTGTTTAGACATATTTTTGCTCAAAACTTCTAATCTTTCTTTAGCTATTTCATCTTTTGGATCTATATTATTTATTTCGTCTATAGCTTCTATATCTTTAGATTTTAATTGTCCTAATTGTTGCCATAAAAATGCATTAGTCCAATTTGTAGTCATATTTAACCATTCATCTGTATTTCCCCATGATCTTAATGGTTGAAATAGAGTTGTATTCCATTTTTTAGTCTGATAACTTCCTATTGGTAATCTAATATTTTCTATTTCTTGTTTATCAAATCTTATCTTTGTTGGTAAACTCATATTAGTCTGATAAGTTTAAGAAATTAATTATTATATTATTTATTATTTGTCTTATCTCTTTTCTAAATTGTTCTTCTCTTCTTAATTCTCTTGTAATTTCATTCCTTAATAATTCTCTTTTAATTTTATTCCAATTAGAAATTTTCCTTTCTATTTCTCTACGATTATTGTCAGTTATTATCTGTTCTTCTAAAATTTTTATTTTATTATCACAAAATTTTTCAGTTATTCCAGGCATATTCTTATTCTATATCGTCAAAACTAAGATCAAAATCATATAATTCAGAAACTTCATTATAACTTACATGCTCTATAGTTTCAAAAGTTCTTTCACTATTTTCACTATCTAACCAGAAAAATATAATCATTTTTATTATTTCTTTAGGCAATCTTTCTTTTAATCCAAATGATACAATTGTAAGGCATTTTTCATAATATCTACTATCTCTTTTTATAAAATTTATTCCTCTAGTATAACTATCATAAGTTTCTGGAATTTCTATCATGTGACTATAATCAATACTATTAGTATATCTAAAAGGTACAGATTTATAATAAAACTCGTAACTTTCCATGATAAAAGTTCTTTAAAGTAAACAATCTTATAAAAATTCTTATATAATAATTTTCATGCAAATTTTCAGACAATAAATTTTCTTGTAGCTTAAAATAAGGGCCTTACCACGCTTCGCCAAATAGCAAGAATGTTATATGTTCCTGGTCACCTTCGTCACAAGAGTTGGCCAAAGTCCGACAAAGACAGAAAATGGACACAAAGGCACTCAAAACTCTCAAACAGACTCACTGTGTAGAACAACACTCAAAGCGTAATAAAAAATTTATTTCAAACTCAAAGATTTTATTGATCTGAAGATAGCTTGAAAGCTATTATACAAGGATTTTTACAAAGATTGATATTCCGAAGAGTGGTTTCTACTCTCTAATGAGAATGATTACAAAGATCATTGTTGAAAGTTTGAGATGGTAATTCAGGATGAGATTTCAGATGGCTAATTTTTGATGATCCTTTCTAATGAGAAGAGTCTCAATTTATAGAAAGGCTCGCACTTCACCGAGAAGCTTCAATCGATTTTTTACAACACAACAAGTAAAAGTACAATAATTTCAAAAAGTGGTTGAAAATATTTAAAGTGCTTGTTGGTTGTCTTTATTCCAAAGTTGTCGGCAATTTCTTTTGATTCCAGCCTTGATGCCTCTTCTTATCTTCAAAGTTCACATGGTCTTTATCGATCGCATTTTTCTTGATCGTCCTTCACTTGTGGACGTGTCCCATGAGTCAAGCAGCTTCTTTAATGCATTCTTCACTTCCGAGAATTGATCGTTCATAATTCCTGATTTTTCTTCAAGAATTTTTGATTCTTTATCTCCTCTGAGATAAGGATCCAATTATTGCTCATACCATAGACCATGTATCTTTCTCCAAAAAGAAGCCGCATTGTTGAGCAGATTGATTTTATTCTAGAGCTCGTCTAAATCATCCATTTTCTATTAATAGTGGGTAATTCTTTAAAAATCTGAATCTCTTTAAGTGGATTTCCATTATTTTTCGAATTGTGATGAGATGATGTTCTCCATACCACTACGGTTCTTTATATTCGGGACTAAATGTGTAAAATCTCGCTCAATCGGTTGTTTATCTTGAATTTTTAACACAATTAACAAATTCTTTGTCAAAGTGATCGATTTCTTTTAGATCTATCCTCGGGAAGAGTCGATCTAAAAATCCAAATCTTGCCAATTTTCAAACAATATTAGGATCTCGCTCCTTGAACCGCACCGATCCTTGGATAAATCGCCGTTGGAAGGGGTTTCAAATATAGAGAACTTCCTTCTGCGAAATTATATACCCATTCTCGAGAATTCATAATACTCCTTTTCCATTGGATGTAGATTAGCTACGATGTGATGAGTAGCAATTATTCCCTTTGGTGATTTAAGGTCAACAATTGGTGATTTTTTATCTTCTTGGAATTCACGATAACGTGAGGGTCATGTTCAATGGGCCTTTTGATAAGGATGTTTGAGTACTAGACTCACGGCTCCTTTTCCACTTGTAAATTTTTCCAACAATTTGTCCATGCGACGGGTAGTTGTTGTGGACCCTTTTTATGACTTTTTCCTCTTGCGAGGTAAGAGAGTCATTTCTCTTAAATTTTGATTCTCCACTCGAGGTGGATGTATTAATCTCCGAAATGGGATGTGACTAGCCTTTCTTGTATTCACCTTTTAAAGGAGGATATTCCCTGGCTACAATTTGCAAAAAGTCTAAACATTTAAAATTTTTCAACTATTTTTTCTTTGTTATCATTCAATTTTTCAATCTTTTTCCCACTTTCAACAACTTTGCTTGATAAATCACACAAAGTTTGTCGAATATCAAGATGATCTTCTTGAACAAAGAAGATAATCTGCATTAAAAATCGTTAAAAGATCTTGTAATTCCTTTGTAAATGCTTCAATCTTTTCCATATTCATGATTCCCTGCTCAGAAATCGACAAATAAATTATCTTTTCCTTTAATATATTCAAATTTAAAATTATAAAAAGATAGTAACACTTGCCATCTATGTAATCTTCTATGTTGAGGTGAATTTGGTAATTTATTATTTACTAGTCCGTTAAGTTGTGTATTATCAGTTTGAACAATAAATTCCTTGGGTAACAAAAACATTTTAAATTTGTTTATTCCTTTAACAACTGCCAATAATTCTTTCTCATTGGTTGAATAATTTACTTCAGCATTATTAAATGTTCCACTAGTATACCTGCAAATTTCATTTAAATCAGTTTTTAATAAAGCACTCCAATATAGATCTGAAGCATCGGTTTGAACTATTAATTTATCTTTTTTCATCAGGAAGTCTAAGTTTAGGTAAATTTCTACAATTTTCTTTTAAATTTTTAACAAAAAGAGTATGTTCTTCATTCAAACCTAATTTATTTGATTTTCTTAATAGTTTCTGAAGTTTATTTCTTTTTTCTGCAAGTTTTTCTATAAATCCTTCAGCATAATTAAGACAACCCAAAAACTTTTAAATTTGTTGCTTATTTTCCAATTTATCAGGAAATAAAATTATTTTTTCTGAAATATGAGGTTGCAATTTTATTCCATCACTATTTATTATCATTCCTAAGAATTCAATTTCATGTTTTGCTACTTCTGCTTTTTTCTGACTAAGTATTATACCTTCTTTTGAGCAAAGTGTAGAAAAAATTCTAAGATATTTAAGATGATCTTCATATGTTTTGAACAAACAAGTATATCATCAACATAAACAATAAGAAAATTATAAGTTTTAAAGACTTCATTTATTCTTCTTTGATAAATTTGTGGTGCATTTTTTAATCAAAATGGCATAACTAACCATTCATAATGTCCTTGAGGAGTACTAAATGCTGTTAATGGTATACTATTATTTTCTAGTTTAATTTGTCAAAATCCAGATTTACAATCAAATTTTGAATAATATTTTTTATTCTTAGCTATATTTATTAATACTTCTTTATTTGGTAAATAATATCCATCAAACTTAGTGTTTTTATTAAGTTCTTTATAATTTACTACCATCCTAGGTTTTCCTCTTTTTATCTTCGAATGATTTCTAACCATAAAAGTTGGGCTACTATGAGGGCTATTACTTCTCCTTATAAGTTTTTGATTAAGAAATTCTTGAATTTGTATTTGAAATTCTTCCTTATCTTCTTGATTATAGAACATAGGTTTGACTCTAATAATGATTGTTGATTCTAATAGTTCTATTTTAGCTGTTGTTTTTTATTTTCCCATTTTTCAAGTGGGTTTTCATTATAATTTTTATCTAAAAGATCTTTTATTTGATCAAGAGTAATTGTTTTGATTGAATAATTGAGTAATTTTGGTATAAATTCTATTTTTTACCACGCTGACCTGGCTGAACTCTGAATGATTTAAATTCTCTAACAATTTTTAGTAAATGTCCACATGGTGTTTTTAATTGAATGGTATAAATATTTTGACTATATTGACTAAACTGTTGTAGAAAGTCATTTCCAAGAATAATATCACAATTATTAATATTATATTGGTAAACATTTCTTATGGTTACTATTTTAGATCTTATTATAACTTCTATATTTTCATTTTTATATTTTAAAGATTCTCTTACTCCAGTTATTCCTTGTAGAGTTAATTGTTGTTTATTTTATATCCACTTTGGTAATAAAAATTCTTTAAAGACAAGCTATCTCACTCTCCTGTATCAATTAGAGCACAAGTAGTTATTTTTGATTCAAATACAGTTATTTGTATATATACACTTATTGGGAATTTTATTTCTCTACTCATTTTTCTTTAGGGCAATATGTAGTTATTCCTTGATGTATAATAAGAATTCCTTCCTTATTTATTTTATAATTATCAAGACTATTTAAAAATGAATTTCCTAATAATATTGGATGTTCATCAAAATTCATATTATTATCAATATAGCATTCTATGCTTAATAATAGATTTCATAATTTAATTTGAACTTGTCCTATGATATCACAAGAGTTTATTTTTCCTTCAAAATCTCTATAACTATAAGGTTCAACTTTTTTCTTTTTAATTCCTTCATCAATAAGAGAGCAAATATGATTCTGACTTGCTCCAGTATCAATAAGTATTTTAATTTCATTTATCCATTTACTTCCATTAAAGAACTTTCCTTTGATTCCATAAACACTATTATTTTTATTTTGTATTATTTTTGAAATACTATGTCTTACTGTATTATTTCCAATAATTATTTTATTTTCTTTATATGTTATTTGTTTTGGTATTATAGGTTGATCAATACTTATAGCATCATCATGTCCTATCTCAAAATTTTCTATTTCTTCTATGTCTTGTTCTCTGGGTAAGATTGCTTCTCCTATATCCCTAAATTCTTCGTCAATTTCTATAAAAGGCTTTTCTTTATATATATTTCCATAATTACTATTTGTATAACAATACAATCCTTGATATAATATAGTAAAAACTTTATTATCGTCTTTTAATATTTTATTAGTCATCTTAAAATGTAGACTAAGACAATCATCTAAATTTTTATCATTTATATGTACGCAATATCTTGGATAACAAGTAAATTTTAATTTTTTATAGGCCAAATTTCCTTTGACTATTCCTAAATTTCCATTTTCTGCAGTTATACATCTTTCATCTTGTAGATTAAGTATTATATGACTATTAATTCCTTCTTTAAAACATGATTTTATTATTATTTGTATTCCAGCAAGGTAAACATAAGATATTTTATCTCGTTTTTCTTGTTTTAATTTTTCTAGGAATTCATTAATATTTCTTTTTGTTACAAGATTTAATTTTATTTTTCCTTGTGTATGTTTAATATCTATGGCTTTTTCTATTTCATGATATTCATTAATGACTAACTTCTTTCTTCTAAAGGCTGATCCTAAAATATTAAATAATTTATTTTCTCCTGGAGGTTTTAGACTTAATTCTGCTTTATTAATTTTTCTAAATTTTTCCCAATCAAATTTTCCTTTTAAGGCATATCCCTCTATTCCTTCGTATACTTCAGTTTCTAAATTTTCTGAATTTTCAATTTCCATGATTCTTAGGTATCTAATTCTTCAATTCTCCTAATTTCATTATTAAGAACTCTTTGTATTCTTTTTAAAGTTTTCATTTCTATAAGAATAGGCATTTTAACAAGATATCCTATATCTTCGTCTAAAATTTCATCAAAATCTATTAAAAGAAAAGTAATTTTCTTTTCAAATTTTTTCTTTATTTTAAGACTATCCGAGTCTTTTATTTTTTCAATCAAATTTCTTGATTTATTAACAAGATGTTGAATATAACTATCAGTATTTAAATATTCAGTAGAATTGTTAACGTACCATCCTATGCAAATTTCTTTATTATCTTCCATTCTCTAATGTCTTTAATTCCTCAAGATATATGGCTCTGATACCATTTTTATGTGACCTAAAATGCAAAAATACAATTAATTCAAAAATAAAATTATTAATTAAATTTTTTGGCTCAAGATAGGTGGAAAGAGTTGATGGTGAAGAAAAGTTAATTTTTTATTGCAAGGGGCAAACAATTTTGTCGAATCTAAAATTAGATTTAAAGTTTAAGGACTAAAATGACTTGTTTTAAAACTTTTTATTTTAAGGGTATTTTAGGTATTTTAGAATGTTAAAATGGTCAAAGGCCATTTTGGAATTATAGCCTTGAATTTGAGCCATTCACACGTATATCCTCGTAGTTTGAAGGGTCGCGATTAATTAATTAAATCATTTATTATTTTTATCTCTTCTTCTTCCAATAGAGGCTATAAAAATTGCAGAAAGAGAGAACAATTTCTGTTTTTATTGCCACTAGAAAAATCTGAAATTGTATTCTTAATTTTACAATCATATTGGTAACTGAAAAACCGAATGTCTCAACAATTTTGTCTGCATGAAAACCCATTATCTCAGTATTACTATTCCAAATGTGTTTATTTATTTATTAAAAAAAAAACCCAACAACAACAACAACGTTGTTATATAGTATATGGTCACGGATAAAAAAAAAATTAAAATATAGCATAGCATTTCATTAGAAAACCCATACGTTGAAATTGTAAAATTAGAAATTTCTCGAAAAAGGCTAATCAAAAGTTATTTCGTTTTGTCCATTAATAAACTTGTTCAAGAGATGAAATATTTACCAAATTATTTCCTTTTAATCAGATGTTGAATCAATAATCAAAAAATTAGGATAAAACAAACTTGACGTGATAAATTTTAAATCCGTGCTAGATGCAATTCCAGGATTGGAAATCTTGTATTTTACAAATTCATACGATTGAGTCCTTGAGTTTCCAAAATAGTGTAAAAAGAAATGCTTCGAATTATTGCCATTTGACTCGAGCCTGTCGAGGACAGAGACTCAAAATGAGAAATTGCAAAGACTTTACAGTGGATAAATTTATAGCTCTTGTTCATCTAACTTTGGGGAAATTATCTCTTTCATAATAAACAACTTCCTATAAAATAGAACCTCATTTTACATCCACAAGGAAAGGAAATAAAGAAAAACATCGATAATCTACATCGTATGTGACACTCTCCTAAACAAATCAATATAAGTTGTAAATTTGTTCATTACTTTTAGGTCCTGCCTCCAGATTCGAAGGAAAAATGGGAGCGACGCAGTAACCACGGGACCAGATTTTCTCTCTGGATATTACTTGCTGCAGGCTGACTCTATTCTCACCAGAGAGAGATCCAAATTCAAACATAAAATCAGTGCATCGATCACGTTCAATAGAAAAGTCACCCTCGAAACCTGCATTACTATAGATCAGCAAAGAAATTTTCCGAATTGCTAAAATTTTTCCCTTTACTGGCATTTTTCGTTTTCGTCCCTGCAAAGACAGCAAAGGCATATAAAGTTATACAAACCCTTCAAAAAATTCAAGTTCTGTTAATTCCTTTCTCAAGTAAATAACGATACAATGTTATTACTCATCTGATTTACAGAATATACTCCTACTAGCTTATGTAATTCGCACTGAATTACAGTCGAGAATCGACAATCTTATTCATAATTTTAAAACAAGGATGATATTCCAAACCATAGAATTCTGATATACCTTTCGAAGATTTTTGAATACCATCATCAACATCCATCCCGTCGCTATCACTGTCTGCTAAGGCAGAATGACTCTGTACTGAACCTTGCAGTAAATCTTCCAGATCCCATAGCTACATCCATAGAAGATGGAGGAAACTATGTTGAAGGCACGGTAATTTTCTAATGCCAATATGACTTTTGAATCTCTACAAAAATTCATCTGAGAGAGAGAGAAGAATGCACCTTTAATGTCTGATCATGAGAAATGCTTCCAAGAAACTTTCTGTCATGAGAAAAAGCTGCAACGTCAAATTACACCTTGAGTTAGGGATACAACATGACAACATCTAAAGATTAAAAATTTACTTCGAGTTTATCTTAGTGTAACATACGAATGGGCAAATTGAGAAAATGAACTGGTTTCCTCAAGTTAATTAAAAAAGAAGAAGAAGAAACCCAGTTTCTCTCCGAAAGGAATGAAAGAAAGTCATACCAAGACGTTCCACAGGGTATTCAGAATGCTCGGCAATTGGCTGGATTATTCTGTTTGGTAATATGCCTACCAAGCTAAACAGAGTATAAGAAAAATATAATTCAATCTACAGATGAAAATGCAAGTCAATTGGAGAAACTAGTCCTGTTCTGAGGAGAAACGTCTCACCTGATTATTCCATTCTCGGATCCAGTTATTACTCTATCTTCATCAAGCTTAAGCCCAATATCAGGGATAGAAGAAAAGAAAATTTTAGGATTAAACAAGGTTAACATTCTGATAATGCTAAAAATGATTACGACATTATAATGAAAAATCACTCACCTTCAGCAAGGCATCAACAGAGTTAGGAGAGAGATCAACGAAGCGATCACTAAAAATTTACAGGACATATACATCATCAAAAATCCAATCAACAACTGACATTATATTCCCCACCAAGGAGAAATTCACAATTTACTGTATAGTTGGTTAGATTACAATTAAGATAAAAGGATACCTGCAATCCTTGAAAAATCCCCATGAATACAATAACAGGGTTCCAGTCTGTGTTCCACATATAACCTTTCGACCATTCTAGTCACACAAATAAACAGTTAAGACATATCTAAAAGTAGTAACAAATGTCTAGTTTTCAAATGATATATAAGCAATCAAAGCAAGTATTCATGGTGTTTTAATGGGCTATCTTTTGAATGCAATCGGTAAATTTAACCTTCATGACCACCACAGAAAGAAGCTCATCCTCAGAAAACTCTGATCGAGTTTGAACCTGCAATGACATGATACCACAGAGATTTAGTTATCAACTGAAATAAGTTGAAGGTTGAAAGAAGTATAAATTGGCTAAAGGCATGGAGGGTAAATACGACAGGAAGTCAAATACATCAAATGCTGAAGCAACAAAAAGAATTACCTTGTTACTTCTTAGATTGCAAACAGATAGAGTCCCATCACCGCTGAAGCAAAAGAGACATAATTAGAATACATTAGTCAAGAGACTTAACCTTGGCAACATTTAAAAAGATATCATAACATTATGGCAACACATGGAAAAGCATTAACTATGAAAGTTAATAGTGAATAGAGATATTTTACAGCATGAGAAAAACTATGCGGAACCAATATTTGCACCTTGGAGTCCATGCACACTAGGATGCATATTTCTTGATTTTATAAATTTAAGACACATTATTCATCCATTGTCAGAATTTTTGAAAAAAATCACTTCACAATATAAAAAATATATTATTTAATTCGTGCATTGTGTCGTGTAGGTACTTTTTGAAAAATTGTAGGTCAGAGTGTCCGTGTTAGTGCTCCCTAGAGAATGCCAAAAATCACTTAGCATAACTGTTTTGTCTAATCTCTGAATGCATTTTACAACATTCAAATTCTAGAAAGAGAGAGAAGCCATGACTACCTCGTTCCTAATAACTTCATGGAATCAGAGGCAAAAATCATATCTGAAATGTATTCTTCATGAGCATTAAAAGTGTTGCAGCAAGAACGCTGTCGGGTATCCCACACCTGTATTGTGGAGAATAACCACATCATTGGAAAGAAAATAAATGATTTAAATTAAATTTCCTATATAGACTCTGCACTAAATGATTGGCAAAAGCACATGGCATTCCCTCAGAAAAACTGCAAAAGGAACCAAAAAAAGCCAAAAAAAATGCTTGTGTGAAGTATAATAGTGCTATTTGTCCAATTGAAAATATGGTACTTGCTCCATGGACAGTATCCTGGCTCCTGCTATTTTAAGGTTAGATAGGATAACAAAGAGGAGATATATCAAACATTTGATGACAAAAGGTGCATAAATGATATTGAGAAATAATATGGAAATGCAGGTTCCTTTGCTCTCAACGTGAACCAAAAATTGATAAGATAAAATGAGGAGGGGTACAACATATCCACATATCATGAAAGAACAAAAATAAGGATTTAATAAGCTGAAACACAATAATGCTCTTCAGACATCTATGGCTTTGTGAAGCCAACATCTTTCATGTTTGAAGACAGTCGAGCAGATATAAGAAGACAAATCTTTCTTTGTAAATCACTTTATTTCTGACGTGAAATCCATGGACATTCCTGGGTCTCAACATGGATAAATAGAACTCGTTTTCATCTGTGTCACACTTCTAGCAGTTTCTATCGTTCCAGTCAAACTAAGATTCTATCCCATAGAAAGAAGACAGACAAAAAATGGAAGAGAACTTTTTTGTGATTAACATTTCGACCTAACCTTCCTCGTCACATAAAAAAGATTCAATTTTTATACATAATCACCTTGATACAGCCATTGTCGTCTCCAGATGCAATGGTTGATTCAGTTAAATTAATAATTCGATTCACAGCAGCCCTGTATTAGAATCAACCAATTTGACTTAGCAAGTGTTTAAGTTCTTTAATATCGAGTCTCGACAATAATTCATCAATGGCACGTAAATATATTTAGGTACCAACCCATGAGAGTTCTCCAGCCTCACAATTTCTGATCCTGTTTCAATATCAGTGGCAAGAATAGAACAGTCTGGAGAACCCGTCACAATTGCTGAAAACAAATTCAATTCAAGAAAAATCAAAACAAATCGCACTGCTATCAATTATTGGGCAATAAATCCATTTTACTTAAAGAACCTACTCTAATAGTAAAAATTATAATAGTTTAAATAAACTAATTACCACGCCCTTCGTTGACAAAACGGAGTGCTCTACATGATTCGGTATGAGCAGACACTTCCAACAGCCTAATTATCAAAAATTAACAGCTAAATCAATCAGCAAAGCGTAGAAATAACACAATTCACGTGTACGCCTATAGATTTATGTAAACATGAGGTGTTAAATTGCACCTTTGAGGTTGACATTCAGCTGCAAAACGATACCTAACAAAACATAAAATAAAATTCATCAGCTACTTGCTATATTCGCGCTTTCAGAACCGAAAAGGATCAGAAATGTGAATTGAACTTACAGTAGGAGTTGACCGGTGATTAGCCCGGCAGCAACGAGATTATTGGAGGGATGAAAATCGAGGTCAAATGGAAGTTTTCCCAAATCTATCTCCATCACGGTGGAGGTTTAGGGTTTAAGGAAAATAATATTTTTGGATTTTATGAAAACAGGAAAAATAACTATACAACGTGGTTATTAGTTAGGATTTACTTTTCTCCATCAACATTGTTAAAATAAGGAAACAAATTAAAAAAAAAAAAAAACCTTTTGGAATTACATTGGTACAACGTCTAGTGTCTTAATTTCAAACGGAAAAAATTCTAAGAAATTATATTTTCAAGCAAATGATCTTATCGAGAGATACATCTCACACAAAAAATTACCAAAATTCAGGATTCTAACACCATAGATGTGGCATTTCATTAACGAGCAAATCTTATTCTAGTAACTCGAGGAAAATGTCGAGCATGAATTGAAACTTTAAAGTTTGTTAGCAATTTATTCTTAGTCCTTGTTTGACTACTATTTATAAATTAATTATGACTGATCAAATTATTTTTTATCACATTTCGTGAGGGGACAAGTAAAAATACAATTTACTTATCTTTGTCATATTTTTATTTATAATTCAATTCATTTATAAAGAATATATTTTCTTTCTTTGATCTTTTGACGTCACAAAAGCATTGATGACGTTGAGTTCAATCTAATTTGGTCGTAGTAAAATCTCGTCATTGAGAAAGCCATATTGGGCCCTGTGTTTGAGATTGTAATGGAGGATGAGGCCAGCCAATTTTTTCTGCTTTTATTCATCTGGCCCAATAAAAGGAGATTATTGGGTCGATCAAGGACCAAGAGGCCACAGCCCATATGTTCTTGCCTGTAGTTAGGGATGGCAAAAAAAACCGCCCCGCCCCGCCCCGACGGTGCCCCGCCCCGAATGGGGCGAAAAAAACCGCCCCGACGGGGTTGGCGGGGCGGGGCGGGGGGGGTGCCCCGTCGCGGGGCGGGGCACGGGGCGGGGTGGGGATGCCCCGCCCCGAACCCGGCCCGTGAAAGATTTTAAAAAAAAAAATAAATATATATGTGGATTTTTTAAGGAAAAAAAAATAAAAAAATAAAAAAAAAATTAAACGGGGCGGTTTAACGGGGCAAGCCCCCGCCCCGCCCCGCCCCGTTTAAGGCGGGGCGGGGCACGGGGCGGGGTGGGGTGATGGCGTGGCGGGGCGGGGCGGGGGTGCCCCGCCCCGAACCCGCCCCGTTGCCATCCCTACCTGTAGTTGAGGCGAGAGAGGAAGTGAAGGAATAGGAGTGATTTCTTCAACTTCAAGGTTTTATCCTGATGTACCCAAGGGGAGTGACCGAATGGTGCCCCCCTCACAAATGCGGCGGGCCCCATGTTTTTAAAAAAATGCGACTCGTGGTCCCCACTTCAAATGTGAGTGGGGTGTAAAAGATTAGGTAAAAAATTATGTACATGTAGCATAACTATTTCTTCAAATACTGTACTGAATTGCTTTTGTTCTTTATTTTGATTTTATGTCGAGTCATATCTACTATCGTAGATACTCAACGTATTCGTAGATACTCAACGCGTACGTTAGAACATGTGAATATTTGAACCAATTAATGGATGAAAATTCCTTGGGTTCAATTTCTTTTTGTACTAACGTTAAAATTATAATATAATAAAACCAAGTTTGATCATTAAATTATTAAGCACCTGTTTGGTAGAGTTCAAAATTTAAATTTTCATTTAAGTAAAAGTCAACAAATAATTTCTACCATAAATTTCGAGCTAATTTGAAAGGGATTTTAATCCAATTAAAATTGAAAATATAACTGTTATTGGATCTTACTCGTCTGATAAAAGTTAACAATAACGACTAATTTTTCAATTTTAATTCGATTTTAATCTCTACCAAACAAGCAAAAGTACATTGTTCCACGACAAATCTACTAAAAATCTAACTTTAATCAAACCAAACAGGAACTGAGATAAAAGGTCGAAGTACATTGTTCCACGACAAGGGTCACCCTCAATGAAAATGTGGATCCACTCTCTGCTGTAAATACAAATGGACCAAACTGAAGGTCCTCTTATTCAGAAATTCCAATCTCACTCTCAGTACAATCAAACTTTAATCTAAACTAACTGAACAGTATCTTATTGCAGTCAAATCCTCTACCAAACATGCCAGCAAGATATTCAAGGGCATTTGGGCTTGCCCTTGGAGTTTTTCATGTCCCTGTAGCAAGGGCACTGGTGCTTGTTCCCATAAGTCCCAGAAGGAACACACTTGCATATTTGACAGCATATTCCACAGTACTTGAGGCACCGGTCCACCACGCCCGCCTTGGCGCACCTTGCCTTGCACTTCTGTCCACAGTCATCTACGAGGATGTACTATTAAAATAAGTAACTTTATTTTACTTTAAAACTATAAAATGTTAATTTATCCATTCATGTGTCAAAATAAATATTTACTTAGGGTAAATTCTTTCCAATAAGGTTAAGATTTTGCCCTGTTTGGTAAAAAATGACCTACAAGTAATTTTTAAGCATATACCAGATGAGTAATTTTCGACTTAATAAGTTAAAACAGAAATAAAAAATACTTACAATCTTTCGCCACGGTGGGTTCAATGAATGCGTTGCTGAGCAGAAGAGCAAAAATGAGCAAAAAATTGAGTAAAAAAGTCTTCATTTTCTTTTATGCTGTCTGGATTTGATGCAGAAGTTGCAGAAAGAGAGCTCTGTGGTGTTGTGGTGAGGTGACAATTGATGGGATTCGGTGGTATTTATAGAGGGGTTGAGAGTAGGAAGTGATTATTTTAAAATAATTGCTTAAAATTCACTTTTCAAAATATCCGTAAGAGTAACGTTATTTGTCATCGATCTAAATGGTAATTGCAGACATTAAATAATAGATTCATTTAAATACAGAACTGCGTTACTCATTTAATTGAACCTATAAAATATAATAACCTAAACAAATGTTCTAACACTACTGATACTATATAATATTATTATATTTTTAATTCTATGTGCATTTGATAGTTCCAGAGCCCTGCTACAAGTACAGGGGTCTGATTTACATGCCCCTTTCAGACAACACATATTGGGTTGGTGGGCTACATTTTTTTTTAATACAGTGGTGGGGTCTCGGCTACAGTGAAAGGGCCTGTAATGCCTCTGTAAAAACGCCTCTATACTTGAGGAATTGTTCTAGTTCCCAATGGATAGTCTAGAGGATTCCTTTATAGTACATTTTCAAAATGTTTTCCACTTATTTATGATTTGGAATCTCCATTATTTTCAAATACCATTAAGAGTTTGTTTGGGACACATTCTTTTGAAAGAATGCATTATTGAATAGTAGATTGATAGAGAATGTGTGGTTAAAAATAAAGGAAAAGTTATTGATGTGATGGAAAATATTATTTTATTGAAGAATGTGTGGTTGAAAATTAGTAGAAGAATAAGAATGAAAAAAATAACGTGTACCAAACAAGGATTAAGAAAGAGGTAGGTGGGAATAGACAGCTGTCCAGTATGGAGGTTTGTGCGTGCATGCATGCATGTAGATGAATATGAAGTTTGGTAGAGGCTTCGTGAAAGATCTGTACTAATGGACCTACCCAGTCTCCTATATTTCAACTCACCGCTCAATTAAAAAAATAAATAAATTACTCAAGGCTCTAGACAATATTAGGGTAATTAAATAAAAATTCTCTTATTTATGAAAATTAGGTCGCATTTGATTGCAATTGTGGAAAATGGGTGAAAAGAAAATGATTTCATGGAAAAATAATTGCCTAAAAAATGTTTTATGGAGAATTGTTAATTAAGTGTGTTTGATTGGTTTAATTTTCCACCGGTAAAATTTTTAAATTTTCTGTTCATTTGATTTTGCTTTACATGAAAATTATTTATTAAAATGATAATTTTTCTGTATAGCAGCTCTTGTATCCTAACCTGTTGAAACACATCTCGCGATGTACCTCATCCACAAGGGTAAGGTGGGGGCGGGGCTTCAACCTTTTTAATAATGTTTGGGTACGATGAAAACTTTGATTTGACATTTTTATATACACCGCATTGAATGCTGCATAGAGGTCCGTGCCTACCCACACCATTTCTTACCTGCCCGCCTTGCTCATTTACCCAGTAGAATAGTTATATCAACGGCCGACATAATTTTTACTTTCACTTTACTCTAAGAGAGAGCTTTTGAAAGTAAGGGTTTTCCTTTTCCATTGGATTAATCTATATGTACTACAAATTATACTACTACTACATGGCCACTTGGCGGCCATGTATTGGAGCCTCGGGTGTGGGGCCGAGCCTCGGGTGTGGGGCCTCGGCCCCACACCCGAGGCTCCAATACATGGCCGCCAAGTGGCCATGTAGTAAACCATGTAGTACCCCATGTAGTACATGTAGCATCTTCCTAATATTTTTTTATTCAAGTGGATCTCACCCTCAATGTGAGAGGGTGTAGTCCTTGATGTATACAGTGATGTATCGATAGCATCACCCTGAAAGTAATTGTTTAAATTTTTATTTGTAAATTAATTCTTTTTAAATTAATTTTTAAAAGAACTTCTAATTTCAAAAGTACTTTTAGTTAAAGTTGGTAACTAGAAGAAGCATTTTTATAAAATTAATCATTTATAAAATAGCTTTTGGATCTCAAAACCTCATTTTGACTATTCAAAAGCCATGTCAAACTGGCTTTAAGTAGTTTTTAATATAAATTAATGAAATCCCTATTTGATGGAGATTAAAATGCGATTTGTAGCAGCAGTTTCGATAAAAGTTAATGAAATCTATGATTAAAAAAGTTGTAAATCCTATTAAATATATGGGATCCACAACAAGCGGGAAGTATATAATTAAAAATTAAAATACACGAATAAAATTAACGGTTGATTTTAATCTTTAACTTTTTAAGCTTTACCGAAAAAAGCAACCAACATTTAAATCTATGATTTCATGATTTAGACTAAAATTTCAATCTTATACTCGCCCTCTTGAGAATCAACAAGAAATTCGTCGAAAGAAGGCCTTGTGAAAATTTAAAATTGTTTCTTCAACTTTAATCAAAACCACAATAATATAAGCCCCTGTTTGTCTACCATTATGGGGAGGAAAATTATGTAATGAATAGTATTTTTTGGAGAATGTGTGGTTGAAATTTAAAGTAATTTTATTGGTTTATGTGTAAAATATTTTATTAGGGGAATATGTGGTGGAGATTGTTTACTGTAGAAAATAATTTTTGGGAAAATAGTAGACAAACAGGGGCTTAAATATAGAAGCAAAAATAGTTATTTTCGGTATTTTCTTCAATTTGGCATTCCATTCCCCGTTTTTATTTTTATATTTGAACATTTCTCGTAACTAGATTATTGACACTTACGAGGCCATTATTAGGCAGAGTTTTAATGGGCTTTATTTGTTGTAGTGCACAGACTGAACCTTGCTTGGGCTCATTCAAGCGTAAAGCGCTACCAGGGTAGCCCATAGGGCCTTTGGGTAAAGGGCAACTCATAAAAATATCCTTAAAATTACAATCATTTTGAAAATTTAGCCCCCATAGGGCCTTTCTCTCTTTCTCTTTCTCTGGCGACGGAAAGGGCTTCTCTCCATTATCTCCGTCGCTAACGCTGGCGGCAATGAGTTTGGCTAGATGCCAGTGAAACCACAGTGGCGCTCAGATAACGATTGTCGCTACTGCACTCAGATTGACTGTGGTGGGGTTCGATGATGGTGGGTTTTTGCCCGATGGTGGTGTGGTGATCCGTCGGAGCTACAGCACCGTGTTAGGGCTCCAACCTTGGCTACGTCCGGCCAACAATCGAACGGTCTCACTCGTAGAAAATCAGCGCTGCATCTCCCTTCATCCACCCATCTTCCTCTCGTTTCCTTCTCAACAGTGGTGTTGGTGTGGCTGTGGCGATGGCTATGGTATTTTTCAATTCAATTTTTTGGTGGTGGTTGCGTTGTGGTAGTGAATCTGCGCGGTTGTGGCGATGGTGGTGGATCTGGTGGGTTGGGATGCGGTGGTGGGAGATGGTGGTGTTGGTGGTTTTAGCTGCGGGGGTTTCAATTGATATTTTTCGATTCAATTTTTTTGGTGGCGTTTGCGTTGTGGTGGCTGATCTGCATGGTTGGCGATGGGTTAGGCTGTTTTGGCGGCGATGATGACGCTTATGGTGAGTTGCGGTTGTGTTGGCGCCGTTAGCAATAGTGGTTGCGGTGAGTTGCCGAATGTGGTAGCGGCGTCCAAGTAGGGTTAGGGTACGTTAGACGGTGGTGGTGGTGGTGAGGTGGTACTGTACAGTCTATGTGATATGTAACCAACTGTTTAACTGTGACCTAAAATTTTGACAATATGTAACTAAAAAATAATATGTGACCAACAAATTTGAAAATATGTGACCAGTGAAATTAACTATTTTTTATCTATGACCTAAAAATTATATAATCTCTGACCGCAAAAAATCTGTGACCAATTAATTTGGAAATCTGTGACCGTGTGATCTATAAATTTTGATCTGTAGCCAACTAATTTTGAAATCTGTGACCAACGAATTAAATGTGACCTATAAAATTTTTGAACTGTGACCATAAAATAATCTGTGACGTATAAAAATTATTATTTGTGACTGAAAAATAATGTGACTAATTAAATTATAAATCTGTGACCGGAGTGATTGTCGGAATAGTAGTCGGAATGGTCGTCAGAATAGTTATCGAAATCGGGGCAGTAGCTGGAATGGTCGCCGGAGAAGAGTGGTGATCGGAATGGTAGCCAGAATAATCCTCGGAGCGGTAGAGGTGGTGCATGTGGGGTGAGTTTATTATATTATATTATATTAGAATAAAAAAAAAAAAAAAAAACCAACCTGGTTTTTGAATTTTCAAACTATGAACATGATTTTTGAATTGATATAAACTAAACACCTTATTTATGAACTTTTCCCCTCATAAAAATATCCTTAAAAATTACAATCATTTTGAAAATTTAGCCCCTATTTGATGATGGTCATTATAAAAAGAAGGGTTATTGGCGCAAAACGTCCCTACCTTTGAAGGGTTGTGTGGAAAACATCCCTACGCTTGATTTTTTGGTGCGCAACGTCCCTACCTATCAAGTTTATTGTAGAAAACATCCATACCTTTCATTTTTTGGCACAAAACGTCCCTACCTTCTGCATTTCTTTGCACTGAACGTCCTTTGCACATTTTTTTAAATTCAAAATGACCAATATACCCTCCTATGTAAATTGAACAAGAAAAGAAAAATAAAAAAAGAAAGGGTAATTGGCGCAAAACGTCCTTACCTTTGAAGGTGTTTGTGGAAAACACCCTACCTTTCATTTTTTGGTGTAGAACATCCCTACCTTTCACATTCTTTTTTGAAGGTCCTTTTCACCAATTTTTAATATAAAATGACCCTTATACCCTCCTATATAAATAAAACAAAAAATAGAAAAATAAAGAACTAATTACAATCAAAGTCCTAAACGTTTTTAAAAAATACAAGTGAATCCAAAATTTATGAAAATATTAAAAATAAAAAAAATAAAAGGGATTATTGACCCAGTAATATAAAAGGGACCCCACTCGAAGAGAGGCAGAGGAGAAGATAGGAGGTTTTATTTTTTTTTTTTTTTTTTAATATTTTCATAAATTTTGGACTCACTTGTATTTTTTAAAAACGTTTAGGACTTTGCTTGTAATTAGTTCTTTATTTTTCTATTTTTTGTTTTATTTATATAGGAGGGTATAAGGGTCATTTTATATTAAAAATTGGTGAAAATGACCTTCAGCGCAAAGAATGTGAAAGGTAGGGATGTTCTACACCAAAAAATGAAAGGTAGGGTGTTTTCCACAAACACCTTCAAAGGTAAGGACGTTTTGCGCCAATTATCCTTTCTTTTTTTATTTTTCTTTTCTTGTTCAATTTACATAGGAGGGTATATTGGTCATTTTGAATTAAAAAAATGTGCAAAGGACGTTCAGTGCAAAGAAATGCAGAAGGTAGGGACGTTTTGTGCCAAAAAATGAAAGGTAGGGATGTTTTCTACAATAAACTTGATAGGTAGGGACGTTGCGCATCAAAAAATCAAACGTAGGGATGTTTTCCACACAACCCTTCAAAAGTAGGGACGTTTTGAGCCAATAACCCTAAAAAGAAATTGATTTTTAAAGAATGTGTGATTAAAAATATAATAATATTTTGAATTTACGTGCAAAATATTTTATTGTGCAAATGTATTGTTGAAAATGAGTTTTAAATATGGGGCTAAAATATAAATATAATATTTTACACATCAATTTAAGTCAAAGTTAAAAATAAATTTTATCAACATATTTTATGGGACTGACAACTTTTTAATCACATATTTCATTAATTTTTATTAGAATTTAATTTTAATCACTACCAAACATGAGCTAAATAACGTGTTTAATACGTTGAAATTCAAAATGCGAATATAGAGACGAAAATCGTAGTTTAACCACCTAAACAATTAACAAAAATTGAAATCAAAAAGAGAAATTCTTGCCACGAATCAATGCTACAAAATCAACGGCTCCTTCAACTCCATTATTCAAAAGATTTTGCATATTTTCTTCTCAAAATCTACAAATAATCAACGCAAATCTAAAATTTATTAATTTTTGAATTTTAATTCAAATATATTATATTTTGTTTGATTATTCATTGATATATTGTAGATTTAATTACTATTCAGTAAAAGAAAAGCAATCATAAGCTAATTTCTCATAATAACTACTGGTTTATAAACTTTTTTAAATGTTGAAAATATTATATTTTTGTAAATATAAATTTGATATTGTTGAGATTTTTTGTATTACTACATATGAAAATTCATCATTAGATTAATGATTTTCAGTTAGTATAAAACGTTATGTTATCTTCAAGTAATTATCCATTCATACGACTATGGTATTCTTTTATTAAAAAATGTTCCATATGCATATACAAGAGAACCATTTTGCTAGATTAAATTCATAAAATATATTACATATAACAGAGCATACCATACATCTTAGTACATAGATTGGGGCTGATTGCTCCGACGGGTTGAAAAGGTTGGGGACAAAGGTGTAAGGGGAAGCAAACGTGGAGAACAAAATGTATAAAACTACCCAAACAACTATTTCTCAACAAACCCTGCAACAAAACCTACAAGCGCAATCTTGCAACAAAACGCACAAACTCAATAATTGAGGTATAATTTGTTTAGATCATCGCACATTAGTGGGTCATATCCATGAAGCAATGACAAGCATTTTTCTCCTTTCAAAGATGAAAATTTTATGTCGGAGTTGGTTTCCGTTCACATTCGATCTTGAGCTCCAAACGTTTCCGCATTTGCAAACATGTGAATACACGTGTTCTGAATGGAGGGAATAATGCACATTTTTGCTCTTCAATGAAATCCCATAATTGCGTCGGTTAATGGCAGAAACTAACGGAATCAGCCAGTTAGGACGAAATCCGTGAATTAATGAAAATTGAGGTTAAAATTCTGACCCAAAAAAAAGAAGAGAGCAAAATCGTAATATGGTTGAAAGGTTGGGAGTGAATGTAGAATTTAGCCATTAATGAAATTTCTCGTGGAAAATTGGAACACGAGCAAGGCGGGTCTCAGTCTCTCTCTCACGAAGTCTCTCACACGCGCGCACAAAAACCCTTACACTCTTATCTTCTCACACAAACTCGCGTTCAAGATCCCATTTCCACAAATCCGAGCTCAGTTCCAATGGCAATTTCTTTGGGTGTATCCTCAAGCTTATTAGTAGGGGAAAAGGCGTCGTTGCTGAAGTTTTCTTCCGCTACTGTTAAGCTCGCTCCGTCTAACCTGCGCACTGTTCGCACGGTGACTTTAGCTGCCGCGTCGAAGCCGTCTACCGAGACCAAGAAGCGCGAGCCGAGAGGCATTACAAAGCCGCGCCGTGTCTCGCCGGAAATGCAGGCGTTCCTTGGTGGCGTCACTGAAATTCCCCGCACTCAAGTTCTCAAAGAGATTTGGGCTTACATCAAACAACACGATCTTCAGGTATATGTATTGTTGCTTATGAGAGTGTATAGAAATTCTTGTGTACATATACATTTTTTGTTCCTGTCAAGTTTTTTAGGTGAAAATTTAAGTAAAATTGGGGATATAGTTAGGGCTGCACAAAATACCGCGAAACCGCAAATCGAATCGAAACTGTTAGTTTGAAACCGTTTGTTCTGGTTCACGTGGAACAACGATTTATTTTTCCTTCAAA
Source organism: Fraxinus americana (assembly GCA_035079005.1). NCBI lineage: Eukaryota > Viridiplantae > Streptophyta > Magnoliopsida > Lamiales > Oleaceae > Fraxinus > Fraxinus americana. The sequence continues at coordinate 5,060,747 of CM068719.1, forward strand.
CCGAACCGAATCGTTTTAAAATGGTTTGGTTTAGGTTTCAATTTTCAAAAATCGTATAAAATCGAACCGAACCGTATTTTAATTAAAAAAATTAATTTTATTAACTTACAAATTTTAAAGTTTTCACTTTTTAGAAAAAATAACAATTTAAGGACCCGTTTGACACCCATTTTTTGGGATAAATTCTCATTTTTCAACAGTGAAAGCTGCTTCCCGTACAGCCCACTGATTCGTTTGACCAATTTTTTTGCCAAATTGCAACAAAAGTGGGTCCCCTGTGACAGGCTGCAGTACGGTGGACTCAGAAATTGTTACTTTTCAATTTCAAATATTGTTATTTCCGTTTTTGCCCTTTATGTACTTTTTGTTTTCTTTCACATAATTGAATTACATGGAGGGCAAATACGAAAATTGGACTGAAAATAGAGGGCAAAATGGTCTGTGAATTTCAACGGATTATGGTCTGATAGAAAACTGACAAATGATTCAGTGGATTGTACGTTTAATCAGATTTTACTGTAGAAAAACGAGATTTCATCCAAAAAAATGGGTGTCAAACGGGTCCTAAGAATACAAATTACAACCAATCCATTAAAATAATCATATAAAGTAAATTAAGTTCATCATTATTGGCCGATAGTTTTATAAGTCTATGCACGTCGTGACCGATATCTAATCTAAACTAAAATTAATTCCAAATCATATGAAATCATTTATTTTCAACAATCCAAATCATAATACAATAAAACTACAACATCAAATCATGCCACAACTTTAGAAGCTACCTAAATTCTCACTTCTCAAACATTTGACGCTTGCCAGTCACTGCTGAACAAAATGCGATTCCCAATCACAAATCGTTAGTTGCCTTTTGCTTGTTAGTCTACTAATTTCTAACCGAACTACCATTTCTCTCTTCTCTCTTGATAAGTCTTAGATTATCATTCAAGTCATTTTTTTCATTATTCTTTCTTTTATTTGTTGTTTTTTAACTTATTATACACTTGTGAGTTGTGATTTAGATTAAAAAATGATCATTTGTGCGCCTAGGTGATTAATGAATTGTTTGTCGTTTAGAAAGAACGAGTGATATAGCGTATTGATTGTGTGAAAATGATAAAATTTCCTAACTAGTACTACTACATAGTACATTTTACTTTCGTAAAGTCGTTAGAGAATAAAATTTGTCAATTTTCAATAAATCTAAACTCTATCATTCTTTGTACATTTAAACATATCATGTTCAGTCCTTGTTTTTCATCTCATTAGTAGGACGAAAGGAGTTTTAACCAAACTAATATAGCAAAATGTGACTCTATCTTTACCAACCACTATATGACAATATGAAAGGCAAACAAGAAAAGGTAAATAAAAAGGAAGAAAAATATATTCGTTCTATTAACATCTTTTAGCAACTAATTTTGAAAATAATTTATTCACGGGTTTCGTGAGAAAGATAAATGTAATTTAATATTTAACATTATTAGTTCTCGTTTAAACTTATATGTTAACTTATTTTAAATATATTATTATAATGTCGATAGGTAAACCGCGGATTAAAACCGAACCAACTCGCGAATTATGATTTGGTTTGATTTGGTTCGAAAAATAAAATGGTTTGGTTTGGTTTGACAAACTGTCCAAATCGAACCGCATGAAATGGTTTGAGTTAAAAATATGGTCCAAACCGTCCAAACCGAACCGCATTCACCCCTAGATATAGTTAGTCAAGTTTCCTTGGTCCTATAAATTATAATACTCTCTCTATATTGTTCACTAAGCTTAATTTTTCTTAATGTATATTGGTATAAAGTGAAATTTGGGTTTTTTTATTAACCAATTTCTGGTTAGTGCATTATCTCTTCGAGTTTCTAATAACCTGCTGTCTTTTCTTTAGGTTCCCCCCGTTAGATGTGGGTAATGTCTGTTGTTTGTGAATAGAATTGGGGATTTTATGATCGCTTAGTGCTTGGATAACATTAGTATCCAAAAGGGGGCAAGGGGTGAAATGATATGTACAAGGATCAAATAGACGGAAACCTCATGGACGAGTGACGTTACATAATTAAAAGTTTGGAGACTTGTATCAAAAAGAAATTGGGATCAAGTGCTACAAGAGCCATGTATTTGAGACCAATTGTACAATTTCCGTAGATTTTATTGATGTTTGTAGATTCTTGGTTTTGCCTCATGACCTACTTTGTATTTCAAAATTGTTCTCCCCAATTTTTACTGATTGGTTGCACACTTGTGATACGTGCCACCATACAAGCAATCTTGTTACTGCACCAGATTAAAGTGGAGACATGGAGGAATCTGGAAGTGGAAAACGTGGATGGATTAGTCTAGGTTGAGTCAGTTTGTTGTTCCTTTAATATAGCCATGAAGTTTAGCTTAGTGGGTTGTTTGTTCTTTCCAGCCGTGTGTAAGAATATTATAAATAGTCAGTAGCATTGTTAATAAGAGGAGAGAGTTAAAAACCCAAAAAGCCTCTTATTTTTCTTCTTTTTCTTCTCTGTTATAAGCAATTAACAGTCCATTTATTCTCGTCTTCTCTATCTTTTCCCTGTTAAACCCTTTTCTTCTCTCGTCGAATTCGAATGTATCAACTTGCACTTATTTCCTTATGCAAGTTGGTTAGGATTTTAGGTCCATAAATATTGTGTTTCTGAATGTAATCTTCTAGACAAGTTCGTGCAATCTTAATTTCAGTTGGTTTTGTGCATCAACTAAAAAAATAATACAGGAAGATTTGCCACTACAACTTCATATGGTAGCATCAGTTCAGTCTCCTTAGCTTTGGAACACCATGTTGATTTATATTTTGAATAGCTTATTTTGCCCGTTTTGGTTACACTAAAATAGTGTACTAAAATCCAATTCAAAGCCAACGCTTAATTTTAACAACACATTTTATGGTATCCACAATTTTTCAACTACACTTTCCATCAACTTTTATCAAAATTTACTAAAAATCTGATTTTTATCTAAACCAAATAGGGGCTTTGTTTCTAAACATACTTGTAGAATTGTTTTCTAGCATTCACTATGAGCATCAATTCAGTTATATGTAAAACTCAAACAGTCACACGTTTAGGCTTTGATTGCTTAGCTTAGCACTTTCCAACCCCTTAAATTCAACCCCCTTGTTGAATAAGAAAAAGGTGGAAGTGTATTTTATGTTTTTCCTCCTCAGTATTGTACTTGCTGAAAAACATTTTCAGTGTTTGATTCCGTGGTTTTCACTTACAAAATAAACGATCAACTTTAAGTATTTCTTTTTCAAATATTGGATTTGATGAAACATGCTTGTGTTGTTTGGGGTAATCAATTTAGCTTTCCAAATATTGAACCCGGAGTTCCAGTGTTTGATTCCTTGGTTGTAACCAACAAAATAAACAATCAACTGTAACGTTTTTTGTTTTTGTTTTTGTTTTTCTGTTGTTTTTAATACTGGATGTGGTGAAACATGCTTGAGTTGTTTGGGTAATTGATTTAGTTTTCCCAATATTGAACCGGAATATTTTCTGATTTTTTTCGTTAAAACTTATGTGTTGCATTGCTAAATAGTCACGTTTTACATGCATCTCTTTATTTCCTGTGGATGCAAGAAATATCAACTATAGTGTTCTCATATAATGTGCATGCTCCCCCCAAATCAATATCATGAAATCTGACATGTGTGTATATATGTAAAATAATCCCACCATGATTTTGCCTCTGTATTTACATGTGATGTGAAACTGACACGGTCTATGCCTCACTATTAGGATCCTGCTGATAAGAAAGTCATTATCTGTGATGAGAAGCTGAAGCAAATTTTTGGAGGAAGGGATCGTGTTGGGTTCCTTGAGATTGCTGGTTTGCTTAATCCGCACTTTCTTAAATAACCATATTTCAGATTCAGGCGAATGACTCTACATCATGCATGGAAAGCAATTGTTTTGTATACAAGGTTCAAGTTCGATTGATGGTATTACTCTTAGTGGAAAAGCTAGTGAACATTAGTGATGCTTTCCTTTATAGACTAGTTTCAACATGCCTACATGAAGAACACTCTTTTTTTCATTGTCTGAAATGGATGAGTAGTTCTGATTTTGGATCCATATGTAGGGTTGAAAACGAAATGCTTGTAATGACTGCAGATTTCAATATCTTTAATCTATCTTGTGCTTTTGCGGGCAACACAATTTGGATTCTCATGTTTTGAAACTTCCCGGATCGTAATGCAGGTGACATTGGCTCTCGCCCGAAAGTTCGCTACTTCAATTTTAGGGTGACATTTTTTTTTTCCTAAGAGCATAATAGTCGTGTGGTGATGGTAATAGCTGTGCCATGCTCATGAAAAGTTTTCAATTTTACGCGTACTTTAATAGTAGTTAAAAGAGTTGTGTTCTCTTTGTTACCGACAGTAATTGGTTGATATTTACCTGTGTTCTTTTTTTCTTCAGTTGATTTCATAGTGTAACTGTTGTGGATAGCGAGATTAGTAAAAGAGTAGACAGCAAATCCCACTAGGCTAAAGAGCAAGCAAATACTTAGATTAGATAGGATCGTACCAAGTGGTCTTGTGCTTGCCATTTAGGATTGTCATCGAGAATTCTGATCAGAAATGTATATAATTATTTTCTCCAAAATTAGACGGAAGAACAAAAAATTGAGAGGAATTACGTTACAACAATATTCGATGAATGCATAGGAGGAAATTACTCTGTTACGCCAACACTTGTTTTGTAATTATTTATTTCAAAAATTAGGTGCTAAAACTTTTCATTTAAAAATCAGTTGCTCTCTACGCAACCCTATTCTACATCCATCCACCTATTTCTCTCACTACTCTCTCTCTAAAAGAACTCTATAATCTCTCTCTAAACTCCATAGACGGCCATCGCACCCCACCGCCTCACTTGCCATTGAAGTTCGTAGTCACCTGCCACCACAACTCCGCCTCGACCCATCACCGCTCGATTTGTGGTTGAAGATTTGGACGTGTTGAGATTACCTACACATTGTAATCCGACTGTCCGTGCCCCCACCGCCACCATGACTTCACCCCCAACCCGCCACCGCTTGATTTGTGGCTGCAAAAAAAATTGGAGGTGTCGAGATCACTTGCACACTGCAATCCTACTCCAACTACCTTCTGTTAGTGTAGTTGATGAACACTAGGTTTGGTGGTGACGAATGATGCGTGGTGGTGGCAAATTTTAATAGAACTCGTGTTTCTTCATTTTACGTTTCTTTAGCATTTTACATTTTTACCCTAGTTAATTAGTTTGGTTTGTTAGCTGGGTTAGTTAGGTTAGATTTCTTCTTCCCGCCATTTTGATTTTTCCCTGTCTATATAATCTCATCCGGCTGCATTACTTTTCGATTAATAAAAGGAGCAGAAATATTTTCTCCAAGCTCGTTCCTCGTTTTAATTTCAATATGGTATCAGAGCTACTCTAAAATTTGAAATCATTGAAGATTCATCTTATATTCTGCTGAAATGGATTCAGCTAATCAAATCAACACAGATCTGAGTTCATCCCCAAGAAAATCAGAAATCGATGAACCATCTAGCCCCTTTTATCTGATAATATGTCTGCTGGTGCATCTGCTGCATTTTCTGTTAGGTCTGATATGAAGTCAGTAATAAATCATAATCCTAGAAATGAGGGATCTAGGTTTATAAATGAGGGATATAGATTTGGAAATGAAGGATCTAGATTTGGAAATGAAGGATCTAGGTTTGGAAATGCATCTAGCTACAGGAGAAAAGATAAGCCATATTGTACTCATTGTAAGTACCATGGACATGCTGTTGATAAATGTTATAAAAAACATGGATACCCCCCAAGGTTCAAACCAAGACCTAGAGAAAGTGGTCGAGCTCCTTATGCCAACAATCATGTGAATCAGTTCTCCACTAGTCAACATGTGGATCAGTCTAATGTGGGAGATTTTATTCAAAACCTGAATTCGAATCAGTATCAACAATTACTGAATATGTTATCAAATCATTTGGAACCACATTCAACTACTAGTTCAGCTGGAATGGATAAGCAGCAGAACACAGGAACCACAGGTATTTGTTATTCCATATCTGTTGACCCTATTTTTGCCACTAAGGATGTTTAGATAGTAGACACAGGAGCTACCAAACACGTGTGTTGTAATGCTGAGGAATTTATGAATATGAGATCAGTTGAAAATGCCAGCATTACTTTGCTAAATCACTCAAAAATTATTGTCGATCTATGTGGTGAAATCAAGCTAAGTCCTAATCTTATTTTACATGATGTTTTATTCGTTCCTCAGTTCAAGTTCAATTTGCTGTCTGTTAGCGCATTGGCTGTTGATTCTCAGTTTACATTGCACTACTCTCAGGGTCAATTTCAGATACAGGAGACTGCCACCATGAAGATGATTGGCAGGGGTAGTTGTGTTCAGGGATTATATGTTCTTGATTCTAGAAACTTTGAGTTTATTTCGAATAATTTTGTTGGATATGTGTCTGCCCGCATATAGCACAATAGACTTGGGCATTTATCTTTCAAAAGATTAGGCATTCTGAGGGACCAAGTATCATGTAATGTTTCAGAAATGAATAAACATCTACCTTGTTATATTTGTCCAGTAGCGAAACAACGAAGATTATCCTTTGAATCACATAATAAATTGTCAGATAGGCCTTTTGAATTGTTACATTGTGATATCTGGGGACCATACCACACAGCAGCACATACTGGACATAAGTATTTTTTGACTTTGGTTGATGACTGCTCCAGATTTACCTGGATCTACATGTTGCATCAAAAATCTGATGCAGAAACAACGATAATTCATTTTTTCAACATGGCTGAGACACAATTTGGTGCCAAAATTAAATGTTTTAGATCTAATAATGCCTAAGAGCTGGCTTGTAAACAGTTTTTTGCTGATAAAGGGGTTGTACATCAGTTCAGTTGTGTGGAGAGACCTCAGCAAAATTCTGTTGTCGAACGGAAACACCAACATTTATTGAATGTTGCTCGAGCCTTGTTTTTCCAATCAAGGATTCCTATTCGTTACTGGTCTCAATGTGTGCTAACAGCTCTTATCTCATCAATAGGACTCCCTCTCCTATTTTAAGACATAAAACTCCATATGAAGTTTTATATGGCAAGGCTGCTGATTATTCTTTTCTTCGAGTTTTTGGCTGCTTGAGTTTCGCTTCAACTTTGACTGCAAATAGGAATAAATTCCAGCATCGTGCCAGAGTATGTGTGTTCCTAGGATATCCTTCAGGGGTTAAAGGATTCAAACTGCTTGATGTTGATTCCAGAAAAATTTTTATCTCCAAAGATGTTGTGTTTCATGAGGAAACCTTCTTTTCCATACCATAGTTCAGTCTGATGGCTTACTTGATCCTTTTCCAGATTTGGTATTACCTTCCCCCAACCTATCCACGTCTCCTGAGTCGTTTGATAGATCTATCAATGATCAATCTGCTCATTCCTATTAGCAGCAAAATTTACACGATGCAGTCACTTCCTCTCCTTCTTCTGAATCAAACATTCCTGACTCACCAAATGACTCACATTCTATCAGTACATCTGCTCTTGAAGTTCGCAAATCTACAAGATCTCTTCGACCTCCCAAATACCTTCATGATTACCACTGTAATTTGATTTCTCACCATAAATCCTTTATACCACATTCTCCTTATCACATTGGCAACTTTGTCTCATATAAAAACCTTTCAAGCTCTCATAAACATTTTGCCTTATCTGTCTCTTCACATTCTGAACCACAGTTTTTCCATCAAGCAGTTCGGTTTTCTCATTGGCGTGATGCCATGAAGCTTGAATTAAATGCCATGGAAGAGAATAAAACTTGGTTTGTTGTAAAGTTGCCACCTGGGAAGCATGCTGTTGGTTGCAGATGGATTTATAAAAATAAGTTCAAATCTGATGGCTCTCTTGAAAGGCATAAAGCACGCCTTGTTGCAAAGGGGTACACCCAGCAGGAAGGGTTTGATTACTTCGACACTTTCTCACCAGTGGCAAAGGCGATCAGCGTGAAACTTTTTGCTCACACTCGCAGCACACTTTGGTTGGCACTTAATGTAATTTGATGTTAATAATGCATTTTTGAATGGGGATTTTTTTGAGGAGGTCTATATGGAACTTCCGCTTGGATATGATTTGATCAGGACATCCAAACAGGGGGAGAAATTAGTTTGTAAGCTGCATAAATCAATTTATGGCCTGAAACAGGCCTCCAGGCAATGGAATTCTAAATTTACTCAATCCCTTATACAAAATGGTTTCACTCAATCGAAGTCCGATTACTCACTTTTCTTGAAAGGATCAGGACCGAACTTTATCGCCTTATTGGTCTATGTAGACGACATTGTTATTACTGGACCCAACATTGAGGTGATTAATTCTTTAAAGACTTTCTTGAGATCTCAGTTCAAGCTCAAAGATCGGGAGTGTTGAAATATTTCTTGGGGATTGAGGTTGCCGGTCTTCTTAAGGATTGTTATTTCACAAAGACAATACACTTTACGGTTACGAGGATGCTAATTACATAGATTGCGAGGGCCTATTAATAGTCCTATGGATCCTAAAATTGCTCTTAGTCAACATGAAGGGGATCTTCTCACCGATGCTTCTCATTATAGGCGTTTAATTGGGAAGCTTCTCTATGACTTTGACACGCCACGACATCACGTTTGCGGTACATAAACCGAGTCAATATGTTTCTTACCCACGAGCGCCTCATCTTAAAGCGGTTCATCATCTCTGCGTTTTTTAAAGTGGTCATCCCTGGACAAGGTCTCTTCTTTCCTTCATAGTGACAAATAAATCCATTTCCATTAAAGCATTCTCAGATGCTGATTGGGGCTCGTGTCTTGACACTAGAAAATCAACTACTGGTTTCTGCATTTTTGTTGGGGACTCTTTAGTTTTCTGGAAATCCAAGAAACAACATACCATCTCTCGTTCTTCGGCTGATGCAGAGTACAGGGCTCTTGCTTCTACTATGAGTGAAATCGTTTGGCTTACACAGTTACTCAGTGATTTTCAGGTTCACAGTTCAGCTCCAGCCACTCTTTATTGTGATAACCAGGCTGCCATCCAAATTGCTTCTAATCCCGTCTTCCACGAAAGAACAAAGCATATAGAGGTGGATTGCCACTTTGTTCGTGACAAATTTACTGCTGGTCTGATCAAAATCTTACCCATTCGTTCCAGACATCAGTTGGCAGATCTCTTCACCAAACCATTACCTCCTTCCATGTTGTCTTCATTGCTATCCAAGATGTGTACGAAGGACATCTACGCACCTCTTGAGGGGGAGTAATAGAACTCGTGTTTCTTCATTTTACGTTTATTTAGCATTTTACGTTTTTACCCTAGTTAATTAGTTTGGTTTGTTAGCTGGGTTAGTTAGGTTAGATTTCTTCTTCCTGCCATTTTGATTTTTCCCTGTCTATATAATCTCATCCGGCTGCATTACTTTTCGATTAATAAAAGGAGCAGAAATATTTTCTCCAAGCTCGTTCCTCGTTTTAATTTCAATAGATTTAGTGAGTTTGTTAGGTGAAGCTAAGGGAGGAACATCTACAATTTGTGTGTATGTGTGTGAGAGAGAGATGTTTTTGTTCTGGACTGACGCAATTGCTCCTGGCGATGGAAATTGTAAGGATTGCAGAAGGTGTAATGATGCGTTGGAAATGGAGGTGGATTTGAGGTGTAGGTGGTGGTAGTGATGAGTTGTGAATTTGATTTTGTAACAACGATTGTGGTGGAGTGGGATGGGGTGAAGTAGGGGTGGAATAAAAAGTGATTGGGACCAATTAATTGGATAATTGTGATCAGTTGGGCAATTTATGATTAATAAATAATTGGTGAACTATTAATTATGGTGATTTGTGACTAAAAATACATGATTGTGACCCTAAAGTTTGTGTTTTCGTGTAACATTGTGTGATTTGTGACTGACTAGTACGTGACTGAATCTATAACCATAAATTATGTGTTTATTGTAAACAAGTGATATGTTTAATTAAATATAGGTCACAAAATTTTATCAAATATCACAAAATGTAAATACTTAAAAGATTTTATCAATTTATTAAATTTAAAAGCATAGCTTGAATGTATGATAATTATATATGAATAAATCTAAGTGTACAACATTGGTTGACAACAATGGTTGACAACTATGTGTTGTCAAAATCCTACAATGTGATGTAAAAAACAGTTTTTAAAAATGGATGGATATGATGAAGACAAATAGGATGTTGTCATCCAACATTGTCAACAAATGTTGCAGATATAGCATGATTCATTATATATTTTTCCCATGCACAAACCATTGTTATGTTGCAAGAAATAGATAGATAAAACCATAGTTGAAAACCCACAGCCTAAACCCTGGTCCGGGTTAAACCAGCGGATCAGTGGACAAGGCACCCAGTCAAAGACCCGGAGAACGGGGCGCATTGGAAAGTAACCCTGAAACCGTTTAGACCGGTTCATAGCAGTCACTTCCAAGCAAAATCATTCGAAATTGAAATTATAAATGAAACAGAATCAAAGCAAAATAATATGCCTGTAGTACTATTATAAAAACTTCCTATTTACTTGGTACAAAGGTGGTTGTACATACCCTAATATTTTGTCGTCCCAGTTCTGCTTTGCGTTTGTCAAGACTCAATCCCATTGGTAACAAAAACAAGTACATGCTCCAAAACCTCTACATACAGAAGCTTGATGATCACTTGTTGCGGAAATCTTGGGATGACTCCTTGAAAAAATGTATAATAATACTGCAGTCATTTCATCCTCAATCGTTCGTATAATCTGTTTTCTTCCTCCTTCGAAACATGGGGATTGAGCTTGTGAAGGTTAGTTACGAACATCATTGCTTCATCGCTCCTATTAAGCTTACAGAACCAATCTACAATGGAGTTGTATGTACTCTCATTCGGTTTGCAGCCATTCTTGATCATGTATTGAATCACATCTACAGCCTCCACGAACATTGAATCAGCAGCATAACTTGCAACAAAAGTATTGTACGTGATAACATCAGGAACAATACCAGATTCCTTCATTTCCTGGAGAACTCGCGAGGCATCCTTCATTCTGCCATTTCTGCAATAAGCATATATCACAGTGTTGAATGAAATGACATCTGGCTTCATTCCTTTCGACAAAAGATCCCTCAATATTTCTTCGGATCTTTCATAATTTCCTGACCGGCTGTACATGTACATCAAACTATTGTAAGTTGTCAAACTAGGTGTGAACCCACTCTTGTTGATGAAGCTCAGAATATCATTTGCCTTGTCAACCATTTGCCTCCTGCCATATATGGAAACCATTGCATTGAGAGTAGTTATATCTGGAAAGGAACCTCTTCTTTTTAGCTCTAGGAAAGCTCGCTCTGTTTCCATTAGAAGATCAATTTTACTATATACAAGAACAAGAGTTTTTAAAAGCACAGCACGTGGTTCAATTTTGCCAGAATATATGTCTTCAGAAAGAGCGTGTATTTTCTCGATTTGTTTCCCATTAGCATATGAATGAAGCAAGGAGCTATAAGTCAGCTCATTTGGTTTACACCGACAATCCTTCATTTCAGCAAACACTTTCTCTGACTGTTCCCATAGCCCTCCCCTTGCCAGAGCTGCTAAAACAGCATTATAAGTGGAAAGGTCTGGAATGATCCCGGCTTCCAACATTCTCTTATAAATAGCCATGGCTTGATCAAAAGATCCACACCTGCTGTAAGCGCTGATTAAGGTGTTGAAAGTGTCTCTCTCAGCTACAAAACCTGATCTTTTCATTTCCCTAAATACACCAAAGACTTCGGTATCCATCCCATTCTGCCCAAACACAGCCAGAAGGGTATTCCAAGTAACAATATCTGGTGTGCATCCACATGCCTTTATGTCATCAAATATCTTCATCATTTCTTTGAACTTCCCCCTGTTGCCATACATCTTGATTAGTGCGTTAAAAGTACACATATTTGGGTTACAACCTGCATTTCTCATTTCCTCAAAAACCTTCATTGCAGATTCATCCTTCCCGGCTTTCTCAAATCCTGACAACAGAGTCGTATAAGTAAAAACATCAGGCTTAATTCCTTTCTCAATCATCTGAGATTTAAGCTCCATCGCTACCTCCAACAAACCATCCCTAGCATGAGCAGATATCAAGGAATTGTAAGTCACAATGCTGGGCGAAAATCCATTAACCTCCATCTCCCTCAAAACATCCATGGCCTCATTAGGCCTCCTGGACTTTCCGTAAACATCCAACAATGCATTGTATGTAACCTTATCCGGAACATATCCCCCTGATTTCATCTCCTCAAAAATTCCTTTCGCTTCCTCATACAAAGACCCCCGCCGACAAGAACTTATAATAGTATTATATGTATAAGCATCCGGGACAACACCCGAGCTCTTCATACCATTGAAAACCGTCATGATCTTATTCCAAGGCATACCCATTTTCCCATATACATTCAAAATAACATTGTAAGTAATCAAAGTAGGTTTGCATCCCTCTTCCTCCATTTTCTTGAAAACCATCACTGCCTCCCTATACCTCCTGTTGCTAGCAAAAACTGCTATCAAGGAAGTATATGCGTAAACATCAATCCCAAATCCATCTTTATGCAAATTATGAAACAAAGACGCAGCCGCCGAAACCTGGCCTTCTTTCCCCAACATGCTTATAATCACAGCCACAACAGACCCATTAACCAACTTATCCGAATCCGGACGATTTCTTATCCATTCAAACACTTTCAGAGCCAGGTCGTATTTCTTGTAATACCCCAGAGCCTTAATTATACCCAAAACATCAAAACAAATTGTTTCTATAAGCGATTCCGAAGAACCCATCTCTTCATCACACAAGTTAAATAAATTCAGCAATATTTCCTCGAGTTTCTCAATGTTGAACTGTGGGTCACTAAGAGATTGAAGAATGAAATCACCTTGAGGTGAAAGGCGGTTGTGAGACCATGGCTTGCCCTTGTTGGGGTCACGGTGTTTTCCAATTCGGCGGCGTGTACGGTGGATAAAAGAGGGGGGATTTTGGGGTTCAGCAGAAGTGGAGGAGGTGTAGGCGGTTTGGCGTTGGTGGAGGCAATCATGGAGGAGAGGGGTTAAGAGAGGAGGTGCAGGGGTAGTGGGGGTGGGGTGGGGTTCTTGGAAGAAGGGTTTTGAAGGTGGCGGGCTAGGGAGGAGAAGAGGGAGAGCTAGTTTTTCCGCCATTGGCCCGGCAGCAAGACACAAACAGATAAAGACAGGATGAAGGGGTTTTGCCAGACACAGCAATGGGGTATTGGGGTGGGTGTGGTGTACAGGGGGAAAAAATATCCGCTTTGAGAGAAATTTGGGAATTAAGAATTCTTTCAATTGCAATGATGAAAAATAGGTAAAGAAAACAAATTTAAAGATAAAATAATTGTCTAGAATTTGTTTTTTAAATAATTGTTAATTAAGTGTGTTTGATTGGTATAATTTTCCACCCGAAAAACTTTTGATCTTTTTGTATTCGTTTAACTTTGTTTTACATGAAAATTATCCATTAAAGTGATAATTTTTTCTACAATTGATTATAAAATTTGTTTCCATTGCCAAAAAGTCAAAAAAATTTTTTCAAGAAAATCATTTTTTCATCAAAGTTTAGTGTTCGTTTGACTTTGTTTTACATGGAAATTGTCCATTAAAATGATTTTTTTTTTATAATTGGTTCTAAAATTTGTTCTAATTGCCAAAAAAAGAGAGCTGAAACTCCATTTTCCCTCCATAATGGTAGGAAAACTAATTCCACAATTCCCATGAAAATGTGCACGCGTAGAGTAAAAAAATTTCCATGACAAAAAATGATTATAAAACACGCCAAAACATGAAAAATGGAATTCCATTTTCCATGGAAAACTATGGATATCAAACATAGCCTTAAATTATAGAGACAAACCCAAAAAACTAACAAATATAAAAGAGAATTGGATAAATGGGGTACATAAAGAGGGGATAAAATATAAGTTCCAATTGTATTTGATGCACGAGATCAAGGCCGTGTTTGTTGAGCAGATTCAATCGAAAAGTGGTAAATCAAACCGTAGTATAGTCCAGTAAGTATTTTTGAATTGAAGAGCAATCATTTTTGACAAGTAGAACTGATCAATTTTTAAAACTCGAGTGACTTGTAATCCACCAGAATCACTAAATATTTTCAACACCCAATACTATCTTCGCACGAAAAAAGATGGTCTCACCCAAAGCCTCAAATCTCGATTGTTTGAGCGCCTTTACACTTACATCAACCTTTGGGACCCTCAAGCGCGTCTCACACTTATGTATCAACGCCTTGAATAGTTCGTTTTGTCCCAGCAAGTGGAGGTTTCGAAGAAGATGAACAATGATCTTTTCTAGGCACAAATACGCCTCTAACAAAATAGCCCTTCGAGATCGAGCGACACCAGTAGACCGGGGGCCACGTTCATTTGAAAATAGGGATGGCAACGGAGCGGGTTTGAGACGGGTTGGCCATTCTCACCCCCATCCCATCGTGTTTTTTTGTTATCTTACCCCATCCACATACCATGTTAAAGCAGGACGGGGTGGGGCAAATCTTCTACCCCATTTATCGTCCCATTTTATTTTTTATTTATTTTATTTTTTACTTTTTACGTTTTTAGTTAGTAAATATTATTAGTTTATTACCAATTTATTAAAAACAACTTATGTTCTCTTAAAAAATGACGATAAATATTGTTACGGGTCGGTGTCAGACCCTTCACCTCACCCATCACGTGTCAGAGGGGTTGACCCACTCCATGACACGGTGGCCGAGGCGATTACCCTAAGGAACGAGCTGAATACGCAGCCCAAAGTGATTGCTTGAAGAACGAACTTAATGGGCGCCAGCGAACGAACCTGACTCATCCACGAGTACGCAGTGGATGCAAAGGCCCGCACTCTGTTTCTACAACGCTGCAACGCCTCACCTGCCTCGCCGTCAAAGATCTCTTGTGTAAAGATCTTTCCAAAGTCAAATCCCTGACTGATGGGACGTGTGGCAGGCCCTCAAACGGTCAAATCAGCAGCTTATGTCGTAAACATTCAATACCAGTCGACCTATGGAGAGACAGATTGACACCTGGGATGGGACGAGCCTCAAGGATCTGATAACACGTGTCTCCTCATCCAACGGCTCTCCTCTTTCCATCCTTGGTATAAATACCCCCACCTTGTGCCAAAAAAAGGGCTGGAATCTTACATATTCTCCGTTCCACATTGTGAAATCAAGTACCATCATCTCCCTTATATGTGTCAATTTTATTTATACACACTTGATCAACCACTTCCCGACGAGTGTTCCATCGTCGGTGAACCCTTTTTTGGTTGAATATAAAACTGACTTGATCGTCGGAGTGCTTGCGGCTGCTCCCACCCCCTCTAGGAAAGGCCACGAGCCATTAACGGCGTGCTACGTGTGCAGGAAGAGCTGACTTGAAGATCTATCCTGTTGGCCACGTGTCCGAGCCATTTTTCGAGGTCAACAAATATATTATTTTTATTTGATAAAAAACTTAAATTTGAAATTAATTTTGAAAGGGGTGGGTAGCGGGGGCGGGGACTATGTTTCCCGTACATGTCCCATACCTGCTTCGGGGTAATGACGTTCGTCCCATCCCCGTTCCCGCCCTGTTTACCCGATTAGGCGAGTAATTCCCCCCCATTTGGGGTGGGACCCCGCGGATATCGGGTTAAAAGGGTTTTTTTTGCCATCCCTATTTGAAAAGCTCAAATATGGCCAGCCCTTTTGATAATTGGAAAATTGGAGCAAATGATCCCGAATCTTTGCTCAAATTGCATTTTTGTACAAACGTTTCAAATTAGTGCAAATGATCATTTTGGACTGAATCCATTCAAATGGGTAGCTAATTTTGTGGTTGGAGTGCAATTGCCCTTATTTTGTTAACATTTCAAGGAACAATTTTGTCAGATGACTTTCTCCAATGTAAAAAAGGTAATTATATTACCACTACAAATTTTAATTACTACATCACATTATAATCACGTCACAATTAAAATATGTTTTTAATAAATACATCACAACAAATTTACAATTATACTCCCAATTCAGTAAAAACAAAAAATTGAAAACAAGAATACAATATTGTGGTGTACTTATCACCTAATATTAAACCTTATTTTTCTCACATTTTCCCTCGTTCTGGCTTTTTTGAAAACAAATATATATTAATTTATAAATGAATGCTTCAAGAAGACGTTAACTTTGAAATGAAAGTGCTCGGAGATTATCTTCTTAATTATGACACTTTTGATGAGCTGAATCAAAATAGAACTCAAATTGAAAAATGATGCAAGTATAGAAGAAATTTTACCGAATTTGTACAGATTTTTGAATTCCTCTCACATGAGGAGGTGGAGCCCACATGAATTAAATATTGTTAAAAACAATGGGACCCATGTGTTGTGTGTATTCGGTACAAATTCTGTAAAAAAAATTCTGTACCCATAGAGTGATTGACTCAAATTTGGGGTAATCAGAATAGACTTGCACGCTTTTGATTGTTTTAAATTCAAAATAAATCTGCTCGAATTAACAAAAAACCAGATTGTTAATTTCCAAAATTGATAAATAAATTGAAATTTTTTATCAGTAATCGTGGTCAAATAGAGTATAAATTCATTTATCGTGAGAAAAAAAGATTATCTTGTCGCCGTGGAAGAAAGCAAAAGCCGCTGGAAAAAGTCATGAGCGATGAGGTGTTGAGGAAAAAGAAATAAATAAACTAGGTTTTATATTTGTGGTGTGACAATAATTTATTTGATTAAAAAGTATATTAAAACTTTAATTATGTAATTTTATTTAAGGATATTTAAGTAAATAAGGAAATTGTGGTGTACTTAGGGTCCGTTTGATTGTAAATATGGAAAATGGTTGGAAAGAAAATATTTTACTGAGAATTGATTTGTCTAGAAATTGTTTTACTGGGAATTGTAATTAATTGTGTTTGATTGATATAATTTTTCATGGAAAATGTTGAAAGTTTGATGCCCGTTTGGCTTCTTTTTTTATGAAAATTGTCCATTAAAGTGATAATTTTTTCTACTATTGGGTCTAGAATTTGTTCCAATTGCCAAAAAAAATTGAAATTTTTTTTATTATACTGAATACCATTCGTTTGACTTTGTTTTGCATGAAAATTGTCAATAAAAGTGATAAATTTTTTTACCATTCTGTCTAGAATTTTTTCCAATTACAAATAAAAAAAATGGAAAGTATTTACCAACCAAAATATCAATAATTTGTTTTCCTCAAAAAGGTGAAAATTTTGGAAAGTTGGAAAACATTTTCTCGAAAAAAGTTTGCCTATCAAACACTATAAAAGTTGGAAAATGAAAAATACGGTGTATCAAACAGAGCCTTAATAAAATTTGCAGTTGTAATATAATTATTCAAAAAAAATAAAAAAAAATGTAAAACTGAAAGAACAAAAATGTAAAAGAAAAAAAAACATATTTTTCCATTCACCTTACCCCAATCAAACCCAATTCACCCCATTGATGAAATAGGTTTAAGAAACTGTTAGGGCCCGATGGCATTTGTTTTCCCTATAACTAAGAATTTATTTTTCATTTTCTAGCTTTTGCCTTGTTTGATGGGAGAAATTTTTCATGGAAATCAGTTTCCCACTTCCATTCACACGTGTACTTTTTCTTGTTTTTTGATGAATTTATTTTTCCACCTTTTAGGTGAGTTTTGGTTTTCATCCTTTTTTTTTTTTACAATTGGAACAAATTTTATACCCAATAGTAAAAAAATTATCACATTTATTGATAATTTCCATGCAACATAAAGTCAAACGAATGATATTCGATATAGTAATTTAAAAAACTAAAAGGATATATATATATATATATATATATATATATATATATATATATATATATATATATATATATTTGGCAATTGGGACAAATCCTAGATCTAATGGTAAAAAAAAATTATCAGTTTAATGGACAACTTCCATGAAAAATAAAGTCAAACAGACACCAAACTTTCAACATTTTTCAGGTGGAAAATCATACCAATCAACCACAATTAATTACAATTCCCAGTAAAACAATTTCTATCCAATTCAATTCCCTAGAATTCATTTTCTTTCCACCTATTTTTCACATTTACAATCAAATGGACCATCAGAGAACAATAGGTACTTTTCACTAGTCAGATAATGCAATTCATATTGCATGCAGAAGTCTCACCTCTAAAATCATGTCATGATATTTATTCAAAGGATCTCCAAGATCAATATCCAATACATATTATATTATAAAATCAACACAAACATATAATTATAAAACGAGACAAGTAATAAAATTATAAATAAATAATTTAAAAAAGTATGTGCAATAAAGATAAAAGGGCAAGATACACCTCAACTTTTATGCAACCACGAGGACCCAGAAACATAATAGAATTGTTTCTCACCTCAATATTATATACTTTCATTTACTAAGAAAATATAGAACAAAAAAAAAAATAGTTGTGATATTTTCATTTGCAAAAGAACAAGATGAATGAATTTTGTCATGTTATGTCAAAAGAAAATTGATTTTTTGTGAATATGATATTGTGATTGCATAAAAATTGAATCATGTCACAAATTCGTACGAGGAAATAATAGTTTTCTTTGTGGCATATGAGAAGAACATTCTTTTCAATTGATTTTCTGAAAATTGGTAAAATGAAAACAATTAAAGAACTTGTTGAGGTTGTAGAGTTCACTTCTGAGGAGGATCTGAACTGCATTATCTGCAAAATTTTAACTGTATGTCTGTATATTTATATCATGGACCGTTCAATTTATATTTTTTATTCTTTCGTCCATAGTACTTCAAGTTTAACAGATACAAAGATTACAAATAATATGTAGTATTTCCCTTGTTGCTTATATAGAACACAAAAAATAACTTCACAAAATTTTTGCAAAGCCTATTAATTCGGTTAAAGTTAGGGTTAGTAGGAATTCAATTGAATAGCATAGTCTCCGAGGAAACGATACTTGAACATACGTCCATATTACTACTTGTCACAATACCATTCACTTGCAAAATTTTGTCGCAACATCAATCAATGCAACAAGAGAGAGAGCTTTCATACATAGTATCCTACTTGTTTGAAGACAAGTATGGGAATAAAATTGTATTTGCATGATTGTTGGATTTGGAAGATGAATCACGGAAGAAGCAACCTTAAGGAGTTTTCCTTAAATTCCATGTTTGTTTGTTGAGAACATTAGTTACTTCAGGATGTTAGAGACACTTTTTAACTCTTTATTTTTGCATTTCTACTAGTAGTTGGTAGAACATATTTTGTCTTTAAAAGTTGTCACTTAGTTGCATTGTTGCTATTGCATTTTTTCCTTCAGAAACACACTATTGCTTTTTCTTGAACAGAATATGGTGAACTTTCAGGATCATACTCTGCTAGCAAATCTTGGACCAAAATCAATAACCAAAGTAGCAAAGGAAAAAAATGTCCATTGATGTAAAGTCTAGATTTCAAATTCTACCTTCTTTCACCAGCATCCACCATTTACTATAATTTATCTACAGCAACCTGTATTTTCCACTCCATCTCTATTCAACAATATTCTCAGTATACGACTCTCGTTAAAATCTTGTCGGATGAATTTTCAACGACTTCATCAAAATTATTGGAGAAAATGTCAACAGGGGCAGTGATGTAGCCAAGAGTACCTTCTTTGTGATTGGAACTGGAAGAGGTTTTGTGATGATCAAGATAAATCACAATCACAGTAATATCATCGTGGAAATGACGTCTGATTCCCTTTTCGATCTTATTAAGGTCCTTACAACTCATTTGCTTCTTCTTAGCAGCCTCCTCGAGTGCAGCTACTACCAGTCTCTTAGCTATTCCCTGCAAAAGTTTCACCGCACAAAACCATCGTGTTTGGTTAATCATTCAACTAAAAATGTATTTTCCTCGTCACGTTGCTAAAAAGCAATGCAGAACTCGAATGAGATTTGCTGCGACATATATTAGGTAAAGTGCACATTTATATAGCGTCAATTCAAGAGATTCAATAGAGAATGATGAGAGATCCTTTCATGAGAATATCACACAGGTGCAAATCTATAGAAACAGCTAATACCTAAACTGAGTGATTGACTAAAATAAGTGGAAATAAGTAAAAGATGAACACAACTACAACCAGTTAAACTGAAATTGTATCTGCAGAGGTAGAGGAACTTGGTACTTACAGCTCTTGGGTGTTTAAATACAATTTGAACTGCTACTTCGTCACTGAGATGTTCCCAGAGGCCATCTGAAGCGAATATTAAAAACAAATCGTGTGGCCTAAGCTTTCTAGTTATAATGGAGGGTTCAGCTGTTAATGCTGGTCTCTTCATGGGGAAAGGATTTGCAAATTGTCGGAAAATTGGATCTCTGCTAAACTCGGGTTTCTTGAGATAAACATCACCAATTGATCTCGATACCTGGAAAGCAGCAAGGAGAAAAGTTGCATTTTCAGGACATTTTGATGCGATATTGATAAAAAGTAAACAGAAGATAACAAGCAAAGGATACACAAAATAGAGGCAGATGCCCTCTATTCCTCACTGAGCACCACCCATACCTCTTAATTATAAAAAGAAACATAAACATAGATCCTAATACTTATATGAACATAAAGGAATTTATAGTCCCCAGACTAAACTTCCACCAGAATCACAAAACTTTTGCTTTATAAGATCTTCATGTACATCTCATGAGCAGAAGCCTGGGTGTGCTACTTTGACTTCAGCTGCATGAGACAGGGCCAAGAGGCAGAGCACGTGACTCCTGGAAGAGTAGTGAAGATGTAACCCTTCAGAACAAGCTTGATATATAGAATAGGATAATGCAATAAATAAACTGTAGGTGACTGCTTTGGTTCCTTGGCGAACAAGAAATATCTTCCTTCCAACGAAATGCCGAGCCAAGAGGAGGAGAGAGAAGGGAAAAAAAGGTACAATCTTGTCCACCATACTGTCCAGTTTTATCTATACCGTGTATCAATGATGTCCTTCAGTACAATACCTTTTCGCAATCTTGACATAAGTAAATAAATCCAACTACTTAATAGTTAAGGAGAAATATAGCCAAAATGTGCATGGCCTGACAAGGGAATGTAAGGAACTCTAGGTGCATGTTTCCCACGCAGAGATGGGCCAGATTGGATAGTATAATAGACAAGAAGTATATCATTGTATTATAACCAAACCAAAACTGTAATAAATGAAACTAAGGCTTCAATGTGGGGGTCTTTCAATTCATCGTCAAGATCGCAGCTTTCAACCTTCAAAATCAGCATATCTGAACATCTGTGCGATATCTTGTAAGGTAAAAGTTTGACACTAGGTACTCATTGCAGCTTTTCTTCACAAAGAATGAGATTGAAGATTTTGCACTGGGTATTGGGAAATATGATAACCTCAACCGCTTAAAAGCCACTCATTCATATTCTATGATATTCTTACAACAGTTTAAATCAAATTAGAAATTTTTCATATTGGCTTTCCAAACGCACAAATCAGTAAGTTAGTTCGTATACATGAGTACCTGAATTATGCCCTTGATTCTCCAAACTCCATGGCATTGGAACACTATCGAAGAATCATCTGGATGAAGTGATTGTACCTCCCTCCTCACTTTCTCAGATGAAACATTATGATCAGTTGACAACCGTTCAGCCACCACCAAATTCCTCTCCCCATCAAAACCTCTCCTGCCAAGAACCGCTCTTGAGTCTCCTAAATTCGCTATGTACAATTCGCCATCTGAAATTGCACCAAGAATACAACACGATCCAACTGAAGCAATCTGTGGTTTGACTGGCAACGATTGCTTCACTAATAGAGTAAAATCCTCTTCTGTTGCATAAAATGCCTTCTTTATCACATCTGCTGATAGGCCCCCTTGCTCAGTTTCAAATTCTACAAAATATCCCACATATACACATTTCAGAGAGAGAGAGAGAGAGAGAGAGAGAGAGAGAAAGAAAAAAAAAAGAATACAAAGAATTTGCTTCTTAAATCTCTATGGATTTGAACATTCCATATAATTCATTGAGTGAGTATTTCATGATGACAACAAAGGTTTAGGAAAGAAAAAATATCCATCAAATAGTTTATAGTGTAAAGAACAAAACAGTAGACCAATTAGGCAGTCTTAAATTCTTGCCTCGAAGTCATCAAATGGACACCTGGTTCCATCAACCTAATCGAAAAATGCAACGTAGAGCGACCCAATAAAAGAAAGCTAGTGAGACCTACTACTCTCCGGCTTGTTTGGGAAGAGAAGCACTAGCGGATCTCCTGGCAGCTCATGAATGAGACATTTACATTTTCTTTCCTCGGAGACCATAAAGTTTAGCTAAAGGTCGATGCATGTTAACCATCTTGTCTAAAAGCTTAAAATCTTAAAACCATCAATTTGAATTTTGTCTTCAGCAATGTAAAAGAGAATTTGGAGCCCAATTTTCATTTCTTTTTTTCAAAAGAGAAAACAGAATTTAAGTGTCCATATAGAAAATAAAACCCCGTCAAATCAAAATATTGAGCAAATGGTCTTCAAATACACATCCATGTATTAACGAAAATCGCAAACCCTATCTAGAAACCACACGCGCACACATTCGAAAGCAACAAAAGAAACGTATAATTTTGTATCGAAATTATTACTATGGAGATAAGAAAAGAGGTAGCGGTTGACGAAGCGGGAGGCTTCGGGTCCACCATGGCCATCGTAGACTCCAACATAGGTGGTGGACGGCGACGTGAAGACCTGACTCTGGTCCTCCATGCTGGAATTGGCTTGTACGGCAGCGATCGAGAAGTCGCCGGAGGCGTGCGGCTTCAGGTCAAGGTGCCAAAGTAATCCGTCACTGCTCCGCCTCCCCAGATACCTCTCCAATGGCCGATAACAGCAGGATCGCAACATCTTGGTCTTTATTGAACAGTCTGAAATTTTTATGAGAATAATTTTTTCGGTATGAATGTCAGTTCGAGAATTTTTTTTGTATGTGTTTGACGAGAGGGAGACGGGGGACACGGCGTATGTACTTCGCTGACTACGCGCTTTTTTTTTCCCTTAATTAAATATTTTTCTATTAATTAATTATTGTATTCAAAAGTGTTTTACTTTACGTTATCAAATTAGGTTAACTAAAAAGTCAAGTAAATCAGATTTTTTAATTGAAATAATAATGTAATAGAAAAGAAAAAGAATTCGCATGAACAATCTAGAATGATTGAAAAAAGTAATAAATTTGCGAATGTACAGTCGAACGTTGATTTCTACCACATCGTTTCAAACAAAGTTTTACCATAACATTCCTCTAATTTGGAACCCGCACGAATCAGATTTTTTGTGGAACGTATCGTGAACCCGATGGATCATTCCTTTTTCCGATATATGAAATAAGGTATTTCACGTGCAACTTGAAACTTACACATAAGGCCATTTTAAAGGGACAAGAAAAAAAAAGATATTTTCTCAACAAATTTCTTATCTCTAATCACGTTCTCAACAAAATTTAAACGATCATATGTCTATCAAAATTTACATATTATCAATTATTATCAAAGCTTTGTATAGATATCAATGGACTGATAACATAATCTACAATATATTAAAAGGAGTGATTAATGAGAAATTTTTTATTACCAATTTTACCCTTACATATTTAGCTATATTACCAATATACCCTCACCTAAAAAAATATTTGATTTCCACTATTACCCTTACATATCTTTAAAATATTTGCGGTTATTTTTCAATAGTCAAACAATAGTAATCTCTATTTTGTCCTTTAATTTTTATATTTCTATATTCTCTGCATTTTCTCAATTCTTTCAAGAATCCTGTGTCTAGGGGAGATAAACACACACACACACACACTCTCCCTCTCTTCTCTTCTCCTCTGTTTGAAGAATCATCATGCTGATTTTTTACAAGGTTTCAATGCATACAAACCTTGGATATTTTTTGGATGAGAGATGCTTGATGTACACATTTGAGTATATATCATACATTACACTCCTCTCACAATGATAGGGCCCCCTACCGTAGGAGTGTAAGCCTTGATGTACACAAAAGACTTACTCCTTTTGGATTGTACAACTCCAGTTGTTCCATCCCATTTGCTACCCAATGTTTGTCTCTTTTTTTTTTTTCCTATTCGAGTTCTTTAATAATATTCAACTTTATCTCGCGTCTGCTTTGTGGGTTAGTCTTTATTTTATGAAATTTTGTTTATGTTTGTTGAATATTTGTCCCTTTTGTTATTTGATGATTTTGTGAGCCGAGTGACATTGTGAATTTGAATAGATTACGGCATCCATGGGAAAGAGAAAACTTAGATTATTTTACATTGAGTGATTTCTAGAATTGTTATGAAGTGCTGATGAGGCTGGAGTTCCAATTACTCTTGATGATGGCCAAAATTTAGTGCAGTAATTTGTTCATTCTCTCTCTGCAATTAAAATCTTCACCAACAATTCTTCTATAAATTACGTAAGGTAATCTTCTAATGTAAGGTATGGTTCAAAATATTATGCACATCATTCATGCATCTGCGATACATAAGACGTGCACACCTGCTTACTACTACTAAAAAAGAAAAGAAAAGAAAAAAAAGAATTCACCTGAACATTCTAAATGATTGAAAAAAAAAAAAAGTAATAAATTTGAGAATACACATCGTCCGACTTGAAACTTGCCCATAGTTTTGTCTCAAAGGTACAAAAGAAAAGATTGTTTCTCAGCAAATATCTTATCTATAGTCGAGTTCTCAATAGGATTTGAAAGATCTTTTATATCCATCAAAATTTACATATTATCAATGGTTATCAAAGCTTTATACAAAGGTTTAAAAAAACATTTACAAAAGGATGATCAAAATCATTCAAACATGTACATCTTACATTTTACAACATCGTAATTTAAACAAAAGTTTTGTTGCGAGACTTCTCAACAATCACCATAGTAACGAAAAACTTAATACAGAGATGATGAAAGCCATTCAAACGTCTAGAAGTTTGGGGCTTTAACCTCATCGGTAGTTACAACTATATCCCTACGACAATATGGGCAGTCCCCACAAGTCCGCAGCCAGGGTTCCAAGCAGCAAAAATGAAACCTATGACCACAGGGTAAGCATATTAGCTCATCTCCCATCAAAAAACTCTCTAGGCATATGCTACACTCCCTTAACGCCCTAGATATAGCCTGCTTGTCACCTTCATCCAAGTCATTGAATATATCGACGTGCAAACAGTTCAGTGCCCGTTGAGTGAGTCCTGGAGGTCTTTTACCTATTTGTCGAGTCACAGAATCAGTGGACGAGGGAATTGAAGCCAGCCAATCCTCGGAAGTTTCAGTTTCCCAATCTCCAGCATCAACTAGTCTAAAGTCATCCAATAAGAAGGCTAGCATTTATTAGGCTTCAAGTCTAGGACTATAGAAAATTAAATAACAAGATACATTCTTTTCAGTGAGAAATTTGGAAAGGAGTTCACTCCAAGCACAATATTATTCTCATATTTTACAAGAAAGGTACATTGGGAAGGTGGAAATTTAGAAGAAAAAATGTAATACTCCAATAGCATATTTAACAACAAAAACTACAGTTAATAGTTGTTCACAAACCATTATCAAGCCATATTTTGCAATAAAAGTACCCCTTCGACTTGAAGCATCAAAATAACAAAATCATTACAAGTATATAAGAAAGATATGTCCCAAGGAATGGGAGTTGTGGGATTTTTATTTAGTTAGTATGCATCAAGACCGAGTTCTTTCATTTACAGAAAAAGGGAACTGCTATACAAAACAAATAAAAGAAATTTTGGTCAGTGTAATTGTGCGTCTGGGTGGTGTTGGGACACTCCTGGGGAAGAGAAGGAAAAACAGTTGAGAGAGAGAAAAAGAAGAGAGAGGAGGATTTTAGCTGGACGTTGGCGTAGAGATACTTAGAAGGCCCAAAAGAACTAAAAAGAGAGGAAAAACAAAATGAAAAAAGAAGAATAATACATGAGGACAAAGTCTAGCTGTCTGAACATGGATGAGGAGAAGAAGGAAAAAAAATTATAATTAGGTATTTGCCATGGTTCGAACACCAAATGGCATAACCAACTAGCAAACAAGTTTTATGTTTTGTGTTCAGTTTGTATCATTTTTTGGTTATGTAAGTTCATATTGGTTAAACCAGATAACCAGTAAAACTAGGAAAAAGAGGGAAGAACAGTACAATAAAGCTTCATGGTTGAGGAGACCAACCTGTCTCCAGATACAGTGACACCTCTCAACCTTTGTAGAAGCCTTTCTCTTGCAAGTAGTACAGATCCAGGAAGCCGACTGTTCCCACTGCTAACAGTTCCGGAAGCAGAGTGGTGGATCCCTCGATCAAGCCAAATTGATTCACGTTCCTGAGCATATAAATTAGTTTATAAAACAATTAAAAAGCAGACATAAATATCTTTGATTTGCACGACTTCTTATTTTCACCAGTTGCAAGATCATCAGAAAGTTATTTATACCCAAGTAATACCCTTGATGGGATATAGCAAGGGATACAAAAAGATAAAAACCAACCACAAAAAACACAATATTTATCTAGAGTTTATCAGTACAGATAACTACTGAAAGCAAGTCCATAAAACAACAAGAATTGTAAAGCATTCACTGGTAAACGAGTACATGGTCTTGTTTGAGATAGGTAAAAATTCTAAAAGTTTCGTGAAGACCAGATTGAGTGAGATAATTAAAAAGAAAACATGAGAGAAGTTTTAGTTGGCACAAGCAGGGGGGAGACCAAAGCTGAAAACATTAAAACATTTTATTAAGGAAAGAAAATTATGCTACGGTGATCATGCAGGAATGAGTAACCCAATATGATTGTCAAAAATACATAAAAAAAAATCACATGAAATTTTACCCATATGGAACAACGGATCATATCCAAAATTCCAGCCAAATGGCATAACTAGACCAAAAACTTCCGAAAAATGTAGTGTACAATATTATGCGACATGTTTTTACCTATGATATTTCATTCCCACTACTCATAAAGATAAACGGTAAAGTCATGAATAGAGCTCAACAAAAAAATAAAGTAGGTTGGAGACATTAGAATCTTCAGTTTAGAACGGCATACTGATTGTCAATACAAGGTAATCCGAATCTGTTTAGCTAGTCTTATCAATCAATTTTCAAACTTGCTACTAAATAACCAACACCCAACACACTTATTTGTGGTTGGACATGGATTAATCAAGGGTTTGGGTTGCAATTGCAGCTTGTAGTTTTATGAAAGCCTCATTAAGAGTTTAAGTAACACATACATGCGGGGGCGGACGCAGACAATTATAGTTAGGGGGACACAATCGAACTTGCAAAAAAGTGGGAGAAATTTTACAATCGAAAATTTACATCTAAAAAAATCATACCCCATATAATTTTGCACCCGAAAATTTACATGGAATACGACTTTTTCAGATGTAAAATTTCAAAAAATTTTGATGTCATATACCATATAAATTTCCCAATAAAATAATGCAAATTACATTGAGAAATTTGTATCATAAAAATAATAAATGTTAATGAAATAATTAATTTTTTTAAAAAATGCGAGTTAGACGTCTATTTTTAAGACGTACGTTGACGCATCTTTAACTATTTTCGATATCTATTTAAATTATTTGATATGCCTATAATGTAATCCTCGAAACGAGTTTTGAGATGATATAAGTGATTTGTAGATTTGACTACGGTACGATCATCTAAGAATTTTTAAAGTTAACATGTTATCGAAATTCTCGAAATACTAATTTTAAACCGCCTACTTTGACAAGTCGTAATATTTGCTACAATTGATCGTTTTGCACGCTGTTAACGACATAAAAAATTAGACTGTGAGCACTTCAAAATGGTATTAAGAATGCAATATTTTGAATTCGTTTTACATCTTATAATGATTTTGAACATTGAAACAAAACATAGAAAAAAAAAAAGAAGCAAAGTTGGGGGTGCACGTGCCCCCCAGGCCCACCTTTCGGTCCGCCACTGCACACAAGTATGCAAAATAAAATTACGAAAATGCTTTATAGTGAAGATCTTATAAGACTCGACCCCTCCTAAACTGTGCAACTAACAACATAAGCAAACCCATCTTTTAACATTTGAAATTTACAAAATTATAAAGAAGAATGAAAACCAGCAGTACGCTCAAGTTTGGAGGTAAATACTCCTTACCGGCATGAACATTCTGCGCATTCACACAATTTACGAGTCCTTTTCAGATATGCACTAAGGCATTAGGCATGTTTAGGTATCTTTCTCAAATCAGCCTTTTTTTATCATATTACTGTTGACCTATGGTTTTGATTGTAACAAACAAGTTGGTCTTATTTACTAACAAATTAAATTCAAGTGATTAACGAAAAAGTTTTCATAACCAATTCACCACCCTCTTGGTTAGTCAATCTTGGGCTTTCAATTGGTATTAGAGCCGGTACTCACCTTCTTAAAGATTTCATAATTTTGAGTAATGGCTAACACCATGTTTCAAAATCTTGAGAGGCATTCCACAAACCGACCTCCTTTCTTTGATGGCACACACTATAATTATTGGAAGGCTACGATGATGATTTATATTCAATCTATTGATTATAATATTTGAGAAATAATTGAATATGGTCCCTATGTGCCTACAAAGACTATTAAGATTGATGGAAGACCCGATCAAAGTATTCCCAAACCTAGAGAGGAATACGATGAAGAAGATAAGAAAATTGTCATTAAATGCTAAAGCCAAAAATGTTCTTTATTGTGCATTAAATATAAATAAATTTAATAGAATTAACACATGTGATTCGACCTATGATATTTGGCATGCTCTCAAAGTTACTCATATTGGGACAAGTAAAGTTAAGGAAACCAAAATAAATATGTTAGTTAAAGAATTCGAAAATTTCTTTATGAAACAAGATGAATCTATTGTAAATATGATTACTCGTTTTACCGATATTGTAAATGGTTTAAAGGGTTTTGATCGTAAATATAGTAACGGTGAACTTATGAGCAGAATGCTTAGGTCACTCTCGGAGGAATGGAGCCCTATACGAATGTTGATAGAAAACACCAAGTATGTAAATTCATATCCCTTGGAAGAACTTTATGTAACATTGATGACCTATGAACTCAACAATGCCGAAATCAAGGAGAAGACGAGAAAGAGCAAAGAGGAATCAAAAGGGGCTCCAAAACGTCAAATTGCTTTAAAATCGACAATTGAAGAAGAAACACCGAACATCAACATGAGTGATGAAGAGCTCGATGATCTAGTCCTCCTCGTAAAGAAATTGAGAGGATTCCGAAACAATAGAAAATTCCAGAGGAGGGATGACAAAGGAGAAAAAAGAAGCAAATTTTTTTTTCTACAAGTGTGACAAACCCGGTCACAAAAGAACCGAGTGCCCGAACAAAAAGAAGAATTTCAAGAAAAATGTACTCCAAGCCACTTGAGATGATAGTGATGATGAAGACCAAAATGAAAGCGATAGTAAAGACGAAATCGCCAACATGTGCTTTATGGCCCTTGAAGAAGAGGTAAGTACAAAAGAAAAATATTCTTACAATGAATTATTTAGCTCTTATGATGAATTGCTTGAAGATTTTGAAAAACTTGCCTTGAGTCATTATATTCTCAAAAAGAAAAACTCTTTATTGAAAGATGAATTAAAGAAAACCTTAGAAAAACAAAAAGAAAATGTTAATTACGATTTATTAGTTAAAGAAAACTTCTTTAAAAGAAAAAGTTGATGATTTGAAGAAAGTCATTTATAAATTTACCGAAAGCAAGAAGAATTTTGATCTAATGCTTGGAAATCAAAAATGTGTGTTTGACAAAGGGGGAATCGGATTCAAACCTTATTTGAAAGAAAAATCTCTCAAAAATATGTTTATTAAAGCTTCAAATATCACTTGTACCTTTTGCAATAAAAGTAGATATGTTACTTTTAATTGCTTAACTAAAAATAAGTTATTTTTTGAAAACAAAAATAAGTAGATTAGAGAATCCCCTAAAACTAACTACCAAGGACCCAAGTTTGTATGGGTACCAAAAGTCAAAAATTAAATCATACTTGTAGGTACCAAAGAAAACAAAGAGCAAATGGTTATTAGATAGTGGATGTTCAAAACATATGACCGAAGATCGATCACTCCTATCAAATTTTAAAAAGAAGGATGGAGCCGTAACATTCTGAGACAATGCAAAAGGAAAAATTATTTGCATCGACAACATTGGTAATCACTTATCTCCTTCTATTGAAAATGTGCTATTAGTAGATAACATTAAACATAATTTGTTAAGTATTAGTCAATTATGTGATAAAGGTTATGGTATTAAATTCGATTCTTCCAAATGTCTAATTAAAGATGCTACATCAAAAGAGGTGATTTTTGTAAGAAGTCGAAAAAAAGATGTTTATATCATAAATATTGAATATAAAAATAATGAACATTGTTTACTTAGGCTAAATGATGAAACATGGCTATGACATAGAAGATTAGGCCATGTTAACATGAATCTTATTTCAAAAATTTCCAAAAATTGTTTTGTGAAAGGATTGCCAAATTTAAAATTTGAAAAAGATAAAATTTGTGATGCATGTCAATTCGGAAATCAAGTGAAAAATTCTTTCAAACCAAAAAGTTTTTCCTCAACTACAAAACCTTTGCAACGTCTCCACGTGGATCTTTTTGGACCTTTAAGAACGGCTAGCTTAGACGGTAAACATTACGCCTTCGTTATTGTTGATGATTTTTCAAGATTTACATCAGTCATATTCTTAAAAGTAAAAAATGAAGCTCTGAAAACTTTTAAACATTTTTGCAAAAATGTTGAAAATGAAAAGGCTACACCATTATGACTATTAGAAGTGCCCATGGTGGAGAGAGTGACAATCTTGACTTTGATAATTTTTGTAATGAAAATGGATATGAACATAATTTTTCGGCTCCTATGACTCCTCAACAAAATGGTATAGTAGAAAGGAAAAATAGTACATTGCAAGAGATGGCTAGAACTATGCTAAATGAAAATAATTTACCAAAATACTTTTGGGTCGAAGCCGTCAATACCGCTTGCTACATTGCAAATAGAGTTTATGTTAGTCGTAAAAAAATTAAAACTCCTTACGAGCTTTGAAAAAATAGAATTCTCGATATTAGTTACTTTAAAGTTTTCGGTTGCAAATGTTTTATTTTGAATACAAAAGATAATTTGGGAAAGTTCGATTCAAAATCCGATATTGGAATTTTCCTAAGATACTCATCGACTAGCAAAACTTATAGAGTATTTAACAAAAGAGCTTTAGTTGTTGAAGAATCCATGCATGTCACATTTGATGAGGCTAACTCACTTGATCGTGAGAAATGTATCGATGATGATGTAGGTTTGGAAGCTCTATTTGAACAAATGAACATTCAAAACCAAAACAAAGGAATGCAAAATGAAGAACAAACCGAGGAGCCAAACGTTCAAGAAAGTAAATAAAAATCAACCGAGAATCAAAGTGATCCCTTGCTACCAAAGGAATGGAAGTTTGTTTCATCTCATCCAAATGAATTAATAATAGGCGATCCATCTAAAGGTATCACCACTAGAACCTCTCTTAGAAATCATCTTGGTAGTTGTGCATTTATCTCACAAATTGAATCCAAAAATTTTAAATAAGCCGAGTTTGATGAGTTTTGGATTCTAGTTATGCAAGAAGAGCTAAATCAATTCGAAAGAAATCATGTTTGAGATTTAGTCGCGAGACCAAATAATCAAATTGTTATTGGTACTAAATGGATTTTTAGAAACAAACGAGATGAAAATGGAATTATTGTACGTAACAAGGCTAGATTAGTGGCCCAATGTTATAATCAAGAATAAGACATTGATTATGAAGAAATATTTGCACTGGTTGCTAGGTTAGAATCCATTCGCATGCTTCTTGCATTTGCATGTCATAAAATTTTTACCCTTTATCAAATAGATGTTAAAAGTGCATTTTTAAATGGATTTATTCAAGAAGAAGTGTTTGTTGAACAACCACCCGGCTCTGCAAATCACAAGTTTCCAAATCACTTTTTTAAACTTAGAAAAGCTCTTTACGGTCTAAAACAAGCTCTTAGAACTTGGTATGAACGATTGAGCAAATTTCTATTTTCAAATGATTTTTCAATTGGAAAGACGGATTCCACTCTCTTCATTAAATCACATGAGGAAGATATGCTAATTGTTCAAATTTATGTGGATGACATTATTTTTGGAGCAACAAATGTTCATCTTTGTGAAAAATTTTCAAAAAACATGAGCATGAAATTTGAAATGATCATGATGAGAGAACTTAAATTCTTTCTCGGACTTCAAATTAAGCAAACACGTGATGGCACATTCATAAAGCTTGACAAAGATGATCAAGGAATTCCCATTGACGTCACTAAATTTCGAGGTATGATCGGATCCCTTCTTTATTTAACCGCAAGTATACCTGATATTATCTTTAGTGTTTGTTTATAGATTTCAATCGAATCCTAAAGAATCGCATCTTAAGGCCGTAAAACGAATCTTTCGATATCTAAGTGGCACTCGAACCTTAGGACTTAGGTATCCTAAAAATACTCACATTGACTTAGCTATTTGGATGCCGATTGGGCCGGATGCACAATTGATCGTAAAAGTACTAGCGGAACATGTCACTTTCTAGGTTTTGCTCTTGTATCATAGTTTGGCAAGAAACAAAACTCTGTTGCATTATCTACCGCCGAGGCCGAATATATCTCGACCGCTAGTTGTTGTGCACAAGTTCTATGGATGAAACAAACTTTTAGTTAGGGGTGGGCAAAAACCGAACCAACCCGACGAACCCGACCGACCCAAACCAACCCGATCGGGTTGGGTCGGTTTTTTTCCATTTTTTTTCTCGGGTTGGGTTCTGGCAAAGCTTAGTGGGTCGGGTTGGGTCGGGTTGTGGGTTAATCCAT
The DNA here is from genome assembly GCA_035079005.1 of Fraxinus americana. Lineage (NCBI taxonomy): Eukaryota > Viridiplantae > Streptophyta > Magnoliopsida > Lamiales > Oleaceae > Fraxinus > Fraxinus americana. The sequence continues at coordinate 5,093,896 of CM068719.1, forward strand.
CCAACCCGACCACACCCGACCCAACCCAACTCGATAAAAAAAAAGGGCAATTTTTTTTTCAAAAATATTTCAACTAAATATTCACAGCAATTCCAACATTTCCCCCACAATATAAATCAAAATCGCCGACTTCCTAATTCTCTCTTTCCTCCTCCTTTCTTCATATTTTGCCCCCCATTTTTTTTCTCCTTTTCGGTTTGCATCGGCGATTCAACCTTCAATTCTTTTCCCAAGGTAAATTACCAAGTTTGCACATATTTTTTTTTCCGACTTATTACTAAGATTCAGCCCTCATTTTGCAGACTTTTTTATACAAACTTATTTAATAGATCATTGAGCATGACCAAGAAACATATTTAACCTCTCATTTCTTCATTTTCACTACTTTATTTAGTGGCTACTCGTTTATTTCCATATATTCATTTATTTCTTTTAGATTCTCGTTTTAGTTTTGATTTTCTTGTTGAAAATTTGAATTGAGACATGAGCTGAAACATTGTAATTTAGAACTAGTTAATGGAAATCATCGATACAAACCGACCAACCCAACCCAACCCAACCCGACCGACACATAATTGGGTTGGATTGGGTTGGGTTTCAACATTTACATGGGTTGGGTTGGGTTGGATTTCGAACAAACCGATAATGTTGGGTTGGTTTTGGGTTGGGGCAAAAACCGACCCAACCCAACCCACGCCCACCCCTACTTTTAGTGATTATCACTTATTCTTTGATCATATACCAATCATGTGTGATAACACAGTGCAATTAACTTATCTAAAAATCCGATTTTGCACTCTAGGACGAAGCATATTGAAATTTGTCATCACTTCCTCAGAGACCATGCTAAAAAATGTGATATTGTGCTAGAATTTATAAAAAGGGAAAATCAATTGGCCGAGATACTCACAAAACCTCTAGCTCATGATCGATTCTCTCATCTTAGAAGAGGTTTAGGTATAATTGAGGAAAATGAATTATATAATTGATATGATATGCTCTTATGTGTGATTTTTTTTTACATCATATTATCTATCTTTTTTTTAAGGGCGGATGACCGTCCGGTCTTTTCCGGGGAGGGTGGTCCGGTCGACCGGACCCTCCCGCCGGTCGACCGAACCGACAGGTTTTCTAACCCCCTTCACCAATTTTTTTTCTTTTTCATTCTTCACCGTTCTCTCCCACTTTCTTTCTTCATCTCCATAGATCTACCTTCAATCCTCTTATTAGATCTACCATCAATCTTCAAGATCTACTCAATATCTCAAAAACTCATCACTTATTCCTCTCCAAAACTTCAAAATCTCCATTTTCCTCTCACTAAAATTTGAATTTCTCTCACTTCTCCTATTTCCCATCTCCTTGTAAAATTTTTCATTCTCCATCATGCCAAGGGTAAAGATTCCAAACAAGAAACCAAGGAGGAAGAGGATACCAACTTCTTCATCGAATGACGAACCCGAGGTACCAGAACATCATTTTAACAACTCTCCTACACTTATAGGCAAAAATGTTGATTTTAGAGTTCTTCCTCTTCAAGCACCCGAATTTCATATTGAAGAATATTTCTTAGGCATGGATTGGGTTTCTATTGCTTCTATAAATGAACACGCTTATCCTAACCTCATCAAGATGACTTTTTCGAAGTAGAATGATATGAGCAGTAATAATATGCAAGACTTTACATGGTAGAGTTAATTGGTTTGAGCTAAGTTTGATTGGATGTTCAAAGTTCTTGCCGGTAACTCTTTGACATGCAATAAGAGGATTATAATCGTCACAATGAGGATGAGACATATGACAAAATATTTGATTAGGACATTCTTCTAACTCAAAAATAGTACGGATAATTGATTTAGTAACAATAATACGTTTTCCTTTCAAAAGACAAGAAATGCTAACCGTACGAGTAAAAACTATATTTTGTAAAATTCCTTCATGAGGTTAGGATAAGCGTGTTCATTTATAGAAGCAACAGAAACCCAACACATGCCTAAAAAATATTCTTCAATATGAAATTTGGGTGCTTGAAGAGAAAGAACTCTAAAATCCTCATTTTACCTATAAGAGTAGGATAGTTGTTAAAATGATGTTCCAGTACCTCGGGTTCGTCCTCCGATGAAGAAGAAGTTGATATCCTCTTCTGCCTTGATTTCTTGTTTGGAATATTTACCCTCGGCATGATGGAGAATGAAGAATTTTACAAGAAGATCTTTAACTTTTATTGCCATTTTTGGGCTATATAGTGCAATCGAGCGAATATCCAATTTTTTGATGCTCAACGGGGATGTAGGCGTTAGAAGTGGTCACCGAACCTCCGGGATTAGGCCGAAATAAATTTCTTGTTTTCAATCTTTACTTTCTGCAAGTTTACTTTCTGATTGTTTGAGTTTTTTATGTTTCAGGAAGCATTAAAAAAAAGTATGGATTACTATAAAAAGCATTCGAAATTCGTTTAATCACATCTTCAATCACCTAAAACAAGTGAATAAATTCGGAAAAGGAAAGAAAATATATAATTTCATTTTTTGGTCGCTCGACTCAATTCGTCAAAATCCATTACTTCAATTTAATAGCTAAGCTAAAATATAAAAGAATACTGATATAAAATATCGACAATGTGCATTAAACAGGTCTTACTTGAAGTGGAACCGGAGTACGATTAGACGACCCGTGTCGAGACTGACGCGGAATGCGTCGCAGAGGATCGCACCCCTCAATGTCCAACCGATCGCGGCCGCCAGAATTGTGATGGTGGTGATTATTTGTGTGGCGGTGGTGGCGGCGATTATTCCGATCTAGAGTGGTTGGAGAGTTGAATTCCGGTTCGAGATCCAAAGGATTCGAACTCCGACCAAAACGAGACCTCCTGTTGTTGAATAGCTCTGACGCGCTCGTCATACAAGTTCAATTAAACTGGGAAAAAAACTGAAAACCGACAGCCTTTCTCTTCAATAATTCGAAGATTCAGAAAGTAGAACAGAATATGGGTTCGAGGAAATTGCAATTTTGATTCGTGTAGAGGCTGTGTAGAGGCTGCCGGTGTAGCTTTGGGGAAATGTAGAACCGCTGAAAAGGAAAGTGCACAAATATACCTAGGAAAATACCCAGGAATGGAAACCAAATGGTCAAACTATTTCTGAAGTTCAAAGATACGTATACTTCACAGTTTTCAGCGTTTTGACAAGTTTCACGTGACGTGCCACCTTGCTAGATATTTAGAGAAAGAAAGGTTCCTTTCAAGGAAACTTAGGTGGTTTTCTCTTTGTGTTTCTGTTTTGTGTTTTCTGTTTTGAATTCGTTTTGTGTTTTCTGTTTTGAGTGTCTGTTTTGAAATTACTGAAAATGCGTTCTTTTTGTTATTAAAGCTTCGTTTTTTGAAAAGCAAAACTAGAAAATGCGTTTACTTTGAAATTTTGAGAAATTTTTTAATAATATTTTATTCAATAAATCTAGTTATTCAATTAATTTTAATAGTTTAATGTTAATATAGTTAAAAATAACATATAAATTTTGAATTTATTATCAAATAGTTTCTATGCTCGTTAATATTTCATTGAAGAAACCGCATAAAGAATCATACTTTCCCGATACAGGACGAATACAAATATGAACGCGTAAGGAAAAAATTGGAGCATTCGGGAAAAAAACGAGTAAATTTAATGAATCATCATCAAACTTTAAATATGTTACTACTTACTCACTCACTCATCCACCATTCTTTAATTAACATTTTTAAATTGTGGGGAAAAAATTGCGGGTGGCAAATGACAATCCTACGTGGCAAATGGCAATTGAAAAATTGCAGTGGCAAATAACATGTTTTCATGATAAATCCTACTTTAGATCATTATAATTAATTTAACGAGTTAACAAAATTTATAAAACGTGTTTACACGAATAAACAAAAAAATTGCACGAAAACATGTTTACACAAATAATCAAAATTTCTAAAACATTTTTACAGACAAAAAAATTGCCACCAAGAAGATGATTGTGAACCCAAAGGTTGGATTACAAAAATGAGATTTGAGGAAGGAAGTTGCTTCTTGGATTACAGTGTGCAAGGAAGTTGCTTCTTGTGAATCCATATATGGAGGATGAAGCACCTGGGAGTTCATGGACGATATACCCGCTTCAACTTGAGAAAACTTTAATACTACTCCATAAAGACATTTGGGGCCACAACTTGAGGAATGAAGTGAAACCAATTCTTCTTGCCGTCTAGCCCACATTATCGCAAATTCTTTCTGGCTTCTTTTCACGCCGCCCTCTCTCCTCTTTGCTCTTGAGAACTAGCTCCAATACATGAGAGAGAGTGTCCATAGGTGGCTTTGAAATATCAGAAGAGACACGTTTTAATACGGGTGTGACTCCAATGCCATCATCTTGGAGACGCAATACTGAAGAAACCACTTTCTCTTCTTCTTCTTCCCCTACCCATGGGACTGCTTCCAAGTACTCCAAACATGATTGTATGCATGATGTGAAACCAAGTTGTTCTGCAACCTATAAGGTAGTTGGAAATAGAATTATGGCATGCATTACACACAATTAGGTCAAGTTTGTCTCCCAAAAAGAGTTAGTATTAGATATATTGGTGAATGATATGTTGTACGTTATACCGCCTGTTTGAATTATATAAAAAGTAAGACAAACACAAGCCATTGTTCTTCTTACAACAGTTTGAGGGGTACATCAATAATCAATAGCATATTATCCTGTACTACAATTCAAACATAAAAATACTCCATTCAACTTATTGATAACGATATTGCCTGAGTATACATCTAGATTAACACAATGATGTTTTAATAGAAGAGTTTTTCGGGCATTGCTTTCAGAAATCCTCTCTCTCGTAGTGAGAACTAGTCCACCCTACATTCAATTTTGACAACGGTATTAAATGTCTAAACCCAAGTTGAATGGAGTTTGACAATAAGGATTGCATTTCCAACTCGGTTGACCAACAACTGCCATACATTCCCGACGAACATATGCAATCGCCTCACCAACTGCTATCAAGATGCCTAATAACTTCGTGCTCCATTTCGGTTGATTAAGGATCATCATCATTGAGACGATAAAAACAAATAAACAACTACATAGACAAAGCATTAAGAATAAGATAAACTTCGCTTTCGAACATTACCGAGATACTCCAAAGCCACCACATGGGCACGAGCACACGAGATAAATCGAACGGGTAACTTGAAAGTTATGCATCAACCTACTCTTTCTATGTAGAACTTAAAAGGAAAAACTTGTGGTTAACTAAAGACCTTTCCCAATACACTATAGGCGTGATACCAAGCTCCATAACCCAGACGAAAGATCAATAGTCCAAGATGAAAGCATTAAAAATATGCATTTCACACCGTCGCATTCAAAAAAATCAATCTTTACTTGTTTATCTTGTAAATTGCAGTTTATACCTTCATCTGATATTAACTGTGCTTTAGATAAATGTGAGAAGAAATCATCGTGTATTCTAACCTAAATGCATTCAAAAGAGGATTCTCTATGCAAATGAGTTTTAGCATCAAAGATAGAAAACAATCAAACATCTAAGCACCACCATTGCCTACCATCGCCCACGCTAACCATCACCACCACCGCTACCAACGGTCACCACACGCCCACGCCTACCATCGCAGCTGCATACACAACCACCATCGCAATCAACCAATCACCACCGCCATCACCACCGCCACTTTACCATCGCCACCACCAAATCATCGCCTAACACAACCGATTCCAATTCCAATCACCCCCCAATTCCAATCACCCCCCAAATAACTAATTCCAATTTCATCTTAACTTACAGAAGTATATGCAGAGTATTGAACCTCACCTCGATTCATCAGTCGGAATCCAATTTTACAAGCTCGCTCGATTCTGGCCAAAATTGCAGGTGACCCATGGTGGTAGTCGGTGCGCCTGGTTGAGAGGAGTACAGTGGTGGTCGTCCACGATTGAAACGGTGGCCGACGGCGGTGGAAATACTGCAAAAACCGAGACTGGTAGCGCGATTTTGGTTGGTGATTGGAGTAAGTTTACGTAACTCCATGGCTAGGTAATGACAAGAGGTTGAAGAGGGAGGTGAGGGGGATCGAATGGTAGTGGTGTCTGGTGGTCTAGGTGGCGGGTGGTGGTCGATTGTTGAGGAAGAAGGAGGCGGTTTTCATGGTTTCTCACGGACAGGGGAAGAAGAAGAGGAAAGGAGGTGTTTCGCGTGTTTTCTGATTTTTGAACGTTTTGGCCTGAAAATGGCCAAAACGATGATTTTGCCGTTTTCTGTTTTGTGTACAAAAATTTTTCTATTTTCAAAAATTCGTTTTGGAAAATGGAAAAGAGAACGTGTTTTCACCGTTTTGAAAAACTGAAAACAGAAAACGGCCCGAAAACACTAAAGAGAACAGGCCCTTAAATTTTGATAAACAACTAGTTCCAAATTATTATTTTTTTTTTTTTATTAAGATTGAAATATTTTGAATGTATTTAATTATAAAGAGTCTATTGGACATAATTTTAAAAAATGACTCTTTAAAATATAAATCGCCTTATGTTTAAATAGTGTATTGAAGATGCTCTAAGTAGACAATTAAATAATCATGAATAATTTATTTAATTTATTTTAGGTACGCTTTTTATTATTCTGTTTATAGCCTGACACTACATCTACTTTTAATAATTAAGCATAGGAGAGATTGCAAGAACATATATAGGAAATTCGAAGGTACTGCTCAAAACTCCAATGGCATTCACACTTAAGAAACTCCATTAGTAGGGACCCTTCATTGGTCCAATCATCAAAATCATGACGCACAAGAGGATCCCCTAGTAGATTTGCAAGTATGACACAACCAAAACCCTTCAAAACTAGTGGCACCTCAGGTGACCATAATGTCGGAGACGTTTTCACGATGTTAACCACCAAGCCTTAAGTTAGCGGGATGAGTCTCCTGCTCCGCCTCGGGCATATCCCATGTCACCTCTGACATATCATATGTCGTCTTCGACGTATCCTATGCAAAATCTGGTATAGTATGTTGTCCCTGATGGGCTAAGGAACTTACCCAACATCCTCGATGCCTCTGTCCCAAAGAGATCTTAGTATCGCGCCTCCTTGAGAATACTTGCAATTGATGCATTGGGGCCACTATAGGATCATCATCCTAACGTACGAGCAGCTCACCCAGATCACTCGGGAGGGAAGCAGGCTAAGCCTTACGCATGTACGACATGTGCCTCCACGTGTTACGTTAAGAGCGTGCCATTCATTCAAGAGATTTTCGCTTACCCCCTCTCGAATATGTTCATGCCTCCTAGCATGAAAATAGTTCAATGATATTATGGATCCCATCAATCACCTTGTTACATGCACAGACATGATGCCCATGCAAAATGCCCTCGACCCAATCCAAGACCTTTTCTCAAAGAATTTGCTACACTTATAGAATTTGGTCCACATAATTTATAGAGAGTGGTATTTGGCAATTTTTAGTTGAAAGATGACAAAAAATAAAAATTGAACAACACATGTTGCCAAAGCATATGTAAAAATTATGTGAAGAAAACCTACACTTAGGCCCTGTTTGAGTGTTTTTTCCATGGAAAATGGAATTCCACAAAATGTGGTGTTTGATGTACAACATTTTCCCACCCAATTGTTTTCTCCCTCCTCACCTCACGCGCCCTTTTTTCTCCAATTTCATGAAATCATTTTCCCACCTTTTTGGTGGGAAAATGGATTTCCATCTTTTTGTTTTTTTGTTTTTTTTTACAATGTAAACAAATTTCATAATCAATTGTAAAAAAAATTTCACTTTAGTGGACAATTTTCATGTAAAATAAAGTCAAACGAATACTAAATTTTGATGAAAATTGATTTTCTAGGAATTTTTTTCTTTTTGGAAATGGAAACAAATTTTATAACTAATTGTGGAAAAAAATTATTACTTTAATGGACAATTTCCATATAAAACAAAGCCAAATGTGATCAAAAAAAATCCAAAATTTCAAAATTTTCCTGGGTGGAAAATTATACTAATCAAATATACTTATGGTGTGTTTGATTGCAAGGGTGGGAAAGAAAATGATTTGTATAGAAAATAATTGTCTATAAAATATTTTGCAAGGAATTGTTAATTAAGTGTGTTTGATTGGTATAATTTTTCACCAAAAATTTTTTAAATTTTCTATTCGTTTGACTTTGTTTTACATGTAAAGTGTCTATTAAATTGATAATTTTTTTCACAATTGATTATAAAATTTGTTTCCATTGCGAAAAAGTTAAAAAAAAAAAAAGGGGAAAAAAAATTGTTTCCGTAGCAAAATTTGCCTATCAAACAGTCAAAAAAGTGAAAAGTAGAAAATATTTTCCTAGTTCCCTGGAAAATAACGCCTATCAAACGGGGCATTAATTAATAATTCTCTGGAAAACAAGTTCTAGGCAATTACTTTCGCTGTAATTCGTTTTCTTTCCATCCATTTTCCACCATTGTTATCAAACGGACCCTTAGAATTATTCTTTCTCAAACGTTGTCCGAATTGGCAAGAAAATGGTTCAAGAACCCGGTACCAACCCCCGACATGCTTCAATAAAATATTACTAAGTATTAATAACGGGCTTGGGTCATGCTAAGTCGATAACTGCTCATAGAATCTTATTAATCTCCTGTTTGACAATCATTTTCGGGTAAAATGAAGTTTTGAATAATCATTTTTTTTAGAGAATATGTAGTTAAAAAATAGGAAAAATTTTGAATTTAAGTGCAAAATATTTTATTATGTGAATATATGATTAAAAATGATTATGTAGAAAAGAATTTTAAAATAATATTTGTCAAACAAGGGCTAAGTTTTATATGCGAAAAAATAAACATTGATGCAAACTCTCTAAATATAGTCATAGGGCTAGTTTTTTTTATTTTCTCTCATTAAGTTAAAATATTGTTATATGGCATATTCATATTATACATAAATATCACCGACATTATAAGTAAAAATTATTTTACATATAAACATTACTAAATAGAAAAGAAAAAAAAATCAATATTACTAAAAGTATTAATTTTTTTTTTCAAAAGTATTCGACTAGACCTTTTTGTAATATACTACCTCCCAAAAAATCCATTTTTCTTGGTTTTTCATTTATGTAATATACATTACTATAGATAATAAATAATTTTGATTAAATATATTTTGAAACTACAACATATAAAGTCATTTGCTTTAAGTCAAAATATATAAATATGTCGAGTGATGACGATGAGGTCTCCCTCAATAAATGCCTACAATGGCACAAGATATAAATAAATGAAGGATGGGCACCGCATTTATGGGGGAAAAAATAATAATCGACTCTAAAATAAAATAAATATTCTTTAAGATAGTTAGACGTAGAGATGGCAATGGGGCGGGGCACTGTCGCCCCGCCCTGCCCCGCCCCGCCACTCCCCCACCGAGTCCCGCCTCGTGCCCCGCCCCACCTTAGGCGGGGCGGGTTCGGGGCGCGGGCTTGCCCCGTTTCCTGTCCCGTTTATTTTTTGTTTTTTCAAAAACTTCCATTTAACTATTTTTTGTTTTTAATTTGTAATTAATTATTATTTTTTTATTTTTCAGTAGGCGGGTTCGGGACGGGGCACCCCCTCCCCGCCTTGCCCCACCAACCCGTCAGGGCGGAGTTTTTTTCGCCCCATTTGGGGCGGGACGACTCCGGGGCAGGGCGGGGCGGGTTTTTTTGCCATCACTAGTTAGACGAGAGATCAACTATGGCACTTCTTGATTGATATAAAAATTTTAGCTAATCATCATGAATGAAAAGACTTGAATATTCTGTTGTATCGATTGGTCATAAAAGAAAAAACGAACTATTAAAATGTAACGAGCTTCTCTTTCCTTGTTGCGACTTGTTGCCTTATTTCAATCGAATGACAATTCTCTCCAAAATTTTGCACCTATAATTGTTTTCAAGTACCAAAACGTGATGCATGAATAGCTGTATTTTTAGCGAAATAATTTAAATATATGTAAACTAAATATATTTTTTTCAATTTTTAAACTGGAAGAAAAATTATCTTGACATAATTAATAAAGATTTTCTTCGCTGGAACGAAAAATGACCGTTACAAACATAAAACCCCCGGCAACGGATAGTTTATTTTTTAAAAGGAAAAAAATACTTCCATATTAAAGAACCAAATCACCAGAGTTTTCTTTATCCAAATATCTATATACAATCGCAAAATCTCTCATTCTACTCACCAATTCTTACTCTAACTGATTATTCAAATTTGCGCAAATTCAAGTAATTGTTGTGGGATTTTTGTTTAGGGCGTTGCCAATTCCTTGGAAAACAGTCTGTTCAAAAGTTAAATTCTTTTGTTGATTTTATTGATATTGGAAATTGGAAAATGGATCTTGGATGTATTGATATGGGTTGCATTGAAAAGCAAAAAAAGGAGACTTTTCTAGACAAGGAGAACAGTCCAAAGGAGTCTGGGATGTCTTCTTCCAAGCCAGGGAAGGTACTCTTTTTGGTTTCTTGAAATGAATTATTTATTTCATTTCAATCTTTCTCAATGGTTTATTGATGATGTTTTAGGTTTTCGATATAGTAGGTTTAATTATATGTAATTTGTGAGTTTTACACTTGAATTATGTTTCGCTTTCAAGATTTAGAAAATGGTCTGCCTGATTAGTCTTCTGAGGTATAAGAAGTGGGAATTCTGAATTTATTGTGTAGCTTATTTTGGCACCTTGGGTAAGGAGGACTACAATGTACATTGTTAAGAAACGAAAAAAAAAAGCTAAAATCTTGTCCATTGGTCAAGTCGTGCATGTATCTTGAGTGATAGTCTGGTACAAAAATAAAACAACAAAATAAAAGAGTTTTTCATGATATAAACAAATTTTCATGTAATATGGGGTGGGAGAATAGGAAAGGGGGGGGGGGGGGTGCTTTTTTGAATATATTTGGGTAAATCAGCATTTCATATCTCTGCTACAATTACACCAGTTTTATTGTTTTAAGTTCATCTGCATAGTGAAGTTTTGTGATTTAGATGTTTATTGGTATGACATAAGAATGGCAATGCATTTATACGTAGACCTTTTTATCTTGTTTTTAAAGATGAATGTTGAATAGTGTATTTGTAATTGTAAAGATCTGGTAATGTGTGGCACAGTTCTTTAAAATGAACTCATCAAGTCAATTTAATGACATGTTATACAAGTTTTCCATTCATTTTATCCTTCTAAAATGTAATTGTTATGTCGAAGCATAGATCAAAAGATGTCAAAGTAATAACTAAAACCCAATATTGGCATCTTATGGTTGCACATTTTGCAGTAACTGAGATAGATCGTAAAGAAGAGAACGAAGTTGTTGTTCTTTTTCTTGAAACAGATTGAATTTATTAGTTTCCACGCTGAATTTGGTTTTCTTTTATTGTTCTCATAACTATGATATTCTCATCAAGCATTAGAATAAATTTTCTTCTTTCTTTCTCTCTCATTTTTTTTTGCTTCTGTATAATGCAGAACAAGGGATCAAAAGATGTTCTCCAGTCAAGTTTGAGTGCTTTAAACAAACTTACGTCACAAATTACAAAGCCTCCAAAACGGAAAACTTCACCTCTTAATTGGTTCCCGCGCAAAAAGGTGGATTATTTGAATAGGAAAATAAAATCGCTACAGGTAGTGCTATCTATGCATGCTTTTCTTTTGCCAACAAGGTTTTTGCTTTATCAAAAGGTTTGACACTTGCACATAACGCAGGAAGTAGATGGAATGAATTCAACTCTTGATGAGACTCTTGGGGATTCAAATCCACACTACTCCAGAGTTCTGAGAGAAAAAATTGCTGTAAGAGAAGCTGCAGAGAAAGCAATGGAAGCTCAAAAGGCTGCAAAGGTGGAAGCATCTTGGTGTCGTATACTTAAAGCAGCCAGGTACTACTCGCATTCTTTTGGGCTAAAAGTTTGATTGAGATATATCATTTTTCTTTTACAGCAGACTTATTTTCTCTTTAATAGGATTGAAAGTAAAGATGCAGAAGCGGAGCTGTCAAAAGCAGAAAAATCTGCAGCTGAAGCTTTTGAAGCTGCAACAGCCATCGGTGTAATCATGAGTGATATACCAGAACATGCACAAAAACGTTGCAAAATGGAAACTGTGAAAGGAGAAGAGTCTACCTCTCATACAATATCGGCAAGTTTTGAAACTGCATTTGAGGTGGATAAACAAGTAGCTGCTGCAGTTAAAGCGGCTTTTATTAAGCTAGCAAATTGCCCTTCGATAAACAGAGGAGAATTTAGAGAGTTGTTGCGCAAAATCAGTGAGACTCCGGATACTGGTGAAAATTATCATGAATTGTCAGATTTTTCTACAGGATGTGAATCTGACAGTTCTAATTCTCAGGATGTAAGTTGTGATAAGGAATTTGCTGCAGAAAGAAAAAGTAAATACAAGAGGAGACAGGTTCTTGACAAATTTAGCATGACTAATCTAGTTGAGATAATGCTGGATAGGCTTAGATGCTTGAAGGAAGATGAACTTGCCTCTCTGGCCACTATAGTTGCAACTTCAGGGCTAAATGAGGCTTTAGTGGAAGCAGAAAACAGAAAGGAGTGTGCTTTTAACTCTTCTGTTGATGACGTTGGGAAGCCGACTTCTGATGCCTTGAGCAGAATTTCCGATGGACGGAGGACTTCATGGAACTCAGATCTAGATGGGCAGATGAGAAGGGCAGCCGAGGCTGAACTTCCTAGCCTCGACAAGTTTCTGGTGAAGCGCTTGACGAGACTTGAAAGAGAGCTACTAGAAGCCAAAAAGGCAGGGGCAAATAAAGCTGCTGATGGAAGTGAACGAGATTTAGATAGCAATTCGGACTATGAAAAGCTCTCTCTTGTTAGTAATACAAGTTCAAGTCAGAAAGATTCTTCCAAGATTGAGGAAAAGACTGAGCCTGAACTTCCTAGCCTCGACAAATTTCTGGTAAAGCGTCTGACGAGACTTGAAAGAGAGCTACTAGAAGCCAAAAGGGTTGAGTCGAACAAAGTTCTGGTTGGAAGTGAACAAGTGGTCAATAGTAAATCCGATGATGAAAAACTTTCTATTGTTGAGAATACGAGTTTGCATGAAAAAGATTCCAACTCGCAGAGCACTCTTCAGAAACCTTCTTCAATGATTGAGAAAAAAACATTAGAGGGCACTAAAGATTCCAACTCGGAGAGCACTCTTCAGAAACCTTCTTCAATGATTGAGAAAAAAACATTAGAGGGCACTAATGTTCCTGACTTGGGAAGTATATTAGTGAAACATTCTTCAAAGCTTGAGAAGGAAATTGAAGAGGGGAGGATAAAGAAAAGTAAAGTATCTGGTATGAGTGGCAAGAATTTGGAGAGAGTGAGTACAATGACAATTGGCCATTCGAAAAATGTAAATGAAACTACAGAGGTTCCTAGTCTTGATAAGTATCTGGTGAAACATTTGTCAAGACTCGAAAGGGAGGTCCAGGAGGCAAGAAACACAAAAAGTATTGAACTGAGTGAAATTTGCAGCATTACTGATTCGAGCAAAAGCGTCACTTCAGTCCGTGCAACAGATTTGGAAGTGATTTCATCTTGTACTGATGGAGATTTAGTAGGAAAAGAAAATATGAAACTTAACCAAAGTAAACAGGGAGGGAATGGTGCCACAGATTATGAAAGTTTAGACAAGGTTCTAGTAAAACATGTCACGAGACTGGAAAAGGAGAAGATGGGACTATATGAAGAGGAACAAACCGGGATGAAATTGAAGAGAAGAAACACCAATAGAGAGACGGAGTGTAGTGAAGGCAGTTTGGACCAAATTTTAGTCAAGCACAAGTCAAGACTTGAGAGGGAAAAAATGGCTGCTGCTGAGCAATGCAGTGTAGATGATCAAATCATACATTCAGTTTCTCGTCGACAGGCTCGGGAGAGAGAGTTACAGGAAGCATGGGGAGGCTTGAGCCTAGGGAACTCTATGCGTCCTCATGTCTCCAGACTCGAAAGAGATAAGGATAGTGTTGACAATATGGATGATCAAATCACACATTCAGTTTCTCGTCGACAGGCTCGGGAGAGAGAGTTGCAGGAAGCATGGGGAGGCTTGAGCTTAGGGAATTCTATGCGCCCTCATGTATCCAGACTCGAAAGAGATAAGGATGGTATCGACAATGTCGATGATCAAATCTCACATTCAGTTTCTCGTCGACAGGCTCGGGAGAGAGAGTTGCAGGAAGCATGGGGAGGCTTGAGCTTAGGGAACTCTATGCGCCCTCACGTCTCCAGACTCGAAAGAGACAAGGACGGTATTGATGATCAAATCAGAAATTCAGTTTCTCGTCAACAGGCTCGAGAGAGAGAGTTGCAAAAAGCATGGGGAGGCCTGAGCTTAGAAAACTCTATGCGCCCTCACGTCTCCAGGCTTGAAAGAGACAAGGCAAGTACCTATTTTACTTGATCTATATGACATAATGCATCAGTTCTCATGCTTTAGCTTTGGGGTTAAATAAGCTGGTGGTCAGGGGTCACTAAAATTTTAGTGAAACCACAAAACTCAAAACTTTGTTTCGAATTGGTTGCTAAACTTAAACTTTGACAGTCTAGTTATCTGCCAACTAGTTTGCTACATTAGCTTTTAAGTTAGCCAAACAAACAGACATAAACACATGACCAAATTGTAAGAAACATGTTGGTTCAATGATAACCAATTTGAAACAGAATTTGAGTTCAGTTCAATGACTAACATGAAATATCGCTAAAAATACAATGACCACAAGTATTTCTAAGTTCTAATCTGCATTAAGCCAGCCATTCAGAGACGTGATTCACATTTGCTTGCACTCACTTTTTTTTTTTTCTGTTCATTAGTAATAATATAAATATCTTATGTATAGGCTGCTTGGCTTAAAGCTGAAGAAGAGGAGAGGACGAGTGGAATGGTTGAAGTGTGAGGTTCAGAACGATACCTCCAAATGTTCTCTTGGAGTTTCAAACATAAAACACCATTGGGGGAGCTGTGAGAACTTTCTACATCGAATAACTACTTGGTGTAATATGTTTGTTACAGAAACAAGTTTTCTCGTGCTAACATTCTTTCTTTAGCTTCTTTGCTAATGGCGTTGTTTCTCTTTAAATTCCTCGTCTGTTTGGACATGGATTTTTTAATGCATTCAATTAGCTGAATTATGACGTGAAGCTGTTCAAGTAATGCGAACGACAAATTATGTTTTTGTTTGCATCATTTTACTTAAATACCTCTTAACCGTAGAAAAGTGTGTTTATTTGTCTTTGTTTCATTAACATTTTAACTCACGGTACCTCTGTTACGTAGTATTAATGAATATAGAATAGACAGATTGTTCTCATCTTTAGTCCTATCCAACTTTCCTTCCCTTCCCAAGAATGAGCAACAGAATTTTATTGATTGTTATTCAACGGGTTTGCTCATGGAAAACCAGATTAGAGGCAATGTGAGTTGCTGTTCAATTATCAAAGAATATTCTCAATAGATTTTATAGAAGCTCTCACCACCAATCCGCAGTTCCCTTTCTACGTTGTGGAGGGAAGCCTCTTCAGCTTCCTGGCAAAGTCAAGCAGTCAAACAATCAGGACTCAAATTTGTCTAAAGCTTTTTCTTTCACACAGAAAGTCAAGTCAACTTCTCTAATAAATAAGAATAATGCTAAGTGTACACAATCTTTTCCACAATCTTTTACACCTCTCTCACATGGAGGGGGGCCCACACATAATAAAATAATCGTGGACCCCCTCCATGTGAGAGAGGTGTAAAAGATTGTGTAAAAGTGTGTGTACATGTAGCATTACCCAATAAATAAAGAGATAATTCAAAAACAACTACAACCTAAGAGCAAATAATAGCATGGATTCCAACCCAACAAAGCGGCTTGAGGCCGAGAATTTGTTAGGGAGGGCATCAATGGCAGATGAGTAAAAAACGAAAGGCCCGAAAAATTAACCAAAAAATTTAAAACATATACTATGTAATTCTCAAAAGTGAGAAAAATAAGGCATGCTTGGCTAATCGATGAAATTATTTTTTATTCATATATTTATTTCGTGAGATCCACAATATTACTCATTTATCCTTCTCTTATTTCTATTTATTAATAATCTAATTAGTTTATAAACATTTCACAAATATGTTTTAATACTAAAATTTTATGTGCATCATTAGTCTTTCCGAATTCTAATACTTCTACCATATTAAATTTAACTAAAAAGTTGATAAAAATTAAAAATTTAACCAATAATTAATTTTAATTACACATTTGGGATTCAAAACTTTGATCGACAACTTTTCAACAATGCATCTTACAACTTTTATCAAAATTTATTAAAAATCTTATTTTAAGCTAAATCAAACAAGGACCTTTTAATAATATATTTTTACAATTATTTTTGAAATTTGTATATAGCATGGAATGATGCTGTTGCATCACTAGCTATCCGCTGTCGCGCTATTTTTGGTCAAATAGTTCGACCAATCACCACTTACAGTCCGCCATTTCGGCCTCAAAAAATACACAAATTCCTTTCTCCGCTGCCACGTTGGAGCAGGAAAGCCGTGTCGGCCGCCATAAAAGATGGCGCCCTTAAAATCCACCTCCGCTGCCACTCCTCCGTTGGCAGTCTATGGACTAGTCGCCAACACTCGATCGCCGACCCGATTGCAACCTCAAATGGTTTTGCTAATCAACTTCCTCATCAAATTTGGCAATCCAAATCATGTTCGCGTTTTCCTCAATTTATTTTCCGGAGAACCAAGGAGGTCGAGGTATCGCCTTCAAGTGAAATGTCTTCAACTTCAAAATTTGGACTGGTCAGCGAGTTAATTAAATAATCAATCACTGACATTTCACTTTGGTTACTACTTACTTACTTAGAAATGAAAAGCTGCCGATTACTCACCCACTTTTAAACGAGTTACCCATCCATCACTCATTTAAAATCCATCCATCCACATGGACAAAAAAACTCATGTGGCAGATGAAAATCATACGTGGACGTAACAGTGTTAAATATGTTGACAGCGTGGACCAAAATCAATTAAATTAAAATAGTTTTTTCTTCCAAAATTTCCATAGCGTTTTTCCTTAAAGCGCGATGCAATTCTCTCGAATCCAAATCGATTTCATCTCTGCAACATTATTCAATTCTTCCCTACATCAAACAAAAACCATTTCAATCCCAGTATAAACCCCAAATCAAGGAACGATTGCATATTAAACTCCAATTTGAGAAGTCCCCAAACCCATATGAACCCTAAATTTCTCTACAATCCCCACAAATGACAGACAACTTTATTACTGAAGAAGTAATGTTGGAGATAGGACATCAAGGAGGTAACACTTTAAACATTTTTGAATTCATACATTTTCATGACTTCATGCTGTCTATATATAAATGAGGGACCCATATGCTCCCTAAATTCGCCATATATAAATGGTTGGATGGATGTTTCTTAAAAGGGACATTCGGAGGGAAGATGCTTGTGGCAGTGGCATTAGATGCTAATGACTGTATTTACCCAGTAGCATATGCTATAGTTGAGTGAGAGAATGCTACTACCTAGAGGTGGTCTATTCAACATTTGGGTGAAGATTTGAAGATAATGAAAAGCAATGAATGGACATTTATGACAGATGAGCAAAAGGGTTTATAGAATCTGATAGACGATTTGTATCCCGAAGCATAGAATCGATTTTGTGTTAGACACACGTACAACAATTTCTTTAGAACCGATTTTAAAGGTTTGATTCCTAAGGAATACTTATGGAAGGCCTCAAAGTCGACAATAGTGCCCGAATGGATGTTTTGGATGGGTGAGATGGAGAAAGAAAGTGGTGCAGCGTATAATTGGTTAAAAAAAAATGGCATCCAAGTGAATGGAGTAAGGTTTATTTTCTGACAAAGGTTAAGAGTGACATTCTTTTAAATAATCTATGTGAAGTCTTCAATAATGTTGTATTAGAAGAAAGGGAAAGTCCATATTAACAATTTTGATTGATTTGCACATAAGCTTCTTGAAGAGGATACAAGCAAGAAGGGACAAGATGAAAAGAGTAGTAGGACCTTTATGTCCTAAAGCTCAAAAGAAACGTATGTCAAATATTGAAATAGCAGAGCCATGTGAGGTGGATTGGTCTGGAGGGGTAGAGTCATATGTGAAATGTTCTAGTGGGGAATATGTTGTTGATCTAATGAACAAAACATGTGCATGTAGGAGATGGGATTTGACTAGAATTTCTTGTGCTCATGCAGTTGCTATCATTATAGACAGAAGGGATGAGCCATGGAAGTATGTGCATGAGTGTTATAGAGTGAGTACATATATGAGCTGTTATGAGAATATTATAAACCCTATCAACGAGGTAAAATTATAGCCTCGAGTGGATGCCCTTCCAATCAAGCCACCAGAATGGTTTGTGCCTAAAAGAGGAAGAAAACAGAAGAAGAGACGAAGACTGGCAGAAGAAGATGTTATAACCCGTTTGGGGTCCAAAGCAAAGTTGAACAAGAAGGGTACCATGGTGATTACTTGTAGTTTGTGCGGAGGGACATGCCACAACAAGAGGTATCATCAAAAGGTTGATGCACCACATGAGGTTAGTTTACAAATGTGCTATGAATTATGTTTTCTAATTTTTTAGCATACTATATGATCTAATGTGCATCGGTTTATATTCTCTTGCTAGGATTTGTCTTGTGGGGCTGTAGATCATACATATGAAGGAAGCTTAAGGCAAGTGGGGAGTGAAAGATCAAGGGTAATTACAAATATTGCAATATCATACTATAAGTGAATCTGGCCAAATAAATTTTTGACTACATATATGATGGCATGACACTGTGACAGGAAAAACTCGTGCCTAGGAGGCAATCGGGGATGCCTCCATCTGAAATGCAACCACCAGAACAATCACATAATTTCCTTTTCATGCCAACACCTGGAATTTATTTAACTAGTGGTGTGCAATTTACCAACTATGGTCCTCCACTTAATGAGCCAGCCAGTTCAACAATGGGGGAATCTCCACTTAAATCCATGGTAGAAGACTTGTAAGAGATAGAGAACCAAGAAAAAGAAAGGAAGAGGGCAGCCATAGCCAAAAATAGAAGGATTGTTCGAGGGTCGGTTCCATTTGCGCCTCTAAGAATAAGAAAAAATTCAACAACTCAATAGTATTTTCATTTTGTTTAATGGATGTAAATTTGGTCACGAAGACAAGAAACAATGATCCGGTGTAATTTTGGTAACGAAGACAAAACAATGATCTATATAATCATGATTTGAATTGCTATTTTTGTACATCAGTTGAATGAAAATATGCTTCTTGGTTTACTACTGGAATGCTTCTTTAAATTGCTAGTTAAAAATTTTAAAAAAATCGATTGCTCCGCACACTGCGTAGTTGATGCTCCGCATTGTGCGGAGCAATCAATTTTTTATTTTTATTTTTTTTATATTATAATATACATTCAAAGTCAACAATTGTGGGTAAAGAATTTAGGGTTCATATGGGTTTGGGGATTTCTCAAATTGGAGTTTAATATGCAATCGTTCCTTGATTTTGGGTTTATACCGGGATGGAAATGGTTTGGGTTTGATGTAGGGAAGAATTGAATAATGTTATGGAGATGAAATCGATTTGGACTCGAGAGAATTGCAACGTGCTTTGAGGAAAAACGCTATGAAAATTTTGGAAGAAAAAACTATTTTAATTTAATTGATTTTGGTCCACGCTGTCAACATATTTAACATTGTTATGTCCACGTATGATTTTCATCTGCCACCTGGGTTTTTTTGTCCATGTGGATGGATTGATTTTAAATGAGTGATGGATGAGTAACTTTGTTTAAAAGTGGGTGAGTAATTGGTAACTTTTCATTCTGAGCGAGTAAGTAGTAACCAAAGTGAAATTAGAGATGACAACGGGGCGAGGAGGCCCTCCCTGCCCCCCGCCTCGCTAAGAAATTCTCCGCCCCATTACCCATTTAAGGCAAGGCGAGACGGGACGGGACGGGACGGGGTCCTTGCCTCGTTTACTACTCGTTAAATTTATTTATTTTTTTTGATAATTTATTTTTATTGCTCATATTCATTAGATTTAGACAAATAATTTTAGTTGCTATTTTCTATTAGAACTAATGAAATTTCGTGAAATTTTTCATTTAAAGTATTGAATTCTAAAAAAAAAAAAAAAAAAATTAACGGGGCAGGGCAGGGAGCCTGCTATCCGTCCCCGCCCCGACTACCAGATTAAGCGGGTTATCCCTACCCCGTTCGGGGCAGGACTCAGAGAATATCGGATTTGTAGAATTTTTTTTTTCATCCCTAAATGAAATGTCAGTGATTGATTATTTAATGGGAATATTAGGTCTAGTACCTTTTTTTATAGGTGTTTTGATTAATACCTTTAAACTCTAATTAAACATTTTAATGAAGTATTAAATATGTCCAATTGTTAAAACCAAAGCCTAAACCGCATTTCTTCCCTCCTATGAAACGTATCCTCCCCCAAATCGTTGCCCCAAAATTTCGAAGGAAAAATTAGGCCGACTGCCCTAAAAAAATTCTTTCCCAAAGCATACATTCCTTCATCTGAGAATTCTCGACAGCCACGGAGCTTGAGGCGGGTGAGATTCTGGCACCGCCTAGAGATCCAAGTTAAGCTTCATCATCTATGCTAACGGATTTACGATCACAGCGGAGAGCTAGCTTCCTGACGGAATCAAATCTCGTGAAGATAGTAGGGAGGTGCTAGTTGACCTCCCCGGTCGCGTTAAGGGCAAGGCAGTGCTGGCTTTAGCCCTCTACCACGAGCCACCGTCGACATACCAAAGAACACTGGTTCTGTTGCGAGAGCTTAAAGATTGAAATATCAAAGCTAAACATTCGTCAGGAATCTTAGAAGTATAATCTTGTTGTTGATTCACAAAAATATCCTTGGGAAACTGTGAAGTTAGGTTCAAAACATTTACAATGTGGCGATGGTGGTGAGGGGCAAGGCTTGGATTACGCAGATGTGTTGAACTGCCAGGAGAATAACCCTGGCCAGTGGAGGGTACTTGGCCCATATTTCAGTCTCGTGGAATACACGCACCGCCGTAGGAAACAAAAAATAGTGGTGGGTAAGATTGATGAATTTTGGATTCATCACATTCAGTACATATGGGTTTTATTATAGTAAAAATTGACCCAACAAAATGCGCTTACATGCCACCACCAAATACCTCAGAATTAATTAATTATTACCTTTTTGATATGAGAAATACTAAACAGTTTAATTAGGAAAATATCTTTCTAATTCTTGATTTCACCCTTCCTAATTTATTGTTCGTTACTTTTTTTTAAAAAAAATTCTGTCACTTTTTTAGTGACAAAAAAACGTTTCTCACTTTTTTAGTGTTTGTCAGTTTTTTCTATCACCTTTTCTTTTATTGTTCGTTACTTTTTTTTTTGAAAATTTTGTCACTTTTTTAGTGACAAAAAAAGGTGACAAACTTATTTTTTTTAATTTGTCACTTTTTTTTTGAATTTTGTCACTTTTTAAATATTTGTCACTTTTTTAGTGACAAAAAAGGGTTGACGAACTTATTTTTTATAGTTTGTCACTTTTTTTTAAATCACTTTTTGAGTGTTTGTCAATTTTTTATTGCCTGTCACTTTTTAATTTATATAACCTCTTTTAATTTGTGTTACTTTTTTGAATTTTTCACCTTTTTTTTATATTTTGTCACTTTTTTTAGTGTTTTATCACATTTTCAGTATATTTCTCTCACTTTTTTTTAGTGACAACATCAATTTTTAATAAAAATGACATTGCATGTCATTTTTTAGTAAAAAAGTAACACTTAACTTTAAAAAGTGACAGTGTGTCACTTTTTTTTACTGTTCCACTTTTTCTATTAAAAAAGTGACAATTGATTTTACAAAGTATTTTTTACTTCCAAAATACGTTTTATATGATTTTTCAAAAGACCCTTAATTTTAAGGGTTTTTTGTAAGTTACCCTTATTTAATTAACTCACTGGTCCGCTGGTACTTGAGCTTGATCAAGTCCCGCCCTACTGTCACCAAAAGCATTTCCTCTGCCCTCATTTACTCCGCCGTTGACTTTACTGCTCAGGTACGTGTTAAGATAAAATTCCATATTGCTTAAGTGAAAATGATTAAGGGTCTTTTTGAGCGATATTATTTTGGAAGAATGTATTTTGAAATATTAGATTGATAGAGAATGTGTGGTTGAAAAGGATGGAAAATCTATTGATGTCATGAAAAAAATTATTTTATTGAAAAATATGTGATTAAAAAATAAGTAGAAGAATATGAATAAAAATTTTAATGTGGTTCAAACAGGGCTAAGCCTTGGCTTGTTTGATTTAACTTTATATGGTATCGAAGGACTCTAGTGAACAATTTTAGTTCATTTTCAACAACCACATTCTCAAATGAGCCATTAAACTGCTATGCACATTAAAAGCAAGAGTTCAGATATGAAAACGATGACAGGTGTACTAGTAACTGGAAATTCCTCGTCCTCTTATTAAGGCTGAGATGGAACTCGAGAATTAAGGTATGCAAAATATTGTGTGAGAAGTAAGGACGAGCTCTGTATTGATTTTTCCCTTATTATAAACTCGTATGTATGGGTTACTTATTATCAAAGTTTGTGTAGAGTATTGTGGAAAAATCACCAGAAGGGTACGATTTCGTGAGGACATTGCTGATGGCTGGTTACGGGATGATAATATTAGGACCTTCATTGCACTATTGGTTTAATTTTGTGTCAAGAGTTTTTCCAAAACGCGATCTTCTGTCAACGTTTAAAAAGATGGCTTTGGGGCAAACAGTATATGGACCTACAATGGCTGCTATTTTCTTCTCCATTGATGCTGCTTTACAAGGTAAATCTCAAAGCTTTTACGTTATTTCTATGCTTTTCTAGGCACTTGACGCTATTTGGGAATTTTGATACATGAATTTACCACTGATTATATTGACGTTTGTAATATGAGCTAACCTTGATTTTCAGCAAGCATTATTCTATCTTTCCTGCCATTTTATTGATTAATGTATTTGAAAATGGTAAAGATGAGAAGAAGTAGCGAGCATAGACACTACCAAGGAAGATACTTGTCATGTCCATCCAAAACCGATGCTCCAAGAAGCTGGCCCGGTGCTGACCACGTGCAGAAATTAAAAAGAAAACTCAAACTTCCAAATGTTTACACACTTCTACAACACTATATGATGCAGAGAGAGAGAGAGAGAGTGAGTGAGTTAAACATAAATATCTTTGAACATGAATCAGAGGCTTAATTTAACTCCCTTCTGAGGGATGAAAGACGAGAGATATATTCTGCACACCACCATGTTAAGGTATATTTGTTTCAGGTGCATGTAACTCTTGAGGCTTAAGTGTAAAATTTATTTATATATCTTCATTTATACATTGATGCTCAAGTATAAAGGAAAGGAAAGTAACCCTTATGTGTACATGTGCAACGGTTACCTGGGACTAATGTACTTGGTGACAGATTCTTGAATCGTTAGTAGCTACATAGTGAAGAAAAAAGTTTCAAAAATCTCATCCTTTTTTTTTTTTTGTGCTCTTTACTTGAGGCACTTGCTTGAACCTAACTGTGCTTCAAGCCTAAGTAATAACTTATTAAGATGTAATAGAACTTTTTCTTTTCCTCATTTTTGGACTTCTTTTTCTATGCCTTGAGTTTTGATCATGTACAGATTGTTAAGAAATATATTATTATTTTGTTAACATTATTTATTAAGGGTAGAATAGTCTTTTAAGTTTTCTTTATTTTTGACTATATATATAGTCTCTTTGTATCTAGGTTTTATTCATTCAATTACATTATGCAGAATCAATAAAACCCTAGCCTCTTTTTCTTCTTCTTCTCTTTGGATTGTTTAACATGGTATCAGAGCTAAGTTTCATGGGATTTGACATAATCTCAAACACAGCTTTTGAGAAGAGACGATTTTGGGAGGATTTTTCGTTCCGTTTCTGCAATCTGGTATTTCATTAGGGTTTTCATTCAGTTTCAAAATTGATATTTCGTTAGGGTTTTCATTCAGTTTCTGCAATTGGTATTTCGTTAAGGTTTTCATTCAGTTTCTGCAATTGGTATTTCGTTAAGGTTTTCATTCAGTTTCTGCAATTGGTATTTCGTTTCCCTTACTTTTGCGATTTGGGTTTCCTTCTTCTTTTCTTTTATTATGGCTACTGAAAGGGACGATTCGCTTCAATCTGTGAGTGTGAGGTTGGATGGAAAGAATTATTCGTATTGGAGTTATGTGATGAGAAATTTTCTTAAGGGTAAAAAGATGTGGGGATATATTAGTGGAACCACAAGTACAACCTACGGATATTGATGAGGGTTATCTTGTTCAATAGATACTTGGGAATCAAACAATTCAAAAATTATTACTTGGATTAACAATTCGTTGAGCATTCCATAGGTAGAGAGTTGGCAAAGTATGATACGACAAAGGAGGTTTGGGAACATACGCAAGGTTATTCACTCGATCAAATTTTGCAAAACGATTATCAATTAGAGAATGACATACGAGCTCTTGACAGAAAAATATGAGTGTTCGGGAGTTTTGATACATATAACGGATCTTTGGGATCAATTGGCTCTTACGTAATCGATGCAATTAAAGGCGTGCAACGCCTTTATTGTTCATAGAGAGCAAACGGTTGGTACGATTTCTAACGGCACTTATGATGATTTTGAAGGACTTAGAGGTTCAATTTTGCATCGTTCTCCACTTCCTTCGTGATTCGATTGTCGATGAGTTATTAATTGAAGAAATACGTCTTAAGTCTTATTCTGAAAAGGGAATTCTTTCTACTCCTAATCCTTCTGTGTTAGCAATGCCTTCTAAGTCACTGTCTAATAATCATAATATGTTTCACGCAAGGGTTGCCCGTGATGAGTGCAGTTTCTGTAAGGAGAAAGGTCATTGGAAGGCTCAGTGTCCTAAGTTGAGACGTACAGAATCGTACAATGCGGCAATTCCAAGCTTGGAAGCACGGCAATCAATCACAATCGAACGATCGTAGACCACCTCGGGGTTATAGACCACCACGGTTCAATCTGCGGTAGCTTCGGGTCCTTTCTACGAGATCCTGGTACTGCAGTGAGCAATTTCGAAGTTTCTCTCCTTACGCCCACAAGCTATGCACGCCAGGTCGGGTTGCCTCATAGTTCTTCGGGTATGTCACATTCTGTTTGGGTCTTGGATTCTCGGTGCTTCACATCATATGTCTCCGATTCTTCATCTTTTGCTTCCGTGTCTCATTCGTCTTGTATTCTGTCATGATCTTGATGGCACTCCTATGCCTTTAGCAGGTGTTGGTTACGGTATTGTCACACCTCGCCGTTGTCTCTCCTAATGTTTATCATATTCCTCAAACTCAAATTAAATCTTGCTTCGTTGGTCGGTTATGTGATTACGGTAATTTAGTCACATTTTCTTCTTCTTCTTGTTATGTGCGGGATCTCCGAGTCTCGTGAAGGCGGTGGGACATGCTGTAGGAAGGGAAGACTATATATTTTGGATGAGTTAAAAGTTCCAGTTGGTGCTTCTACTACTAGTGTTTATTTGTCTTCTTTTCGTTTGAGTCCTTCTTCTTCTAGTTTTTATTTATGGCATTCTCGTCTAGGTCATGTTTCGTCTTTTTGTTTGAGATTTTTGGCTTTTACAGGGGGATTAGGAAATTTGCAACCTTATGATATTTTAGATTGTAGTGGATGTAAACTGGTAAAATTTTCAATTTTAGCTTTTAATCGAAGTATTTCTGTTTCTTTCTTTCTATTTGATTCATTCTGATGTATGGGGGCCTTTTCCTATTGCCACAAAGGAGAGTCCCGGTATTATGTTTCTTTTATTGATGATCATACTCGTTATTGTTGGGTTTACTTAATGAAACATCGTTCTGAATTCTTTGAGATATACACAACATTTCGTGCTCTTGTCCAAACTCAACATTATGCTGCTTATCAAATGTTTTAGGTGTGATTTGGGTGGGGAATATACTTCTAAAAAATTTTGTGAAGCTTGCTTGCCTTAGATGGAACTATTCACCAAACTTCGTAATACGATACTCTGAGCAAAATGGTGTTCTTTGAAAGAAAACATAGGCACATTGTTGAAGCTGCTCGCTCTCTCTTGTTGTCTACTTCGGTTCCTAGTGTGTATTGGGGTGAAGGCTGTTCTTCTTTTTGTAAGTTTGATTAATACAATTCCATCTTCTCATATTTCGGGTTTTTCTCCTTTCGAAAAGTTGTATGGGTATGCCCCCGATTATTCTTTGTTTAGAGTTTTTGGTTGTACTTGTTTCTGCTCTTCGTCCTCATGTAGAACGCAGCAAGTTGTCATCTCGATCTTGCTATTTGTGTCTTTCTTGGTTATGGTGAAGGTCAAAAGGGGTATCGTTGTTTTGATCCAATAACTCGAAACTTTATGTGTCTCGTCATGTTGTGTTTCTCGAGCATATACCTTTCTTTTCTATTCCATCAACTACTCATAGTTTGACTAGATTTGATCTTATTCGTATAGATCCTTTTTCTCTGATTCGATAGTTTATCATCTCAAGTTCCTAGCACTTCAAATACCGATCATTACTGCATGTATGCGACACTTTACTCTCCGCACTTTGAAGCTCCCTCTTCTCCTATGGTCCCTCAAGCTCCGTCTGAGACTATGGATCCATCTCTACGTCAATCCAAACACATTCGTAAGTTTACAAAGTAACCGATTTTGCTTATTCTTGTTATTCTTCATCTTTTACTTCCTTTTTAGTTTCTATTCATTGTTTCTCTGAGCCCTCTTCCTATAAAGAGGCAATTCTTGATCTTCTTTGGCGACAAGCTATGGTGAGGAACTTTACGCTTTGCATAAAGCTGGTACTGATTTGGTTCCTCTACCTCCTGGTAAGAGTGTTGTTGGTTGTCGTTGGGTGTATAAGATCAAGACTAATTCTGATGGATCAATTGAGCGATACAAAGCTAGGTTGGTTGCAAAAGGGTACTCTCAACAGTATGGTATGGATTATGAGGAGACATTTGCTCCTGTTGCAAAAATGACTACTATTCGTACTCTTATTGCAATAGCTTCGATTCGTCAGTGGCGTATCTCTCAACTTGATGTTAAAAATGCTTTCTTAAATGGAGATCTTCAAGAAGAAGTTTATATGGCTCCCCCTCCTGGTGTTCCACATGATTCTGGGTATGTTTGCAAACTCAAGAAAGCGTTGTATGATCTCGAAACAAGCACACCAGAGTGCTTGGTTTGAGAAATTCCTGTTGTGATCTCTTCTCTTGGATTTACTTCTAGTAGTCATGATTCTGCTCTTTTTGTTAAGTGCACTGATGCAGGTCGTATCATTCTATCTTTATATGTTGATGACATGATTATTACTGGTGATGATATTGATGGTATTTCAGTCTTGAAAACGAGTTGGCTAGACTTTGAAATGAAGGATTTGGGTTCTCTACGATATTTCTTGGGTATTGAGTGCTTTGCTCACCTAGAGGTTATCTTCTTTCTCATCGAAATATGTTGCGGATATTCTTGAAGCAGGCTCGACTTCATCGATAATAAGACTGTTGATACTCCCATTGAGGTTAACGCAAAGTATTCTTCTTCGATGGTTTGCCTTTATCGATCCTACTTTATACCGTACTATTGTTGGGAGCTTGGTATATCTCACTATTACTCGTCCGAGATATTGCATATGCTTTTCATGTTGTTAGTCGGTTGTTGCTTCTCCTACTACGATTCATTGGGCAAATGTTCTTCGTATTTTGCGATATCTTCGAGTGCTGATCTTTAGTCTTACTTCCATCCACATCTTCCTTGGAGCTGCGTGCATACTCTGATGCTGATCATGGCAGTGATCCCACAGATCGTAAGTCTGTTACTGGTTTCTGTATCTTTTTGGGTGATTCTCTTATTTCTTGGAAGAGCAAGAAGCAATCTATTGTGTCTCAATCTTCAACCGAAGCAGAATATCGTGCTATGGCATCCACTACCAAAGAGATTGTTTGGTTACGTTGGTTACTTGCAGATATGGGAGTTTTTCTTTCACATCCCACTCCTATGTATTGTGATAATCAGAGTTCCATTCAGATTGCTCACAACTCGGTTTTTCATGAACGAACTAAGCACATTGAGATCGATTGTCACCTTACTCGTCATCATCTCAAGCATGGCACAATTACTTTGCCATTTGTTTCTTCTTCTTTACAGCTTGCAGATTTCTTTACCAAGGCACATTCTATTTCTCGTTTTCGTTTTCTTGTTGGCAAACTCTCGATGCTTGTAGCTGCTGCATCGTGAGTTTGAGGGGAGATGTTAAGAAATATATTATTATTTTGTTAACATTATTTATTAAGGGTAGAATAGTCTTTTAAGTTTTCTTTATTTTTGACTATATATATAGTCTCTTTGTATCTAGGTTTTATTCATTCAATTACATTATGCAGAATCAATAAAACCCTAGCCTCTTTTTCTTCTTCTTCTCTTTGGATTGTTTAACACAGATCATATTAGGTCAGCAGCTGCCCTATTCATTTATCTCATAGAGACTTATGGCAGCCTTTTGTCTGAGACTCTGAGTAGAACATCTAAATTGAGATGCGGATGGCAATATAAAGCTCATGATCTAAGAAAATAGAAGTGGATTACAAAAGACGTAGGAAAGGATAGAGACATGTATGTTTATGGAAGTAACATAAATGAGAAGCTTAATTTACAAAATTTCAGTTTAGGAACACCACAACAACATATGCATTTATACTTGCACAACTTCCAAAATATAAAATAAGAATTCAATTTTAAAAGGTTACTGGCCTAGTACTGTTTTTGGAGGCTGACCAGTTGGTAAATATTTTCCTCTGTTTGTCTGATGCAGCGGGTACATGATTTTTAGTTGCATGCCATGATGACACGTGTCCAATATCTGGTAATGTGCATTGGAAACGTTTTATGTGTATGCAAACCACATAGCATAAATCATATTATGATATTACCAGGGATTTATTTTATAGAAAAAGAGCTTGGACCCAACCTCACTGTTTTGAGGAATAGATGATTTCTTTTGTATAATGAGCTGAAATTGCTCTGTATCAGTAGTATATGACTTAGTTTGTAGCCATGCTCAGGCGAAAGCGGTTCTGAGATTGTTGCTCGATAGAAGCGTGATCTGGTCCCTACCAATTAGTGGTATTATGCACTGGCCTCCATGCGATTTTGTGACATTCAAATTCATCCCTGTTAATTTCCAGTTGAGATCCTATGTCTGATAAGATTACTGCTGAAATAATTCTCAGTTCATGAACTTGTTCTTGGGAAATGAACTAGAAGTGAAAAATGCTTCTGATTGGCAATAGACAGATCTGTTAGCTTCAAATCAATTATTATTATTAA
Organism: Fraxinus americana; assembly: GCA_035079005.1. Taxonomy (NCBI): domain Eukaryota; kingdom Viridiplantae; phylum Streptophyta; class Magnoliopsida; order Lamiales; family Oleaceae; genus Fraxinus; species Fraxinus americana. The sequence goes on from CM068719.1 coordinate 5,123,416, forward strand.
TATTATTATTATCCCCTTGTCCTCTTAGTCTCTTTTTAACCAAGGGAGTTTTTAATTTCAAGCACAGTTTATGAGAAGATAAACTAAAGAAATTTGTGCTTTTGTTATGGCAGCCACTGGTAGTATACATGACATACATGGCAAGCATAGAGAAAGTTAGCACGGTGTGAGCATACGTTAGCTTCTGAATGCATCTTCTCAATATCTTCCCCAATAAATTCTCCTGCTGTATAGTTCCACGTGGGCAATTACATGGGATCTCTTAAAGAATAATATTATCTAGCAACAATGGTGCTAGAGCACTAATCTATATGGCATTATATGATATGTTCAATTAAAGGAGAAAAAAATATATATGATTCATTTAATTGTACCTTTCATTTAATGATATTTAGTGTCACCTGACTTGTATTGTAACACCAATAGTATTAAATAACATCACTCTTTCTTAAATGGACTCTCAAAAGCACGATTTGTACCCTTTCAAGTTTCATCAACATGGTTAATTTTGTGATCTATAAGTTCTGAATAAAGCTGGTTTGCCAGGAAGATTTTGCCCACCTGGATGACCTAACCTCACATGAGGTGTGGGACCGACGTGGGACTGAGGTGAAATAAAAAATGAAAAAAATGTTTCCCTCCCCCCAATGTGTGTGGTCTATCACCCTCCGTGGCACACCAGCTCGGTTGATAAGTTCTTTGCAGAAACTACTAGGTCATGGCTACAGGAGATACATTATTAGGTGACTGGTTATTTGTAACTCTAGTTAGTTCTCATCATTTTGATGTATTTTGTTTAATTGTAGTAGCTCTATATCGACATCAATACGTCTTCCCTTTATGGAGGACTTAGTGTTGTAACTTGTTAATACATCTTTCTCTTGTTCGAGTTTTATTTCATTGACTTGAGATTAGGCTTTATATTTCTCTCAAGTTTGTATTTTATTTTCTGCATTGATAAATACGCAACTCATGATAAGAAATATAAAAAAGTTACGGCAGCATTGTAAAATGATGAATCGAAGGATAACAAGCAAAAACAAACTACAACTACGCTCAATACTCAAGAATTTGAAAACAAAACCTTGCACCAATACGAATGCAAACGTGAGCTTTGCAATTGGTCATATTGTAAAGTCGAATGTTTAATAGTTTAGACAATGGTTAAAGTTTCGATGTTTAATACACTAGTCTTTCTATGAAAGATTGCACTTCCGTATACAATTAACAGACTAATGTTTTTCTCACTAAATTTAAGGTCGGCTAACTTGAGTTCTTAGAAATATGTGACAGTTTTTCCTGCACCACGTCCGCAAATATTTTCTTCGGACATTATATTTTCCTCACTTTCCATGCTGCAGCTTCAAGCGATTTGATAGTGTCAACAAAATACAAGTTCAGGAAAGGTGGAACACACCTTTCAGTCAAACTTCATACTGTAAAACACCACTTTACTTTGTGCTTCCCCAGGTTAGAAGTAATATATGATAGCATCGAACCTGCATAAAAGAGAGAATTAACAAGTCATCGGCCAACACAAATATTTAAGAATCGTGCTACTTGTACAATCTTAGTTGACAACTTCACACTTGACAATATCACATTCATTCATTTTAAAAACCATTAAAATCCCTTTTTTTAAAATCAACAGTCTGGGTTTTGACAACATCAAGATTGTCAACAAGAGTGGTAAAAATAGCTTAATTGAATATTTAATACAATCCATTTTCAAAATGTAAAATCAAGAAATTATAAGATGGGGCAAACAGTAAAATGTGCAACAGACGTTTGAGTTGCATCCTTGTCCACTCTGCACTGCTAATCGGTTGTGGCATCGATGGTGCTCCTTTGGTGGTTGGGGGGGCGGGGGGGAACAAGTATTACACGTGAAGAAGAATAATGAACATGAAGCTATTCTCATTCAGGACAACAAAAAGGGGATGACGAGTACTGAAAATAAGAATGCTTTATTTCATTCGGAAACTGATTGTTACATGAATGTTTAACTCGAAGAATGATACTCAGGATCTAGAGATTATGGGGCGTTAAGTAGTATCAAATGAATAATGGTTGTATAAACATTCTTCCTTCCTAGCAACTAAAATTACTAACATCTAACTGCAGCCAGCCTAAGAAACTCAAAACTGAAGTAACAGATTGCATCTTCTTTTGCGATGCTTCTGGGTACCACTTATAATTGGTGGTCAATATACAACAGAAAATGACTGCGTCAAAAGAGGATTTCAGGAGCTGTGTCTAGCAACCTGTCCAATGGAAAGTTGCTCATTATCAATTCTGTTTACTCAAAGGAAAGAATGCAGATCTTGTCAAGTTGTGCTGGCCAATTTTCCCCCAGAACACGAGGATCTGACTCCATCGCAACACGAAAATCTGACGTACTTACATACGTCGACGGACTTGGTCTTTGTGTGTATCTTGCAGGTAATGCCCCTCTCCCTCCAGTACTTATTTGACCGTTTAACTCTCCGGCATGATTACGCCGTGATCTTGCAAGCTCTATACAAGGTTCAATTAACCTCTTCAAATACACATCCAAACTATTATTTAACAGGTTAGCGCACTCCAACGAAATTCCAACACCCTCCACCTCCAACTTTTGCTCCAAACAACTCCTCAATGTTCTCATATCAGGTAACTCGCCACTGTTTTGACAAGTATTAAACATGAAACCTCGGTGAAGAGCTTTACGAGCACCACCCATGTTTATTGAAACACCAAATGGAGCAGTAATAGGGGTCCGACTTTTAATACCTAGGCTTCCAGCAAACTGTTCAACCTCTTCTCCATCTTCAACGGGAGCAACTTCAATGGGTGGTCTGCTACCGAGAGAGCTCAGTTCTGCTCCACTTTGTTGTTCCTGTATTCTTGGACTAGTTTCTTCAAATGTGATACTAGGGCTCTTGCCTAGCGGTCCAAGTGGACTCGGACGATCCCAAAACTTACGATGATCCCTGTTGACAGGAGACCTATGCCTGCGAGGAGATGGGGGGAATGCATCACCATAGAGTGATTGCATACAATTTCTTTGGTAACCATTTGCAACTTTAACCCCGAGGGGTCCTTTAACTTTCCTAGATTTTGATGGGGGAACTTTGGCCTGGCATGCATTCTGGAGAATGGATTGAATAAGCCGGTTATGAAGAGATACATTCTCTCTTCCAATTGTTTGTATGCAGCTCTGATCAAACTCGGCCTTGCTAAGCTTTAAACTGAAAAATCTTTTCAGCTGATCGAAGTATTTTTCTGCTCTTGCATGCCCAATATTCTGATAAATAAGATTTTTCAGCTCCATCGTATCCACCCGCGTAAAATGATGTTTTGCTACCATTTTAATTAACCTGCTTAACATCCAAAAAGCCAGATCCCAATCAATACTACATCCCAAAATAAACAAAAACACCAAATTTCATATAAAAAAATCCCTCAAGGGAAAAATTGGTCTCGTACAGATAATTATGCCAATGAAGATGAACAATAATCATAATTTATCATTCATTTCCAATATAGAAAGGAACAAAACTGGGATACCGATAAGCCCAGATATAATTTGACATCATTATTTCAAAGTAAATAATTAACAAAATCTATTTTTTATTGTTAACAAACCTCAATTGTAACCAATAAAAACTTTAATTTTTGCACAATTAAATCATCAAAAAACAACGTGCAGTATAACAAACTTTACATCAAGTTCATTTTAACTCTAGAAATCAACCGATGCCATAAGAATGAAAAACAAAACCCTCGAATTCCAATTGGGCAAGAGTAGAGAAAGAACTACGTAAAAAAATAAAAATTCAGATAAATAATCAGAACCCAGTTGAGATTTCTAGGGGAATTAAAGAGCCGAGAAATTAAATTGAATTATAATGAAAATTAGAGCAAGAAAGAAAGAGAAATCGACCTGGGTTTGAAGAAGTTGAGATCGAGTGTTTTTCTTCCTCACCCAAAGCGTTTGCGGCCTATGGCTTGTCTGTCTAAATTGGAGAACAAAATCCTAGCCAAACACGAACTTAAGTCTCATAGGCTTAGGCTTTCCGAACATGCTCTCGGGGTAGTACATACGTGCGCGGGTACGTCGTCTTTTACTAAGGTCTAAGGACATGTTTGGTCCTGTTCAGTGTTTTGGGGGTGGGGTGGGGTGGGGGAAGGTCCTATTGGGTTGATTTTAAGTCGAGAAATGCTATTGGTACCCTTTCCCTTATTTGTTTGTTTACTCCTTTTTGTCATTTTGTGAGTGTTTTGTCCATTTTACCCTTAGCTTTATATTTTAATTGTTTTCTTTATTAAATTCCGCATTTGACCCTATAATTGATATCAGAGCTTAGTAACGAACCTAAAGAAAATTTTTAAAATGAATAGAAAAGATAAAATGATTTTAGAAGAATTACAAAATATTAGTATTTTAACTAATACTAATCGAATTAAATTACAAGATTTAGCAACAAATTTAAGTATTAAATATAAATCTCTAAGTGAAGAAATAAAACAAGTAAATAGTTCTCAACATTTAGCAGAAATAAAAAATAAAAGATTACAAATATTAGTAGATGAATTTTCTGAAAATGAAGAAGAAGATATTATTATAAATCAATTTTTAGAACAATATGATAATTTTGCTCAACCTTTAGGAGAAACGGATATTTTAAACCAAGATGTTTTAACTCATATAAAAAATATCGAATCTAATTTGGAAATTGTTAATGACAATATTAAAATAGGACCAAAAATCCTATATAAACAAATTGAATCTAAATTTAAAGAATCTAAATTTAAGGATTCTTATACATCAATTGAACCACCTTTTCCGGCATATGTTATAGAAGAATTAGAAACTAAATTCTATGAAGCCACTGGAGAAGAATTAGAAGCTTATAAACAGATTCTAGAACAATTAGTTATTCAAATTGAAAATATTTATATGAATGATCCACCCAAAGAAGAAACCACTAAAATTAATACTCCACCTTTAAATCAACAAGTTGAACAACAAACATTAGTTGGAGAAAACAAGTAAAACTAATGATTAGATTCAAGTCGAGTCTGATGACTGAAATTTTGAATGGATGAACGAACATGGAATAACAGAAGAACGAGAAAATTATAATTTTAGAAAAGGAGTTAGAACTACGTCAACCAAACCTATACACCTTAGAGATAATAATCCAGTTAAATTATTTACTGAACAAATTCCTACAACAGGAATATGGTTAGATGTTGATGATAGCAATAATAAAAGTGAAATTATTGACTCATTGGCAAAAGCTACTGATTTAGTTTGTTATTGCCATAAATGGAATACTACTCAAGCATACAACTTTATAATCCACACCTTTAAAGAAATCACTTCAGATATCTGGAGAAAAACTTCTGAAGAAACTAAAAATCAAATTAAATATGGAGAAAAATCTACAACTACTATAGATAGCAATGAAAGCTTAGATGCTGAAAACTTTAAGGAAATTTTAAAACGAATGGAAAATTTCTTTAGACACTTACTCTTAGAAGAAGTTATACCAGAAACTAAAATAGATATGATCACTCAAGAAGCCTTACAAGCAGAAAGGGAAATGGAATTATTAAAGATCTGTGATATGTGTGAATTAAACGAATATACTAAGAAATTCGAAAAGATATACATCAAAGCATCTAAATCCATAAAAGAATGGAATATATCAGAAGAAAATAAAAAACTACTTAATAGATATTTTCTTAAACTGCCTTGGCCATGGGGTCAGAAATTATTTGAAGATTATCAAACTTATTGGAATAAAATAGAGTGGGAAAATCCAAATCATAGAGCTAATACTTTAGGAATGAGAACTTCATTCGCTAAAAGAAAAATATCAGAATGGTGTAGAAAATCTATGTATCAACACCTATTTAGGAAACATGGTAAGAAAGCAAGTTTATGTTGCTATGGAGAGATAGCAAGAAGGTGCACAATTTGGTTGTCACCAACCACCTAGGAAACCATACCGTAAAAAGGAAATTTAAGAAATATCTTAAACCCCGGGAAGAGAAACAAAGGATTTAAGAGACATAAGAAGTATTTTAAGAAGAAAAAACCTTGGAAAAAGGAATATAACCAACATAAAAACCCTTAAGAAATCTAGGAAAAAATTCATAAAAAATGCAAATGTTTTACATGTAATGAAATAGGACACATATCTCCCAACTGTCCTAATAGAAATAAAAGAGAAAATGTTAAAGCCATTAGAATAATGGAAGAAATAGAACTCGAGACTATGAAATAATCGAAGATTTAGATGAATTATCTCAAATGTACTCAATCTATGAGCTAGATATAGAAGAAATTGAGGAACCAGATTTGAACAAATTTATATGAATCAAGAAATCATTGATACTATGGAAACTACCTTAGATAATGAAGAGGGGACTTCACAAACAGTAGTATTTGATGAAGAGAGATATGGAGCAATAAAAGAAAAACAAATATCTTTAAGAGATAAAGACGTTTTTGTAAGACCAATATTACCTTGATTTAACAAAACCATATATATTGCAAAATATGATGAAATACCTATTAATATCGAAAATGTTAAAGGCAATACTACTATACCTCTAGTAACTAAAGAATTGGTTAATCGAGAATTAGCAAAAATAAATAGATCCACTAGAAAAAGATTAAAAAATATTGTGATAGGAGGAATCCAAATTATGGTGAAAGGATATTTTAGAGAAAGAATGGATATTCCTATACAAATGTATTTGATGGATAACAAAATACTTCATGATCCTATGGATGCTCTATTAGGAGTAGTCTCTGGAAATCTTGTATATAAGAAAATTATATTTACTATAAGACCTGAATTTGCCATGTCCTTACTAGACGAAAATTTAAGTATGGGATTAAATCTATATCATAGAATTGATAGATTAATTATGCCACCAAGAAGTAAAGTTGTAACCTTACATTGTAAAGCTCTATATGCATTTACTACTACACACCATAAAGAAATCAATAAAGTCTCAGGAGACTTCATACAAATCCATGAAGATTTTAAAGACTTAGCACAATTTACTCCACCAAGAATGTTGAGTAATAATAACATTTCCTTACCACAAGATATATTGCTTGATTTTCATCAACAATCTAGAAGAATAGATAATAATGTAGGAAATCAAGGATTAGTTACCTTGAATACCTCTGGACAACTTATAGCCAGAATGCCTAGTAGAAGAATAGAAAGAAGTATCAGTACTAGAGAACTTGCAAGCTCTAGTAGAACATCTACAAGTAGAAATTACCCAATAATGCCTAGAAATAGCATTGATATTGATCTTAGAAAATGTGAGGAAGATAATTTCCTTATCTTAACAGAATATATCAATAATCAAAATAACTACGAAGAAATTATAGCCCTTGTTAATACAGGAGCCGCATCAGCCATATAAGAGCAGACTTAGTTGATCATTTATTAGAAGAAAACCTACCACAAGGAATAACTCTTACAGACTATCATGGAATTAAATATGAAATTAAAACATTTATTAGTCTAGAACTAAGTGTTACAGATATTGAAGGAGAACAATTTAAATTAAATCTTAAAATTCATAAAGACTATAGAAAAGGGAAGGATTCTAGTCCAATATTACTTGGAATGAACTTTCTTGAGAAAGTCTCACCATTTCATATACAAAAGAATACTCTACAAATAACTATAGAAGGCAAACAAAAAATGATTCCTAGAATTACTAAAAACAAAGAACCAATTTATATGATACAAGGAATTAGATCAATCAAAACTAGTATACTTAGTCCATATATTGAGATAACTCTCAATCTACCGTATCTATTGTATGATAAAGTTTCATGCCATAATTGATAATCGGATCGTGTATTTGCCTATGTAAAAGAAATGTATTCCCAGAACATTATTATAAAAGAGATTATAAGAAAACAACTTATGGTCAAACAGCAAGCGATATTGTTGAAATCTATAGAGATTTTGTAGAAAATGTTCCTATTATTATAGGAAATAGAGAATGTTTTATTCCTATAATATATGCAACAGATAAAATTGGATGTGATATCCTTTTAGGAGAAAATTTTATCTATACATATAGCTCATTTACACAATATAAGAATAGTTTTGAATTTACTACACCTTGTAATCACAAAATTAAAACACCAAAATATATAAAGCTATTGGAATTGCACATCAACCTATTCATCATAGGCCTAGGCATCAGAGTTCTGCAGGTAATCGTGGTGGATGTTATACAGAAATTAATCAAAAACAAAAAATTCCAGTATTAAGAATTGAAAATTTAGAAGAAGAATTAGAAAAGGATAAATTAGAACTAAAAGAATGTTATCATGAGCATCCTTCAACTAAATGGGATAAAGATAAACCTATGGCAACCATTGAACTAAAAGACTCAGATGCTAAGATATCAGGAAAACAATTTCCTTATAGCAAAGAAGATAAAGAAGAATTTGAAATACAAATTAAAGAACTCTTACAATTAGGATTAATAAGAGAATCAACTAGTCCATATAATAGTCCAGCATTTATGGTTAGAAATTATAGTGAAATTAAAAGAGGAAAAGCTAGAATGGTAATTGATTATAGAGACCTAAATTCTAAAATAATACCAAATAGTTATAAACTACCAATAAAAGATTTGTTAATAAAACAAATATAAGGAAGTAAAATATATTCTAAATTTGATTGTAAATCAGGATATTGGCAAATAAAACTAGATGAAGCCTCAAAGACTTTAACTAGTTTTACTACCCCTAATCCATTAGGACAATTCGAATGAAATGTTATGCTATTTGGATTAATGAATGCACCTGCAATATTTCAACAAAGAATGAATAAGATTATTAGACCAATAAAGAATTTCTGCATTGTTTATGTAGATGATATTCTTATTCATAGTAAAAACTTAAAAAAACATATTGAACATCTTAAGAAGTTCAACTATATTGCTAATAAGTATGGATTAGCCTTATCAGAAAGAAAAGCAGAAATAGCTAAAACTGAAATTGAATTCTTAGGATATATTTTTACCGAAGAAAAAATACTTCAACAACCTCACATTGGTAAAAAGATTATAGAATTTCCAGAAGAAATTAGAGACAAGAAAGAATTACAAAACTTTATTGGATTATTAAATTATTCCGAAAAATTTATAAAAAATTGTGCTAAATATAAAGTCCACTTTACCAAAAAACTGAAGAAAGGAGTTCTATGGGAATGGACACAAGAAGATGTAGAAATGGTAAACAAAATTAAGAAAATATGTGAAAATCTACCTGAATTAAATATTCCAAATGAAGAAGATTTCTTTATTTTAGAAACTGATGCCTCTTTATTACATTGAGGAGCAATACTTAAAAGAAAAGAAAACCATAAAGAGTTTCTTTGTAATTCATTGTGTAAATACCCAGAAGAGTTTGTTGCTTATACTTCAGGCACATTCAAAGATGCCGAAACCAGGTATGATATTAATCGTAAAGAATGTTTAGCAGTTAAGAAAGGAGTAGCAAAATTTGAACCATACTTACTACCTAGAAAATTTCTTATTAGAACAGATAATACTCAGGTAAAACCATTATTAACAAATAAACTTGGAACAAGCGCAGCTGAAAGACCACTTGTTAGAATGCAAATGTGGTTTGCACCATTTAAATTTGATATTGTCCATATTAAAGGGAAAGACAATTTTATTCCGCATTTCTTAACCGTGAATGGAGCCAATCAGAAGGAGCTAGAAATATTGAAGTTCGAAATGAACATGAAGATTGCTTGCAATAGAATCCAAGATAACTCTAATGGAGATGGTTCGTCAAGCCAAAGATGTCCGAGAAGGCCAACATGACTATATTATCCTAAGGCCCTAGTGCCAATAAATCAAGGCCTCAAAGTGCCAATACCGAACCGTAAGCATTGAAGCTTCATAAACTTTCGCTAGAGAGAATACTACTTTGTCTCCCTCACGGAGAAAATATTTACAAAGGATAGTATCTCCATACCGAAGCTTAATAGCTCAAATATCATCAAAGCTCGCAACACTCATGGTGTTATGGACATTAAAAGTAAAAACGATTTTATTGTGGCATATGTATTGTTTAATCTACTTTGTTGGTTTACCAGTATTGGAGGTTTGATGAAAACCTTAACATATGGAACCTATAACAAAGTTAACCTCTATCCAGGAGCCCCAACTTATTGGGTTCGTGCTCTTTATGAAATGGGAAATATAATTTGTATTTACCCATCAGAATCTTTAAAAGAAATTTCGTTGTTACCAAAAGAAGTAGTCCGAGCTATTGAAAGGTATTGCCAAGTTCTTAAACATAAGAACATATATATCAGGTTTTTCTCATTTCATTCCAATGGGATAATGAAGAAGATAGACTACTACCAGTTAGCCATGTCATAAGGATTGCCACTACTTCCAAGCATCTTCAGCCTGAGAAGAGTGAAGTCCATGAAACTACACCAGAAGATGTTATCAAGATGACAACCTTCCGTAGAGCCAGGGATATAAAGAGCAATTTGAGTATATCTAGAAAGTTATTGAAGAAAATCAAAATATTTGGGTGTATGAATCACAAGACCACTTGATTTACAGTAAAGCTGTGGCACCCATTAAACAAGAAGATTGGCACTATCTCGATATTTGGTGTGATCATATTTTTGGAGGAAACGCTAGTGGAACACAGAAGATAAAAAATGAACTGTGTAAACAGTTTTGGCGTTATCCAAACCATAAGTGCGAGTACTGTAGCAATGAAGAAGATGGTTCACCAATCTCACTAGATCCAGAGGAATTTCTGGATGAGTGGTTTGAATCTCATATGGAAAAGTAATGGACCCCCTTTATCACTACTTTGTCAAAGTTACTTTGATAAAGAAAAACTGTGGGGTTTCACCTACATTATTTTCCATGTTAAGACAAAGAACTTTAGGCCACAGTAAGATTCTCATTATCTTACACAGTAACACAACAATAATGAAGACCAGCTGTAGAGCTTTTTTAAAAGGAAGACTAATTCTCAGAAGAAGACATCCCATCCTTAAGCAAAAAACTATCTTTCTCTCTAGAATTTTCGAGTCTTGTAACCATTTCAGTTTATCTCTTTCATTTGAAGCTTGTAATAAGGTAATCTCTATGAAATTCTAATCTCTTTAGAGAAAGTACCAAGAGTGTAGCCGAAATATGTATGTATACTCTTATGTAAGAGATATTAGTGTGATGAGTTTATGAAATCAAAGTTGTTTGAAAATACTGTCTTTCTAATCTTGTTGTTTTCTCAAAAACTCTTATCTTACTTATACTCCAATGGTGAAAACCTTGAGGGTTGTACAAGTATCTTGTCGCCGTTTAGCCGTGTGTTGGCGTATGAGGCGTTTTTAGAGAAAGCCATTAGAACCCTATTACCTTTCAAAGTGATGTTTTAACAAGGAGTTGAAAGGAAAACTGTGATTCCGTGTGATCCATTGTGAGATTTGCAAAAGAGTCGAGAGAAAAATAATAAGAGTGCAGAAGTCGTGTTGGACCATAACCCACTTTCTTAAACTCAAATAACATCGATCACTTATATTTGAGTATACAAACATACGGGAGCAAGCTCGAGGGAAATCTCGTTGATATTATTCTGTCTTTACCTTCGCTCGCATCTTGTAAGATCTTTCTTATTTATGTTAAATGCTTGCATTAATATTTGCACTTATGATATTTATGAAGTTTTAGTTACTATTATTCAATATTTAGAAATTAACTACGAAAGGAAAAAAGAAGAAATTAAATCATTTTATACTGTGCTTGATTATTTTCTGAAGAATAGTAGAAATATATCTGTTCCTTTATATTTTACAGAAAATATAGTTAGAATTAATAAAGAAATTAATAAATTAGAAAATAAAATTAGAATATTAAACGATTGTTTTAATAAAAAATATATTGATAAATACGAGCATAATTGGCTTTTTCATTTATTAGGAGAGATACATCAAACCTATCCTATATTAGGAATAGAAAACCTTGACTTGACTTAAAGATAGAAGAAGGGTATTTTAGTCTTTTTATTACAAAGTGTAACCCAGAGTGTAAGCCAGCATGTATGTATAGCAAGGTCCTTTTAAGTCAGTTGTTAGATCGGGAATTTTTATGTTTTTTGTTTGTTAGATCAAACAAAGAAAATCAATGACATTGGCAACACAAACTATTTTGAGGTGGATTAGTGTAGTTGATTTTGATATTTTGATATTTGTCTATGATTCAGATTACCTTTTATAATTATCTAATGTCTTCGTTATTTTTAATTAAGAACAACAATTTTGTCGATGATGCAATTACTCATAATTGACCGAAGTCCAAAATTTGGACTTTACCAATGAGTTAAGCTAGTCGTACTTCAACAATGTTTTATGAACTTTCCAAAATAAATGTTCTTTTTGATGATTTCTTTTGTTATGTTTGCAATGTTGTCTCATTGTGTGTGATGTCTCCAAGTTGAGCAAGACGCAAAAAAGCATCAATAGATGAGTAAGGCTCTATTGAGATTTTGTATTGAGTCTTTATATTTTAATAAATATATGGCTTGAATTGAGTTTGTTTCAAATACTTAAGGCCTGTTTTCTTTGTTGTTTTCAAACCGTTTTCTGTTTTCGATTTTTGAAAACAACGAAAATGCGTTATCTTTCATGTTTTTGAAAACAAAAAAAAAATTTGTACTGAAAATGGAAAAAGGTGGAAAACCCGTTTTCACCGTTTTCAGGCAAAACATACTCAAAACACGGAAGACGCACCCAAGTTAAAAAACAAGCTTCCTCTCTCATTTCCTCTCACTCTGTCTCTCCCCCACCCGCAACGTTCATTCCGGAGCAGTTCTCCACGGTTTGCTCTGTCTTCCTCTTCCAATACTTCATCAGATTGAAGAATCAAAGGCTCAATTGAAGGCTCATCTCAATATTATCTTCCAATACTTCATCATTGCAAATTCTTCCCAAATTTTTCGTTTTGCCGTTCTCGATCTATGTCCATTGTTTTAGTAGAATAATAAAGAGAGACGTCATCATCAATGGAATCTGACCCGCAACTCCCCAACGGCAACTCCACCGCTGGTGTCGTTGCTCCTGCCGCAGGGTTCGGAGCTGCCACCACCACAATTCCATCGTCAAAGATTTGCCAACTGGCAGAGTCCTTGAAATTGGAACATCAGTTCCTCCGAGTTCACTTCGAGCACTACAAGAAGATGATCCGTGCCAACCATCTTGTCGTCGAGAAAGAGGTATCAGCCGTCATCTCCGGTGTATCTGAGGCTGCGGATTCCGATCTCTCCCGGGACGACGCTGTTCTCCAACTCAATTCTCTTGTATCCAGATTACAGGGCCTTAAAAGGAAGGTATTATATTCTGTGTTACGTGTATTTGTAATCCTCAAATTGCTCTCTCATTTTCATGTTCTTATTGGGTTTTTGGTTTTGATGTTTCTGGGCGAGTAAATTTATTCAATGGTCACAGTACTTTGTTAAAATTCTCAAACGTTCACATTCTTATTGGTTTTGGCTTTTTGTTTCTCTGCAAGAAAAGAATAATAAAGAGAAAATTGTGTTCAATTTTTAGATATTGAATGTTATAACTTGGGGTAATTTAAGATATCCATACTTAGAAGTGCTAAAATAAAATTAGCTATCTTTCTACTACATTAAAGATAAAGAGTAAATAATCTGCATGTAAAACATAATCATCTATATACTTTACACATCACAATGATTGCAAATTCTTCCCAAATTTAAGTTTATTTACTAACTGTTCCAATACATTGTTATTTGTTTTTCCTTAATTTGACATTGGATGAATTAAAATTGTTCCAATATGTTGTGGATTTCATTTTTGGTTCTTCGTCACTTGAATGTTTTTTTATATGTGGTTCTAAGCGAACATATCATACTTGGGAGTTATGGTTCTAAGTGAACAGATCTTATATTAAGTGGACTGAGGTTTTGTCTTATGCTTTCGATTAACTAATTCCATCATAATTTGAGTTATCTATCTTGCTTGAATACTTGTATCACTCATATTACTTGTTTTTAGGTTCAAACTTGGTTTGAGGATAGGCAACGACTCGGTCCCTCTAGAGAGTCTTCAAGGGTTGCAGCTGAAACTGCTTCCATACCTGAAGGTGCATATTCTTGACACATTTTTCAACTTGTACCTTATATCTGGATACAATTCTTGGAAGTGGATTCCTCTGCTTGTAATAATTTATCTTTAAAGTTCAGGCTTTTAACAATTGCATCATATTCCTATTTAGAATGTCTTTATTCTCTGTCCCATTTTCTTTATCATGCTTGGTGAAGTTTGTTATTCTTTCCATATTGGCTTGCAGCTTGCTAATTTATCTTATATTCTACCTTGGGTGTAGAGGTAGAGTTGCTAAATTTGTTCTACTCCTCTTTGTGTGTCTTCGCTTTGATTTGAGAATGAGATTGACACAACACTATATAGATTTTTGCATCTATTGGTTCCAATTGTGATGTGTGATTTATGTTTGATTTAATAATTAAAAGTTCTAGTTTTGGTGGTGTTTGATTGGAAAAAAAGAATATCTTTTGTTTGAAATGTGATGAATTTTGGAGGAATTAAGAATTTAATGATTTACCTGTAATTGGGAAGAATATATAAAGATTCAATTCGTACTGTCTTGAATCTTGAAAATGTAAGAGGAAGAGATGATTTTTCCTCTTTTTGTTATAATTTCTGGTAGATTTAGTAATGAACTGCATAGATTGGCGAAAAATGATGAGATAATTTTTCATATTTGTGTTAAATTCTACTAAAATCATTCAGGGAAATGGATCGTTTTCTCTACCTTTAGCAAGGAGCCTTTGTTAGTTGCTATAACATGCCAATCCCCAATTTAGTTGGGTAATTCATCTCATATTGGTTTATAGATTGACATTCATCATTTTTATAATCATTTGCTTCACGTTTGATGCAAGTTGGTTGATTTGGTAAATAGTTGATTGTAGATTTATACATCAAAAGGCCCGATTTGAGTTTTGCTCATTTTAGTTTAATCCTACTCTCTAACTAGGGACTTATATTTGTGCAGGGACCAAATCACAAGGACCTTCTCAATTTTAATTTAGGTTGCATTTTTTATATTTGGAAAAAAATATTTCAAAATTCACCAACTTCAAAATTTATATGTTATTTAATATTATATTAACATTAAACAATTAAAATTTATTGAATAATCAGTGTTTTTGAATAAAATATTCATAAAAAAATTTCTCAAAATTTCAAAGTAAATGTATTTTCCATTTTTATGTTTTCGGAAACAGTTTTTCAGAATGGAAAAGAGAACGCATTTTCAGAAATTTCAAAACAGACACTCAAAATACAAAACGAATTCAAAACTCAAAACACAAAACTGAAATACAAAGAGAACGGCCCCTTAGTATCCATTTTCTTTGACCATCTTAATAAATCCCAATGTCAATTATAAGAGAACCAAAATAATAGATGTCAAGAAGAACAAAGGCCTCAAAAACTTAGTGGATCTTGGGACGGAGATTCTTGGAAGACCGTAACAAATTTCCACTATATTATTGTCATTAGTTGACGATAAATTAGCCAAAAATACATTTTCATCTATTAAAAATATTTAGGGCGCGTTTGATTGGCGAAATTTTCCAGGGAAGTAGGAAAATATTTTCCGTTTTCCATCTTTTGCGCTGTTTGATAGCCCAAATTTTCCCCGAAAAATATTTTCCCTCCCCACCCGCCGCCACGTCAGCATTTTCTTAGTTTTCCTTGAAAATATTTTCCAACCGGTTGAAACAATTTTTTTTTTTTTTTGAAAATGGAAACAAATATCATAATCAATTGTAAAATTTTTTTTCACTTTAATGGACAATTTCCATGTAAAATAAAGTCAAACGAACACTAAACTTTGATTAAAAAAATGATTTTTTAGGAAACAAATTTTTTTTTTTTTTACTTTTTGGCAATGGAAACAAATGTTATAACCAATTATGGAAAAAATATCACTTTAATGGACAACTTCCATGTAAAACAAAGCCAAACGAATAGAAAATTTAAAAATTTTTCGAGGTGGAAAATTATACCAATCAAACACACTTGAAATCATTTTCCCTACAAAAGATTTTCTAGGCAAATATTTTCCCTGTAAAACATTTTCTTTCCACCCATTTTCCACTATTGCAATCAAACGCGCACCCTTATAAAAATGTGATTGAAACTTAACATTTGCATGTTTTCTTTTGTTTATTTTAGAATTATTTTTTATTTTTCCATTAATTTCATTTTATTAAGCGCGTTTTTGACTTATTTGTCGTTAATAAATGTTAATAATATGTCATATCAATATTTTCGTCTGCTCGTCAGTGAGTTCTTTGAATTTTTTTACGGTGAGTCATTGATTGATGAATGGAATAACAATCAATAAATTCAATGATTATCTGAAAAAAAAAAAAAAAAACTTTTAAAGTTTAATGGCCTATGAAATAATGATGGTATAAATTCGATGATCATCCGAAAAAATATTAAAATTTAAAGGTTAATGAGATATCGATTTGATAATTTTGGTGACCATACAATTTTTTTTTTTTTTTTGAAGTTTAATGACAAATGAAAAATATTGTTCAAAGTTCAATGATCATTTGAATATTTAATCCTTACTTTGAAGCCATACGACAAATTGCTTAAAATAAGCCTCCATTGAAAGAGCTCACTCGTAGATGCAATAAATGTATTAAATCGATTCATTTTAATGAATAGAGTTGATAGCAACTTCAAATATTGAACTCAAAAAGGATCATATAGGAAATGATAATTTGAATTATAGAATTACAACAAAATGTACAATAAATCAACTTTTATCGTAATTGAAAAAGAGTTATTTCAATCCTCTTATAGTCATTTTTCAAATCGAGAAATCCATTAATTAGGATTCTGATAAGCAAGAACCATTTGCCACATAGAATGAGGTGTTAAGAATTATTCATTGAATTGACACTGATGTATCTAAAACACATTACTAACTCCAGTAACCAAGCTGAAAAATTCAAAAAGATGAAGTACTAAAACAAAACTTTGCCCAATTGGGTGAAATAATACCATAGTTTTTCAATGAAGTTATTTTTATTCTTGATCATGTCAAGTTTAGCATCAACTCATAGCTACAAAAGATACAATATTTGCATACCACTTTACATTCTCAAGCCAGCCAACAATTGGTTGAATTCAAAACTAAAATTTTCCAAATACTCCGTGATACCAAATGTCATTTCTTATTCATAAGGAGCTCACTGATAGTTAATCTCACTATCTGATTCCCCACGAAAAGAAGTCACGTATTTTTTATAAAAACTAAGAGTTTGACATATTTGTTATATTTTGTCATTTTTTTATTGAAGGAAATCAATGATGTTGTAATCAAGGTCATAAATTACTTCGCTGAAGTTGTACTTATTTCATATCAACAACTAATCATTACGTGTAATGTTAATAATTGACTGTCATATTATCTTAATTGAAATGAAATTGGACGAAGTTATCTTAATTGAAATGAAATTGAAGAGTAGTTAACTATTGAAATTAAATTAAAGTTGAATTATCCGATTGAAATCAAATTAAAGTTTTCCGATTGAACAAATTTAAATTACACTTATGATAGAGGGAAAGTATACATTCTGCAAAACCAATCAACAAGGTTTATTTCACCTCTAAAAAACATAAAAATTACGTTTAAAAATAAATTTAGGATAATTGGTAGAAAACGTACATCAACATCTACCCTCGGCCAAGAACCAACCTTCCCCTTCCCCTTCCCCTTCCCCGCCACCACCACAACCTTTCGCCAACCACCACCAAATAGGCGAACGGGAAATACACAACCTCAACTTCACATTTTTCTATATACACATAAAGGAGTCCCATTGATATTTGTCTTGGCTGCTCATACTCGATTTTGACGGCAAATTAATTTTTTTGTTCAATCACTTCGTGTCCTATTTTTGTTTTTGCCAATATGATTGATGATTGAGTTGCACACGCATTTTGGTAGCAGCAAGAATTCCTAAATTGGAAAAACCCTCAAATATTGTCTTGGTATCAGAGCTTCATCATGGCCAACACCACTGGAGCTGAGCCAGACTCTGGAATACCATTAGTTACTGCCTCTGAGACATCTCCGACACAGATAAGCTCAGCAAAATCTTCACATTCAACAAGTAACTTGCTTTGGCAATTTTGTTCATTGAAGTTAAATCGTGATAATTAATATCTATTGTGGAAAACCTTGTTCTACCAGTCATAATGAGACACCGACTTGAACGTTAGAACTGAGACATGCCCACTTGAATTTTTATCGAAACAAATTGATGGTGTTACAGTGAAGAGATTGAATCTTGAGCATGCATATTGGTTATTGTATTTGAGTTGATACGATGAAAAAACTCTAACGATCGCTTGCTTGTCGAAAATCTATTTGGGTGTTCACTCTAAGTCCAATTTGATGTATTGCAAAAAGGAGTTTCAAAAGGTTCAATATCCCTATTTGCCTCTTTGGTGGTGGTAGCTGCGTGGAAGGGGGAGTGGACGCGAGTGGTGCTGTGGCTGTGGCGGTGGCGGTGGCGGTGGAGGAGGAGGATGGAGTAGGTGAGTTTGGTTGGAAAGATGAAGCTATTATTATTATTATTATTTTTTTTTCGATTAGTATTTGGGTTTGGCTCATTGGGTTCACTACAAAGCATGTTTCGGAGTTGGATAATTAACACATAACGTTCTCACCTTTTACTATTATTGTGAAAAATGTCATTACCTTTCATTTTTGAGCATTTTTACCCTTATTTTCACATTTCATTGCGTAAAAGGTTATTTTCATTTATTTTCTCAATTAAAAGTAGTGAAATGACGGCACATGCTGTCATCTATTTTTTTTAACAAACGTGCAAATGAATCCCAAATAAATTATTAAAATGATAATTACAACATAATGTCCATACATTTTACTATTTTTGTGAAAAACATCAATATCTTTCTTTTTTTGACATTTTCATCCTTAATTACTCATTTCAATGCCCAAACCAACATTTCTATCCATTTTCATGCAATTTCTCAATAAAGTGTTGTGAAATGATGAACATACCCTCCTATTTAAATGAAAATCTAAAGAATTAATTGCAACTATAGTTCCAAAATTTTTTTAAAAAAGTACAAACGAGCCCAAATAAATTATTTAAAAAAATTAGAAATAAGTTTTTTATTAAAAAAAGTGCAAACGAGTCCCAAATAAATTATTAAAAAATTAAAAATTTTCTATAAAAATGTGTAAACAAGTCCCAATTAAATTTATTAAAAAAAAATTTAAAAAGTGCAAACGAATCCCAATAAATTGTTAAAAAATAGAAATTTAAAAAATAATTTTCTTTTTTTTAATAAAAATAAATAAGATGGTGTATTCATCATTTCACATATCTTCATTGAGAAATTAGATCAAAATGAATAGAAATGATGATTTGTACAATCAAATATGTAATTAAGCGTGAAAATGCTAAAAAAAAAAAAAGAAAAGGTAAGGGCGTTTTCCGCTATAATAATGAAAGTTATGGATATTATGTACTAATTACTTATTTAATAATTTATTTAGGGATTTATTTGCGCTTTTTAAAAAATTTTGGGACTATAGTTGCAGTTAATTTTTTCTTTTTCTTATTGTTTTTATTTAAAAAGAATTGTATATTCGTCATTTCACAAATTTTAATTGAGAAAATGGATGAAAATGATCTTTTGTGTAATGAAGGGTAAATAATGGTGAAAATATCAAGAAATAAAAGGTTGTGATGTTTTCCATAATAACAGTAAAAAGTGGGGACGTTATGTGCTATTTACTCTTTTAGAGTTGTACATTTAGCTGTTGTTTGATTTTCATTTTTTTTCAAAATACATTTTTTCTATCTTCTTTTCAATCATACATTTTTTAATAAAATAACATTACAGGTAAATTTAAATCTTTTTCTTATTTTTAAGCACATATTTTTCATCAATCTGCTATTCAAAAATACATACTCAATCTTTTAATGGAGCTCAAACAGACTCTTATTGTTTTAAGAGAGACTTATATGTACTTTTAAAAAAGATTTGTGACTATAGTTGCAATTATTATTTTTATTTCCTTTTTTTTTTTTTGGATGATGATGATAAAATGGTCATTTTACTAGGGTTTAAGCAAATGAATTGAAGAGACAATATTTAATGGATATAGGTCCAAGTATTAAAATCAAAACTATAAGGATGGTTTGCATATAATTGGAACAACAAACCTGACCTAATGTTTTCGATGAACGAGATAAAAAATTTTCATGCAGTTAGAGATGGGAGAACTTTAGGCATAGATCAATTTCAATACGAACTATTAGTCCCAATTATTGCTCCCGGAGTATAGTTCAGTAATGCAAATGACATGAGTGAGGTAATTTTAGCTAGATTGACAGTCGCATTGTGAGGATTCAATTCATGTCTCTTATAAGGTATGAAATTGGATTCTTTGTAGACACTAATATGACAATTTTTATATCCTAACATGTTGAGACACATCCTGTAATTTATCTTCTCCACAATGCTCCAGGAGGAGGAGCGGTTCAACCCTTTTATTAGTCTCAATTATCAAAAATATAAAAAATAAGACCCCTTCTTCAATCTATACACGAGTGTGTGCAGCGCGTAGAAAACTAGCTTCTCATCTATCAACAATGGCTGAAAACCCAATACAGCATCTCTTCCAAGCGTTTGGCAAAGTCTCAGAGTGTGTTCAAACACATCTTTCTCAGTTCATTCTCCGCCCCAATCAACCTTCAAGTTTGATCAACAAAAATGACCACTCTTCACTATATATCTCCCAAAACTCGACCACTGATTCTCACCTTCTCCAACCTGCTGGAATTCTTAAAAAGGTAGTCCCCTTTTTACAGTTTTCGTGAAAAGTTAGTTATCTTCTTCAATGTAAATATGGGTTTAGTTGATTAACTTTTCTAGCACAGTGGGCTACTGCTTGCACAATAACTGTTTGAGGAAAGTCCCAAATGCATATCCTTCATATGAGTCTTGAACTGACTGCATTTTACTGCGCTTCCTTTTTCTTCTGATTTACTCGAATGATTTCTTTATGCATGCTCGAAAATTAGCTTAAAATTACCAAGAAGAAATATGAAATGCATCTATTTGTAAACCTCAACGTAGAATTTCTAATTCCTTTCTAGGAAATTAATTGTTTCTGAAGCCAGATATTTAACACATGAATTTGAGCCTGATTTGATCGCTGAAATATATAATAGAATCCCATCTAGTAATTTTGTGGCTACTATCACAGTTATGCAATGAGAATTTCCTTTGCCTGTGTATTCATTATTCATGCTAGTTCTGTTAAATTGAAGACAGAAGCACCACAATTAATTTATGGGGACACAGATTTTAGCGATCTACTCTTGCTCATTATTCAGGGAAAA
This sequence comes from Fraxinus americana, assembly GCA_035079005.1. Taxonomy (NCBI): domain Eukaryota; kingdom Viridiplantae; phylum Streptophyta; class Magnoliopsida; order Lamiales; family Oleaceae; genus Fraxinus; species Fraxinus americana. Next base: position 5,144,954 of record CM068719.1, read on the forward strand.
TCTTCTGGTCCAATGACTAAAGAAGAACTTGGAAGAGCCACCTGGACTTTTCTTCACACTCTTGCTGCTCAGGTCTGCTCTTATTCATTTCTCCCAAGGATTTGCCAGTTCTTTTATTTTTGAAAATCATGGTACTTCTTAATAATTTGAGCTAAACATATAGTCATCTTTCTAATACCTTACTGTTTCATTTTTAATACATTGCACTTTTTTTTTTTTTTTTGAGATACAGTTATTTAGCCTGCTGAATTTTCCTAGTTCTTTTCTCCCAGTATCCAGACAAGCCAACTAGACAGCAAAAAAAGGATGTAAAAGAGCTGGTATGGTTATTTTTCACTGTCTTGGTGTCTCTGCGTGTTTCTGTTCAATATAATGTCTGCTTTTCCCTGACAGTATACATAATGTCTTATCAAGATTTCTTCATCTGTTGAGAAGTAAAGCTACGATACATGTTTTGTTTTGAATTTAAAATCTCAATGATTACTTATTTCTGCTGTCTTTCACCAACCATAAGATCGGTATTCTGTTATTGCACTGACTAAACCCAACTTTAGCAAGGAAGCTTGGTCAAGAAACTGTTTCCATCGTCTCCTAATCTTGGATTTGAGGATTATTTTTTCATTTTATCAGGGATACTTTGTTTTAAGTGAATATGCCACGAAATGCATACATCTTTTGTTTTCTACTTGGACTTGATCAGCGTACGTATGAGTTTTCTGTCAATGCCAAAGAAAAATATCTCATTTTGAGATTGCCGCTGGAGCAGGATTTAGGTGATGAGGAAATCAATGCATTCATAAGATGAAATACCATCTAACAGCTTTACAATTGTTATGCAGATGGCAATATTATCTCGAATGTACCCTTGTAAGGATTGTGCAGATCACTTCAAAGAAGTTCTCAGGTATATACTCTTTTCTTTAAAAGCACTACCCCCTTACTCCCTCTAGAACATTTCATTCTCAAAATTAGGATTGAAACTTTTTTGAGATTTTAATAACCATCCCTTTTAAATACATAGACTATGTACCATTTCCGGAGCTTGCTTTCTGCTATCTCTAGTGCTCATTAAGAGGGTGTTTGGTGGGGATTAAAATTAGATTTTTAGTAAATTGTGATAGAAGTTTTTGAAATGTGTGGTTGAAAAGATGTGGGATCCATGAAAGATGTGGTTAATATTGATTGTTTGACTTTGATTTAAATTAAAATCAGATTTTAATCCGATCCAAACATGCCCTAAATAATTTTTTCGACTTAGCCAATACTTAAAACTCTACACAAGGTTTAAAGGCACATTTTAATGACATTTGACAATAGTGATAATACTTGGATGTTTTTGTGATGATCTATTTATCGTTAAAGATATCTCTCTCTTCCCCGCCCCATTCTTCCAAAAATGATAAGGAACCTCGCTTACTGGAGCAAAACCTGGGTGCTTAAGATGCTCCTACCTAGGTATCAGATGTGTCTGGAAATTTTAACATGGCTAGATGGTTCCCACTTGCCCCCTTGGATCCTCTCATAAGGCATCTCCTTATAGCTGCAGTAAACTATATTGTTTTAACTTTTATATGAAACCCAGCGATAGATTTTCTGTTTACTATAGAAGTTCCTGTACATGGACAAGGCATAAAGTCTCACTTTTCTTGTTACTAAATGATTTCCTTCAATTTCTAGCATACTTCATGAAATAGCTCTTTATATTTTTCAAAAATTTTGGTGGGAAGTCACATTAATAGTTGATGCAGCTGTTGTTGGTGGCATTATTATTTTCTAGAGATATGAGTCCTGGGATTTTTTGTCAGCATCTTAACTCTTTAAGATGGCCTTATTCTGTGCTCGGTGAAGAAGAAGAAGAACTAAGTGGAGTCAATTTATTTTCACATGACTACCAAATGCCTATCATAATAATTTTCCAAGAAATGAACATTTATATACTTTTTAATTTGTTCACAGAGCTAATCCCGTACAGGCTGGATCTCATGAAGAATTTTCACAGTGGTTATGTCACGTGCACAATGTAGTTAACAGAAGGTAACTAATGTATTATGAGCTCCACAGATTCTTTCACTTCCATATTGCTCCTTTTTATTTAATTGAGCTGTAAACTTGCTTGCTTCATATAAATAAAGATGGATAATCACTCTTGCATCCGGTTCATCACTTAAGTCTCTTTTTGAAAACTCCATAAAACAACATTCAACTACTCTTAATTTGGTTAATGATAACAAAGTTTTTGTAGACTCATTTATTCCCAGACCCTTGTTTGTCTTCGTCTAATCATAAATCAGTTCAAATTGTAAAAAAAATTGAAATACTTTATAGTTTATTGTTAACATGAGAAGAGAAACAAATACATTTCAGGTTCCAGTTTCATGAAACATTTTAAATTTCTCTATTTTTTGAACCGGAGAAAACAGGATTGTCTTCATTCTACCTCCTGTGCGGATTCCAGAAAACTTGGGGAACTTATCGGTTTGTGATTGTTAACTAGTACCAGAAAATCTAGACCAGACTTGTTCCGAGAGCATGTATGGCTTAGCTCAAAAGATGTAAAAAATATTTTTAAGCTTCTTTTCTTCCAAACATAAAATTATAATCTAATTTTTTTTACACTAAAAAGACTTGACCTTTTTAGAAAATAAGTCTTGAACTTTTGTCAGGAACCATCACAAACTAGGAATCAACATGTTTTCTTAAATCAACCCTACATCTGATTTTCTAAATATTGCCGATTCTCATTTGTTATCTAGTATGAAGCTGTCTATCAAATAATGGTGGTTTGGTCGAATTTGACCAAATTAATTGGCCTGGTTGAATCAAGCCACATAAAAAGCTTAACGTCTTACATTATGTTTAAAACTTATTTCCTCTTTTTCTTTTTCAACAGCTTGGGAAAGCTAGTATTTCCATGTGAACGGGTTGATGCTCGGTGGGGCAAGCTAGAGTGTGAGCAGCGTGAATGTGATCTACTAGGGACTTCGACAAATTTTGGGAAGGGAACAGGATGAAGCTAGTACTTGAGAATCGCGAGCAAAGAAAATTACGTATAACATAGTAGATGTATACAAACCACTGCAGAAGAGGATTTCTTAGAGTAACAAGCTCAACTTTCTCTTAATAGAAATGTGTCGAAACCAGTAGCATCCTCTAATAACATTGGTTTTCCATTGATATTTCAGGTCGTGTAAAGTGTTATTCGTTGCAATCATCCTCCCAAGTGTAAAACTCTTTTTATTTTATTTATTTATTTATTTTTGGTGGGGGTTTCCTATGGGAAAGCCTCATGGCTTTTAAGTAAATCTATTATAGACGAGCTAATTGTTGATTGGGCTCTTCTGCATGATCAATCTTAAATTGCAAACTTTTACTTGTATCTAATAATGAATATTTCTGCAATTTTGCCAACATTTATTTTCCTTTCACTGTTATCATTTTGAAATCGGAAAAAAATAGTTTGTTAATATTTCTTGCGATGCTTTCAATACGTTCAAAGAGAGTTTGAATTCAATGCAATATAGTTTGTCTACTAACTCAAGCTAGCGAATAATAGAGTAGCAAATAGGCAGTTCTTCTTGTCTGTCAAGTGTTTTGTCGACCATGATAAGAATCGCTAATATAAAGAGACTCGAGACTCGAGGTTACGATTGGACTAAAAGTCCTTGTTCAAGATAGGTCGCCAAATTGCAATAAGAATTGACTAGATTATGGCGAGTTAGAAAGACTGATCAAATCAAGGGAAGACGAGAGAAAAATGTGATCAAAATGACCCATTAATAAAGTGAGGGTTTTCCACCCCCCACCGACTCATTGGTCTATTCAGAAGGCTGATTAAGCATATGGATTTTAGTAAAATTTTATGTAGTCATATTTTTAGTTTCATGCTTACTAGATACTATAGTTTTCTTTTGGGGTAATTAGCACATAACGTTTCCACCTTTCATTGTTATTATGGAAAACGTCTATACCTTTCATTTTTTAACATTTTCACTTTTCATTGAGCAAAATGTCTTTCACATATTTTCTCAATGAAAAATTATGACATATACTCATCTCTTTAAATAAAACAAAAAGAAAAAAAAAATGCAAACAAGTTCCTAATAAAATAAAATTAAAAGAATTTTTTTTAAAAAAAGTGCAAACGAATCCCAATTAAATTTATTTAAAAATTAAAAAATACAAACGAGTTCCTAATAAATTGTTAAAGAATTAGAAATTAAAAAATATTTTTTTTAATTTAAATAGGGTGTATATTCATTATTTCACAGTTTTTTATTAAAAAATGGATGAAATGATGGTTTGCACAATCAAATGTGTAATTAATGGTGAAAATGTCAAAAAGAAAAGAAATGTAGAGATATTTTTCACAATAACAATAAAAGATAAGGACATTATGTGCTAATTACTTTTTTAAATAATTTGTTTGTGACTTATTTGCTCATTTTAAAAAAAAAAATTGAGACTCTGATTGTGATTAGTTTTTTTTGTTCTTTTATTTAAAGAGAGCGGTATATTCGTCATTTCATAATTTTTAATTGAGAAAATAGGTTAAAAAGACATTTTGCGTAATGATATGTGAAAATAAGGATGAAAATGTCAAAAAAGAAAGGTGGTGATGCTTTTCACAATATCAATAAAATGTGAGGAATAATTACCTTTTTTTTTTTGCCATGACTTAGCCTCATTGTTAGTCTATTGTGGTGGCTTGACTTCATTATCCTCAAATTTTGAGTTATTGGACAACGAAACTTACACTTTGTTCGTCGAGCTATTTGGTGTAACTTAAATAAAAATGTTGAAATAATTATTTAATTTTTCATTTTCAATTTTTTATCACTTAAATAAAAATGTCGAAATAGAATTCAATTTGAACATATCATGGGATTTTTTTTTTAAATAAATGCACCATACTTTAATTTTATCGAAGGCCCTCTAACTTTTATTTATTGTCAAAATTCTCTCTCAGCTTTTCTTCATTGTATTTTTATCCTCAACATCCTGTTAATTAACATACATTGTCTTTGATTTGGTTTTTAGCAAAATATTTAGTCATACTTTTGTATTTATGACTTTTTTGCTTATTTTAAAAATAAATAAGGTTTTTTTACGTATAGTTTTTTTCGACAGAAACATCATCAATGGTCAACGATGTGCTAGTTAATGAATGAGTAAGAATAATCATATGATAAAAAAATTTATGATATGAATATAACAATAAATAAAATTAATTTTTTTAATACAATTAAAATTTAGCTCCTATTTAGTAAGAATAAATTTAGATATTAATCCAAGTCAACATCAATAATTAATTATAATTACATATTCATAACTTTTCGACCACATATTTCATAAATTTTTTTTTAATATACTAAAAAATTGATTTTAATCATTACCAAACATTTGCATAACGTACTTGTAAATTGTAGCATCCAATATCCACAATTTTTTTTTTTGTTATACAACATTTTAATTGTAGTTAACTTTTTAATTTTTACTCGTTGTAGCAATTATTTTTCTAACTATTTTCACCGAATTCTTATCTTCAACTTTACACTAAGGTCCTGTTTGATTGACAAGATTTTCCATGGAACTAGGAAAATTTTTTCCGTTTTCCACTTTTTGCGCTGTTTGATAGCCTAAATTTTCCACGGAAAATATTTTCCCACTTCCTCAGCCACGTCAGCTTTTTCCCACTTTTCATTGAAAATATTTTTCCACCTTTTAGGTGGGAAAATATTTTCCAACCAGCTGCTCGATTTTTTTTTCTTTTTTTTGCCATGGAAACAAATGTCATAATCAATTGTAAATTTTTTTTTCACTTTAATGGACAATTTTCATGTAAAACAAAGTCAAACGAACACTAAACTTTGATGAAAAAAATGATTTTTTAGGAAACAATTTTTTTTCCTTTTTTTTTTTTGACTTTTTGGCAATGAAAACAAATTTTATAACCAATTGTGGAAAAAAATATTACTTTAATGAACAATTTTCATGTAAAACAAAACCAAACGAATAGAAAATTTAAAAATTTTCCAGGTGGAAAATTATACCAATCAAACACACTAGAAATCATTTTCCCTACAAAATATTTTCTAAGAAAATCTTTTCTCTGTAAAACATTTTCTTTCCACCCATTTTCCACCTTTGCAATCAAACGCACCCTAATTAATACATTTCCTCATTGATGATGATTTTTCTCAAAAAATTCTATTTTATGCTTTGAAATGAGGAAAAAATATTTTTTTCCGCGCTTTTTTTTTTTTTTTTAATATGATGAAAAATAAATTATTTTACGCTATATCAACGGACTTTTTGGACATAAACTGTTATCAAATTAAAAAAATGTGTTAACTAATAAAAAGTTTGAGGATAAGAATCTCATGAAAAAATAGTTAGTTAGAAATATAAGGAGCATAGTTGAAGAGCTTCAGGTGCAATAAGGCAGAAATAGGCACGTAAAAGTCCAAAATTACCCCCATCTAAATCCAAAAATTCTCAGTCACGGACTAGGGTTTTGGGTCTGCCGTCTATAAATATTATCATTTTGATGTTCGTGCAAAAAACAAATTTATTCTGCAATTACGGTGCTCTTCCTACAGTCGGCTTTTCTTTTGCACTGAAAGAGGAAGATGGGGCACTCTAACATCTGGAACTCTCACCCCAAGACCTACGGGCCTGGTTCTCGCACCTGGTAATCCCATCGAAGTTTTCATTTTTTTTTTGAGAGAATGTTTTACCGTTTTGATTTAATTGAATTTACCTAATATAATAATCAAGGATTTAAGGGAGTTTTAATGTGTCGTTTACTTTGATCCGTGGAATAACGTTTTTTTGAGATTGGTATGATATTTGGATAGATATATCTATTGATAATCTTGGTCTGCGTTTATTGTTAATTAGCCCGCAGTCTCGTGTATTCTTTGATTAATTGTTCTTTAGTTCTTATTTTGAAGTTAGAATCTACCACAAGGAGGGAAACAAGTAAAATAAGGATATAAATTGTAACTGGGAATTTGCCTTAGGCTGTGTATCTTAGATTTATAGATCGAATGGTGGTCGAGTTCGTTTGGTAATTCTTAATAATTTTCTCATGTGATTTTGCTTTAAAGAATGCTATTTTACTCTATTTTTGGTACATGTCATACTGACATTGAAGACTTGTTTAAAATGCAAATCTTAACAAACATTTCACAAATTATGCACACTTAGAGTTGAATTCGAGAATATTCAGCAGATATCATGAGAGTATGCTTAGTACTTATAAGCAGGCTTTTTTGACTAATATCAGCTCTTACGTTGTTTGAAGTAGTTTCAAGATAAAGACAAAGATCTGCCAAATTTCCTGTACAACAGGAAATATTTGTTGTTAGAATACATTGTTGTAACACTTTTAACAAGTGTTGTTGCACCTACTTTGGTATGTTATTTGGACTTGATGTCCCCATGTTTATGCATTCAGCTTAATATTTACTTGATGCATATGATGTTATGACAGTCGTGTATGCGGGAACCCCCATGGAATAATTAGGAAGTATGGGCTCATGTGCTGCAGACAGTGCTTCAGGAGCAATGCCAAGGAAATTGGCTTTATCAAGGTAATTACCTGAGTTGTCTAACAATATTATCAATTATTCATTCGTATATTTTAGATTTTGAACTATGTTTTCAGTTTTCAGCGAGAATATGTATTGTGTGCATGTGTTTTCTCAGCTGATCTTCATCTCTATAAAGCTTTTTAAGCTGATGAATATGCTTATTTATTTACTTCAGCTATCTTGTTTAAAATGATGCAAATATTTGTTATTATTTTCATTTCGATCATTCTTCATTGTGGTGACAATTTCCCATGCATTCGTGTTTTTGCAGTATCGTTAAATCTGGGAATGTCTGAATTTCTGCCAGTGGAAGGAGGGCTTTCCTTGGTGGGATGGGATCTCTTCAGGCATCCTTTTTTATTTATCTTCTTTTCTTTAAAAAGGGTTGTAATAGGGAGATTATTCTAGTTTGAGATAGAACTCAATTTGATACTTCAACTTGCTTAATCCTTTTTGATTTGATGAAATCTAGAAATTGTTTATGCAGCAGTTCTGTTCAATGCACTATTTGCTTTTGTGGAGATTGCTTTGAGTTTTACCTTTCTACATTTAAACACCCATATGCAGGGGCTTGTGCACACAAGACACACTACACTACACAACACAGCACAAGGCTTTTCTATGAAGGGAAAGCTAGTTGAAGATAAATGTGAAAATATTTTCGTAGATAAACAAATTTAATGAGCTTTCAGATCTCCCTCGAAGATTTAAGAACATATATTTTTGAAATTAACAAAATAGGCTGTGTGACAGGATTCTTCTTAATCAGCACGTCCAAGGATTTAATAATTTACATTCATAGAACTAAATTTTACAGACATAACAGAATCTAGTGACGAAAACAGATAATCTAAAAGCATAACTGTTGCTGCCTATGAAACACAATTTCTTTGTATTGGTATCTGAAAAGCATATTTGAGGTGGAAATGCCAAAAAAAACAAAAACAACCATCAGCTTGTCAAAAACAATGAAAGAATCACAAGATTTATCTGGACGGTCATTTCTATATTAACAAACTAGAACTAGGCCATAGCAAGCGGAGTTTAGCTGCCAGCTTTGCACTCTTGTAGTCGTTTCTGAGCTGAATAAACCTGATTTTGTAGCAAACTCAAATATCAATCTCATTAACAAATAATAGCGAAAAATTGGAAACTAGAAGAAAAGTCTATAAACATTAGGAGCGTGACATTCGAATCGATGAACTTAATGACAAGTTATAATAACAATATGTTTGGAGCTCATTCTTCCACCAAAAGAATACATTATTTCACCGTTACACTCCAAATTCAGCTACCATTTTTGACTGATTGTCTCACAGGTGGGTCCCACTTTCTCTGTCATTTTTTTCTACTTTTGGAGTTGAAGAATGAGCTCCAAACAAAGGCTAAATTTGCTGTAACCACACTAGCCCTTAAGTGCAGTGTATGTAACTAAAGCACGTTGCCCAAAACCTAAGGTGATGAGTGAGAATAAGTGTCGAATTAATGTTCATTAAGAACTAACATATTTCTAAAGAAAATGAGTGGCATAAATTTATTTCTAGTGCATAAAGGATTGTGAATATGATCATTACCTTTGTGCATCTTTTCGAATGCTCGGGGTTCCCTCAAACAGAGATGACAGGCTTTCAGGAGAAACAATAGACATTGGCTAGGCTGGAGAGGAAGATCGTGTAAGTAAATGAAGAGAAAATTCGTTATTATATATGCTCGCGTCCTTCTCATTTCTTGGTTAAGTGGGTGTAACATGTTCAGATACAATAACTTACATGCCCAGCAATTCGAATTTCTCATCAATTGAAGGAGCATTAAAACTGCGGACAAATTCCCCATACTCTATCATATCACGCTTGAGCCTTCTATCGAAGTATAATTCAAAGAAAACATTAGGCAATCAAATTAAAACAGCAGCAGACAGGTAATCAGAAAGGGGGAAAGAAAAATAGAGAAGGTAGAAAAGAGGAACTTAGAATCTTTCAAGTTTGAAGACCTTACGAGACTAACAACATTTTGAATATTCTTGCACGTGGAAGGGGAAGATGCTCATACATCATGCCAACACATGCATAAAATCAGGCATAAAATGTAAGACATTACTGCACAACATGTTCTGAAATATGTAAGTATCAAGTGAAACATAGATCGAGAAGTTACCTTGGATTAAAGTTGAACTTCTGCCAATGATTAAGCAACCCCTTGTGCAAGCGATTCCCCTGTCAAACAACCACCACACACTGCAGAAAAGAAAATTCTATACCAGTTCGGTTAAGAAAGCTTTTTTTTTTGTTAAGACCTTCAAGAACCCGGAAAAGTAAGCCACAACCCTGATTATAGGAGAGAAGTGTGAACTTTGGAAGCATGATATGTACACAAATTTGTCAAATATGGCAAGAGTTAAAAAGGAAGAGGAAAGGAAAGCAGAACATATTCAAGTACAGAGCTAGAAATGTTTGCTCACAGTAAAATCATGAAAATTTGCAGCAGATTTAGAAATGCTTTAATTTGATTCTTTACGTTTGATAATCTCGACATTAAGCTCCTACATATTTATTTATTTACTTTTGGGTGGGTGGGGGGGGGGGGGGGTGTTGGAATGTGTAGACTCGACATCGATGGAATCATCACATACCTCGTGCAGGCATTTGTTGGTCAATGATCAGGAGCAAAGCCATCATCGGGTGATCGATAATCTGTTGCTTTTTGTTCAGCTGATAGAAGTCTCTCCACCTTACATTAAGTACTTCAACATCTAAGTAAATGAAAAGGCTATGTAAGTGAGAGACGTACAGATTTCAAGAAAATTGGTGCAATCAACCACCAATAGCACATAGCCATGGTGGATAAAACATTGGAAAAATGTTCGATTACAAACCTCAGCCGTAACTGTTTCAACTACAAACCTATCCTGCATGACACTCCAATAAAAAACAAAAAAATGAAAAACATTCATTCAATCACAAACTTCGGCCATCACTGTTTCAATGCATTGTTGAAGCCCTTGTAAGCAGCACTTTCTGCATTGGACATTGCTGTCGCCATTTCTTTACAGGAAGCAGAATTGGGAACTATCCACAGGTAGTAAAAGCCGAGAAATTGAGTTTGCGAAGTACTGCAAGAGGAGTTTATTTCTGGTGAAATCTATCAGAAGTTCTCATAAACAACACCAGGTGATGCAACTCAAAGCAAACTGGCATACTTGCTGAACAATAGCCACACTACTTCGACACGGTTGTACAGCAACCATGAAAGATTTGAAACTGCTTTCTCCAGCTGCTGCAGCAGCTTCTGCCTACGTATTAGCAATCAAGTCTGATGCAGGACACTTTAAGAAAGAAATGTAATAAATTAAGAAACTCAACTTGCACTATTTAAAATACATTCTTTCATCAATAATATCCATCAAACACATCCAAAGCAGTTAACTATACAGACCTATTCATATTGCTTGACAACTCATTTTCGAGAGACAAATGAACCTGTCAATAATTGTAGAGAAACTGACCCTCCAGCTCCAGCATCAGTTATTGCATCACTACAGTCATGTTAATTATTCACGACCAAACATAATATAAACCATCTGAAGACCAGAACTCAATGCTTCCAGTCATAGAACCATATAATATAGTGGTCTAGGCAAGCCAAGTCTATTGGAATAAAACACGCATTTTTCTGATACAAACAGGATGAAGTGCTAGAATCCAAAGAAATCCATTTACCTTTCAACCTGAGTTCTTCATGGTAAAATCAAAAACCTCAATTAAGTACCCCCATCCGTGGCAGAAGTGATCTCCCGTCCACAGTGGGCAAGAATTATAATGCCACCTGTCAAATCATTTTTTTTTTTTTTTAGCTCAAAAAATACAACATGATCGCTAACATGGCAACCAGTCAGAAGCGGGCAATTGTTTCAGCATTGCCCATCCTAGTCTTAGAATAAAAATCAGATTTTTAGTAGATTTTAATAAAAGTTAAAGAAATGTGGTTGAAAAGTTTTAGATCCCATGAAATGTACGATTAAAATTAATTGCTGATTTTGACGTAAATTAAGATTTTAATTTCCACTAAACATGGGCTTAATAAACAAATCTTAACCATAAAATTTGTGTAAATTCATAGCTTTAAACAAGGTTCTTGTTGTCCTCTTATAACAATAGAAACGTAATCACAGCACACATTTCATTTTAATTCATTTGATGATTGAGCTACGAATAAAATCACTGCTTACAAATCTGTCCTATCTGCAAAAAAATTTACATGTAAAGTTGAAGTTTAAGTTTTCAAAAAAAAAAAAAATTAAAAATTAAAATATATGTTGTGAATCTGAATATTTTCAGTATTTACAGAAATTAACGTGTATAAAAATACTTTCAAATACATATATGAATCAAATGAACATCCAGTATACAAACTGATACAAAATCAAATTTCGTTTGATTACATGGATCAATTCCTGTACCACAAGAACCCTAAAATTACTTTTCTATACGAAATACATACGCAGTAATTTTTTCCTGCTCAAAAATTCTCGCTACAATAAAGAGTCAAACCCAAGCAAGTTTCCGGTGAGGCGGGGAGATTCAAGTCGAAATCATGGGGTGTACGCCCATTGCTGTTGCAGTCGCTAGAGTCGCTGCCCTCGGAAGTGATCACACAGGTTTTCTTGCCACCGCCAATCACTCCGTCGTAGTGCAGCCGCATGTGGCCGCCCAAAGCCTGGCCAGTGTTGAAAACCTTGTTGCATTTGAAGCATTGATGAATCCTACCGCTAGGGTTTGGAGCAGAGACTTTAAGGGTGTTGGAGTTGTTGGTGGTGATCAGCGGCCTATGACGATGCCTGGTTTTGTGGCCACCGAGGGCTTGATAGGATGAAAAAGACTCGCCGCACTTGGTACAAGCGTAAGACGCATACTGTGCCAGTGGAGTAGCATTAATGACGGTAGAACCAGATTCGATGTTCTCGTCATTACCCAAGGCTGAAGTAGCCATTCTTCCGGAGCATTGGTGAATCCTACCGCTAGGGTTTGGAGCAGAGATTTTAAGGGTGTTGGTGGTGATCAGCGGCCTATGACGATGCCTGGTTTTGTGGCCACCGAGGGCTTGATAGGATGAAAAAGACTCGCCGCACATGGTGCAACCGTAAGACGCGTACTGTGCCAGTGGAGAAGCAATAATGACGGTAGAACCAGGTTCGATGTCCTCGACATTACCCAAGGCTGAAGTAGCCATTCTTGCGGAGCATTGGTGAATCCTACCGCTAGGGTTTGGAGCAGAGATTTTAAGTGTGTTGGAGTTGGTGGTGGTGATCAGCGGGCTATGACGGTGCCTTTTTTTGTGGCCACCTAGGGCTTGATAGGATGAAAAAGACTCGCCGTACATGGTACAACCGTAAGACGCGTACTGTGACAGTGGAGAAGCAATAATGACGGTAGAACCAGGTTCGATGTTCTCGACATTACCCAAGGCTGAAGTAGCCATTCTTGCGGTGGTTGTAGTGGCGACCGTGACAGGATTCTTGCATTCTACGGTTTCCACCGTGTCGGGAGTGGAAATTGGACGGTTGCAGAAACTTTGGCCACTGCGTGAGAGCTTAAGGAGGGCGAGGGCTGAATACTCAACATCTGTTGGTTTGCGATAAAAATGAGACCGCTTTCTTTTCTTGTTCAAGTCAAGTCGGGAACTCTCTATGTCGAAGTATCGAAGACCTGATGTTGATGAATTCAGTTCTTGAGGAAACATATTCACTGTGTGTAATGTGTGAAGAAGAGAAGAATTTCTGAAAGAGAGTGCGAGAACAAGTGAATGAACGAAAGTACATATTTATAGGTTAAAATTGGGAGTAAAGTATCTTATTTCCATGTTGATTATGGTAAGAAATTCAAATAAACAGTAGCCGTTAAGTGCTTGTTTATGGAAAGAATAAACAATATTCCTTAATTAAACTCCTTAGTTACCTTAAGACTGATAGTATCTGTAAAAACTTTCCTTAAATTAAACAATTAACTTATTTTTTTTCTTTCACAAGTCCTAAGAATATATAGGGCATAACATTTCATCAACGAGTAAATATAAATTATTTTAACACGCGTACTTTCTAATTTGCACGTGTGTAGATGACAAAGTGAATCTTAACTATCAAATTCATGACTTAGTATTATACCCAAAAAAAATAATAATAATATTTGCTGTTAGGCAACAAAATCACAATTATTTCGTTTTTAGCCCATTTAATGATTGGGGCTAACCTGAAATTGTTTAAACAAATTCTTGCATGTAAAATCTTTCACGAGTTAATCTGAACTTTATAATGTTTCTTCTGAAATTAATTGTATCAAATATTAATCTTATGCTAAGTGCATGTCTTATCAATTCATTGATAGATAAAACTTTGATGGGTCTCAACATTTGAAATAAATTTATAACCCACCAGTGAATTAATATAACCCGTCATCGGTGGTTAACATAAAATGAATCCAATGCTCATTATATATATATATATATATATATATATATATATATATATATATATATATAATCTTCGAAGAACATGGGATAACGTGATACATCAATCCCTTGGTAGATAGCATAAATTAAACAGCACACCATTCTTTATCTTGAAATCATATGTTTATTATTTAATATATTCTATTTACATAAATTATTGTAATTACTAAATACTATAAGACCCTGTTTGATAGGCCTCAAATTCCAGGCCTCTTTTCCTCAAAATACTGGAATTGGTTTTCCCATGATTCATCAGGGTTTTTGTTTTATTGGCAAGTGGAAATTGCAACCAAATTCATCCACTACACCGGCACCTTCTACTACAAATTCATCTAGTATGCCGCCGGACAAATCATCGGATTTTCACACCATCAACATGTCTTCATTCCACTCTTCAATTTCATACCAAAAACCGGACATAACACCTCCAAAATCAAATGAAATTTGGGCTCAAAATCAAGACTTCATGCACCGTTTCAACACCAATTCCGGCCAACCCTCCAATACCGACGGCCATACTCCATTATAGGCCCTAATACTTATCACGGCGAGCAGCTTCATGGTCCCATATTGTTAAGGGATATAATCCCACATCGAATAAAAATGTTGACACAGACCAATTAATAAAGATCTTGGGATACTCCTCTTAATAAGGTTGACCTTTTAAGATGGACCCCCAAATCTTAATATGGTATCAGAGCCCATTATGCTTCAACGAGCGATTCGATCCCGTTAAGACTCCAAAAAGTGAGCACGTAGATTTCAAGATTGGTCTGCTCAAACGAGCCACCATCTTGCGGGGGCGTGTTAAGGGATATAATCACACATCGAATAAAAATGTTGACACAGACCAATTAATAAAGATCTTGGGATACTCCTCTTAATAAGGTTGACCTTTTAAGATGGACCCCCAAATCTTAATACATATCATCAAGAAACGATTTAAATCAAGTTCAATTCCATACTAGTTCGAATGTAGCGAACCACGCACAGTTCATTCCAAATTTCGATAGTGCACCACCACCATTACCTCCTCATCATTATGACGGACAATATACATATATAGATCTTCGTCAATTTAGCTCAAATTGTACTGGCCAATCCTTTTTGTTACGCTCCACCAACAACCGAACATTGAGTACCTTGTCACGAACGTTGGAGCTGATGCTGCAGTAACAGTTGCTGCCCCTACTAGTGGCGCTAGTTTTGTTGCCAGGAGAAGACGGATGAGCCAATAAGGAGAGCAGGAGAGACGGAGAAGAGAGAGCCAAGGAAGAGACTAGGAAACGGACCTCCGTTTTTGTATTAGAAGGGCCTTTTATAATTTTTTCAATTTCAATTTTTTTTTTTTTTTTTTGGAATTCAAACAAATTATATTTCCAATTGTAACAAATTATATTCCTTTAATAGACAATAAAAATAAAGTCAAACCAATACCAAAAGATCCAAAATTTCAATATTTTCCAGGTAGAAAATTTGTACCTATCAAACACAATTAATTAACAATTCTCAGTAAAGTGAATTCTAGGCAATTTAATTCTCTAAAATTCATTTTCTTTTCATTTAAATTCCATTCTTGCAATCAAATGCACCCTAAATCTATTCATAGTTCAAAACTGCAATTAAATGATATAGCCAGCCACTGCCAGTTAACAAAAACAAGCTACTCATGTTGTGATGGCAGCAGGCAGGCTTCTCATCATTCTATGGCTTCCGCAGCGAGACTGGTGCAGTGAGTTTTACCCACTGCGTGAGAGGTTAAGGAGGGCGACGACAACGTCTGTTGGTCGGTTTGCGATAAAAATGCAATCACTTCCTTTTTTTGAATGAATTTAGTCCTTGAAGAACCATAATAATGGTGCAATACACAAATATTTTATTTTCCTCTTCTAGGAAGGAATTCCTCGACACTTTACGTGACTGTACAAGAGCAGATTCACATTGCAAATCGGTACACGGAATCCCAAGAGGTGACCTTCGTTTCCAAATTAGTAAGAAACTTCAACAATTCAAAGATTCACATTGCAAATCGGTACACGATCGTCGCTAACATGATTTGAAACTTCATTTTGACTGTCTAGAGGCATGTATTGTGCCATTATAGCCCTAATTTCTGAGTCCATATATGACTGAACATGCAACCCAGTGTAAGAACATACAAAAAAAATTTGGTTTAGGATTAAACAAACAACAGAAAGGCTTCAATTATGTATAACAGACTAAGAAACATGCTTTAATGAACTCCCCTACCCCAAACTAATAACAAACAAACATAAAAGAACAACAAAATGGCCTCCTTACATAATTGATATCCCAAATTTATATTTTTAAAAAGACCCGAGATGACTTGCACAAAAATATTGGGTAAAAAAAAAAATGTATCGAATTAATTCTGTCATATGTTTACGATAGAAACTTCGAGTTAGCCTCCATCCCTTCTCTCTATCTCTATGAAAGCAGTAGTGGGTGAACCGACTAAAGTTCCAAAATAAGAGCTTAAATGCCAATTTATAGGCAAGGGTTGAAAATGAAGGTATCTTCAAAGTTGTACTTGAACCCAGGGACGGATTTAGGGGGGAGGGGGTTGAAAATGAAGGTATGTTAAAACTTGTACTTGAACCCAGGGATGGATTTAAGCCCATTTAATTGATGAGTCCCTGCTTGAACCCTCGCAACATCAAATCACATGTTTAACAAAAGAACAAGAGAGACGGTCTTTCTCTTCCCACAGAAAGAAAGAGAAAAGGATAAATAAGAGTTTCATGCTCTTTCCAAGTTCTATCACATAAATTGGTTAGAGTTGCAGCCTAGAAATTTCTATCTGAAGATTTGGAACATTTCAATTTCAGAAGATACGGAAATTGAAACCATAAAATTTGCAATAGAACCTTAATTTTGCTGAACATTGTTGAATGTTCCATAAGATTTGGAACATTTCAATTTCAGAAGATACGGAAATTTGCTGAACATTACTCTAATAATGTTTAAGAATTAATTATACTTCGACAACCAAAAAGAGAGAGTGACCACCAAGATTCTTCCAGAAACTTCAAACTTTCATGGTCAAAGTTAGATGCAAAAACCATGGTTACGCAAAAAATTGTGCATAGGAAACTTACCCTCAATCTGTATTTATATACAAGATATCCCCCGCCACCAGCCATTGCCAATCCAATCAAAATAACCCAAACAGCAGCCCAACTTGGGACGGACCCAAGAAATATTTTCAGTGCGGGCGATATTAGCAAAGGTAAAAAAAAAAAAAGAAGTAAAAAACAACAGCAACGTTATAATACAAAGTGCTATGCAGAGTTGCAAAACCATTATCCATAGCATTACTTTTTTTTTTTTTGAAATGGAATGAAACATTCATTCAACACAACGAAGTTACAAATGAGACTCATCAGTACAGGAAACCCGACTATAAGCCAACCTACGCAAACTGCACTTGAGCACTCCCGCACACAAAGTGGCAGACATTGTTTAAACTTCAGAATCTTTTTGAAGAGAAAGAAAGCACTCTACAAAGCTAGAATCTCAACATTACACTCAAAGTCCAAGAGCCAAAACAACACAAATACAAACAAAACTACAATCATAACACCACCAAACATCGACCCAACAGAAAAAAATAAAATAAAAACTAGACTCAAAGACCCACCGGCAACCCCGATCGCACACCACCCCCAAGCTCCGACAACACAAGACCCAACGAAATGAAGACCCAGCTCGCGTACGAACCACCACCACCTCCACATCAGAGGCCAGCCATACGACCCCCGGCCATACCTCGTCCGCCACTCTCACCGGCCAAAGCACAAGCAAACAACCACCAAAAACACGCCAACAAAACACAGCAGACCACAAGCAAGGTAAATCAATGCAAGGTAAAATCTACTGTGTTTAAACATATATATTTTGACCAAAAATGGAATGTTTGACTAACAAAAATTGAACAACCACGGCAAGCTGTCCTTGACGTGATTCGCAGTATGACAGGCAGGTACTTTGTAATTCAAATTTAAATGAAAACAAACAGCACATTTACGCACAGAATACTTACAACCTTCAAAGGATGAAGATGAAAACTGTAGAGCATAACCAGAGATAACATGCACACCGATCTTCAAGCAAAGAATGGAAAAACATTCAGCTAGCCAAGCAACGCCAACCACTAAATGGGGTGACCCAAGTCCAGTGCAGGCAAATGCCTGCATTGGGCCTTCATTGGGTCCGCCACTGACTGCCCAAGCAGATTTTACTTCAGTAGCTCTCTTACCTGCACATGCAAACAGGATATTGGATGTGCGCTGTTTAAGCATACACAAAGCAACAAAAATTTGCAAGATATCTCACATATGCATGTATCGTGGTCCCGGATATACAACAGGTCCCAGCTACATGAACAATCATAACTGTACCATGTATTCGTGCAGTTGCAGCTACATTCAGGGCACTGGCAAGTTTTCTTTTCTTTACATTCATCAATATCTGTATGGGTAGAAGAAATTATACAAGATCAGCGGTTAATAAGGAAACAATTTATGCAGTAATCAAGAAATGCTTGATCTGTTAGCACTAGCATTATAACATTTTGGTTTATTTGGTAGAGGAATGAATAGTACTAGATAGTATTACAAGTGTAAAAGACGTTGAAATCTCGTTTAGCCTAATGTCCAATCCTTTTGAGTATTGCGTACCACACATGCAATTTATTTAACCATCCATTCATTTACTTTTGAATTTCCACTTTTGGGTTATTGGCGCAAAACGTCCCTACCTATGGCGGGTAGTGTGGAAAACGTCCCTACGTTTGATTTTTTGGTGCAAAACGTCCCTACCTTTGCATTTTCTTGTGCAAAACATCCTTTTCACCCATTTTTAACATAAAATGACCTTTATACCCTCATATATAAATAAGAAAAGAAAAGAAAAATAAAAAATAAATTGCAATCTTATCAACTTTTTAAAAAATACAAATTAGTCCAAAACTTATTAAAAATAACAAAAACACACCCTCCCTCATCTCCTCCACCTCCCTCTCCCTCTCCCTCTCCCTCTCCCTCCACCCTCAAACTGTGGCATTACAACCAAACAGCCGGCCACTTTGAGTTGTTAATTGGCTGAATTGGTTGATGACCCATGGTGTGTCCATCATCAATTGAAGATTTAGTAGTCGAATCAAACATTTGGAGCAACTTAGAAACATAAAAAACCTTCATTCCCGATTTTTCGCACAGCGCCCTAACTGCAGCCATGAATTCATCGCGTTCTGGACAAAATTGGACCTGACCCATGGTTGGGCCAGGTGCGCCATGTGGGGAGGAAGATAACCCATGTGGTCCGCCACCATGGGTCAACCGGACGGCGTTGGAATTTTGAAAATTCGGATCCAGCTTCTCGAACTTCACGACGGGGCAGAACTTCTGGAATAAATTCAGGTTGTTGAAATGATGTTTGGGGCAAAATTGGTGACATTGTTAAGGTCGCCTGGTTGTGGGCTTTCGCTGGTGGTGAGTTCTGTTCATGGTGGTGGTCGGATGTGGAGATTTCGACGAACTTCAGATTTGCAGGCCGCGAGCTTTGAGCAGTGATTCCGGCCACCATAGTCGATGAAATTAGGAGGTTGTGTTGAAAGTGGCCTGCTATCGGCTGTTTGGTTGTAATGCCATGGTCAGTGCCTGGTTCGAAAATTCCCAAGTTCAGCTTTGAGGGTGGAGGTGGTGGAGGGAGGTGGAGGAGATGAGGGAGGGTGTGTTTTTGTTATTTTAAATAAGTTTTGGACTAATTTGTATTTTTTAAAAAGTTGATAAGGATATTGCAATTTATTTTTTATTTTTCTTTTCTTTTCTTATTTATATATGAGGGTATAAAGGTCATTTTATGTTAAAAATGGGTGAAAAGGATGTTTTGCACAAGAAAATGCAAAGGTAGGGACGTTTTGCACCAAAAAATCAAACGTAGGGACGTTTTCCACACTACCCGCCATAGGTAGGGACGTTTTGCGCCAATAACCCTTCCACTTTTATACCATTTATGTAGCCATCCGTTCATTATCTCATTCTTGAATAGCACCATTTGAATCACCTTAATACCTCTTCCAAAGGTTAGCATGCCATGTTACACGAAAACTTACATTCAACTTCACACCGTAGTTCCAGCATAATAAAGGGTTGTTTGACAAAGCCTTTTATAAAAGTTTTAGCAGATTGTAATAAAAGTTAGATGAAATGTGTGGTTGGAAAGTTGATAAAAGTTATAGTCCCATAAAATGTGTGGTTAACTTTGACATCAACTTTTTAAGGTAAACCAAGCCAGCACTAAAATTGAGCAGGTACCAGCTTTTGCAGGATTTTACCAGATACAATTTAAAATTGAGCCTGATTAAACAAAGATTTTGACAACAACTTGCTATACTGTTAATATAGGATATAAAATATGAGCTAAGCCTCGATCATAATAAATTGGGTGCATCTACATGAATCAGTTTTCATAATTCAGTTCAAACTAAATCTCTGACCTTCACAACTTTTAACACCGCCGCCTTTAAATCCAGGAGGACAAGTGCATTTTCCTTCTTCATTATCCCGTTGAAATATTTTTTAAGATTTCTTTCAGAACCAAATTTTATTGGGGAGAATTTAGGCAAAATGAAAAAAAAAAAAAATATATACTGACGATGCAGGCGGAGAAAGTAATTCCATTTCGGGTTTCATGCCAACCTCCTCCATTATTGATTTTGCACCGTCCGAGCCCACTTGCTGCACATGGAAAACTTAGTAAAGATACAGTCTAATAACAGTAACTTGAGATGCTTGAAGAAGGATTATTTAAAGCTAAGACAAACACGAGGCATGATACTTTGCTACATATTCAAAGCAAGATCTGTGTGCAACTGAATCTTGATCTGGTACTGAGTTTAGGTGAATTGAAAATGTAGGAATTGATGTAAAAATTTCAATTTTACCTGAGCTGAAAATCCTTGTCAATAAGATTTACTACAAGTAATCAACTTACATAGAAACCATATGCTTTAGGGAAGGATATTTTTGGGAATTAAATGTCTATTGTAAAAAGTTCATTATTAAAGGATATGACCAAACAAGAAACTGAAGTAATTCAATTGTAAATTGATGGAGCACATGATACGTACAACTCAATGAGCTCATTATAAACCAGAGGGAAGCATTCTTTTAGATATTTAGACAACAAAATAGAAGATAGCAAGATTCTGAATGCTCAACGTCGAATATGTAGAATCATGCACAAGAATTTCACTATCTGATTAGTAAGGCTATTCAGATCACCAGAACTTTCAACTACTTTGCAATCTCCAAATCTGTATTTAGATTGCACAATGACATGTACAAGAAAACATTAATGTGATTCTTGGGGACTAATCCAAGATTTTTCTTTTATTTGTGATAAATGTTAACCGTGTAAAATAAGTGAAAATTATACTGGAAAACAGAAAAAATATCAAATTATAGCTAAACATATATAGCTACTCTTATATAAGAGATGAGAATGCCGATTTTATATTGCAGGAGGGGGCAGCATGGTTGAAATCAATGGACCATTTAACCTGGCCAATTTCTCTCTAGCAACTCAACTCCTTAGAAAAAAAAAACAAAAAAATAGAGAACGCTATGAGCAGGGTAGTTTTTCTTCATAAAGCAGTTAACTATACAGACCTATACCTATTGCTTGACAACCCATTTTCGACAGACAAATGAACCTGCCAATAATTGTAGAGAAACTGACCCTCCTGCTCCAGCATCAGTTATTGCATCACTACAGTCATGTTAATCATTCACGACCAAACATAATATGAAGAATAATGCAGCAAAAAAAAATACAGAATTGATACAGAATTTTGAATTTCACTCTTACGGGGGTGGGCCCCATGTAATTAAAATATTGGCAAAACCCCCCACCCCACCCCACCCCACCCACTGTTGTGTGTAGAGGTGTCAAGACGAACGAGCGACCAGATCCACGAAAACCGGCCCGAATCGATCCAATACCTCGGGCCGACCTGTGACCCTGTTCTTGGGCCGGGCCAAGAATATTTGCTCATTTGAAATTTGAATTCCCACGGTTCTAATATGAAAACCATCTGTAGACAAAAAAAAGAGCTCTCAGTCAATCAAGCGGTTAGAGAGAGAATCTCTGAACTCTAGTGAGAGAAAGTCTCACTTCGGTGCCTCTTGATTTCTTGAGTTTTCATGGTTCTTTTGCTTGATTTTACTTAATCATTTAGGTGAAATCGAGTTCAGCATTTCATATTACAAGTTCTTGTTCAGTTTGGTCAGATTCCAAGGCAGCTGGGTGGTTTTCTTGTGTTTTGCTTGGTGCAGTTTCTCGTGGTTCATTAAGGATTCAGATTGTGCATTGGGAGGACTGGATTTCTGCTCAGTTTGGGCCAAAGTCATGGATTGAAGGGCTACGTTTTCAGTTTTCAAAGTTTCTTTTGGTGCTGTTTCAGTTTCTACACTCAGTCGAGCTTGGCCAGTTTCAGGTTCTTGGGAAGTTTCTGTTCTTATCATTTTTGGACAGTTTCTGTTTGGGAATCTGTTAGTGGACAGCTTTCTGGGTTGCACGGTGGTTTAGTTGCAAAATCCAGGAGGCTGTTTTGACCGTTGGGTTCCAAGGCTCAGCGTCCTCCAGGCGGGGAGCCCAGCTGGTTTGGGTGGTCGTCCAGTTGGTTTCAGGCGGACCAACTGGGTCTATTCCTTCCGATTTTCCTGGCTCGTGCTGAACAGTTTTCATCTTCATCCTTGAAGCTGCAAGTATTTTTTGCAACGGGACTTGGTTTTGCAAGTTTGGACGTTCAGATTCAGGTTGGGTTTGGTCGGACCTTACTTGAGCTTTGCCGGTGCCTGGGGTGTTTCTGGGTGTCTGCCCGTTTTCTGTTTAGCTTCTGGGTGCAGTTTAATTCTAGGTCAACTTCGTTCAATCGAGATTCAAGTTTCTTGCATAGGTGGTATTGGTTTCCTCCATTACAGGTGGTTTTCAGATTATATTTCATATATATTAGTTTTGCATAGTGGATAGTGGTTTTGCAGTGAGTTTGACTGCTTTGCAACGGCTAGTGACTTACTTTGGACTATAATAATAATATTATTAGTATATTTTATTTTTGAGTTGTCACATACTGGCCATCTGATCTACCGTATTTTCAGCATTAAATCTTGGTCATAGCCTGCAAATTTCAGTTTCCTTTTCAGCTTTGCGGATTTTCAGCCTTTGGTCAGTTTACTGGACTTGGGTTTACCGTTGGGACTTCTTTGTTACCGTCTCCTGGGCCCTTTAGCCTTTCTGGTCCAACCTTATTTATTTAGGCTTTTGGGCCCTTATTTTTCATCTTATTATGGGAAGGAAAAAGGCCCATCTTAATGTACCTCTTCTACTTATAAATTCTGGTGGCCCAACCCAGGATATTAATAAGAATATCCAGCAAACAGGTGAGGATAATGCTGCTCCATCTAAGGCCCAATCTAGTGGGCTGGATAAGGCCACTTTGGCCCAGGCTGATTTTAACAACGCCCAGCAGATTGAGAAAGGAATGGCGGGCCTTGGTAATGATCAGGCCTCATGCACTCTTAAGCAATCAATGTTGGAATCCAGCAAGCTGCAGGCTGGAATTTCGATCAAGGCAGGGAAAGATTCTGGAAAATTGGGTAAGGACAGCAATTTCACCAGTGATAAAGATGCTCGGGAAAGTGGATGTGGAGTGGAATCACCAAGTGTGTCCAAAACACTTGGGGAGGAAGATACAGATTCTGGAAGCTCAGTTGGGGAGCCTCAGGTAATGAAAGAATCTGCTGCAAATGGTGTAATGGAGAAAAAAGGCCCTTGGGTCGACCTCTTCAAAAGTAATAGAAAATTGGATAATGGCCCTAAGCTACAAGCTGTGGAACAACAGTCAGGGGAAGTGATCTTGTGCGAGACGAATGCGGATAATGTTGAGGATGCTTGCGGATACGGCCTCATTGGATACTTTGCTGGTAGATTTCCCGGAAAATCAGCCCTATTACAGTTGTGCAACTCATGGAAAGTGGAGTATCAATACTTTGTTCATTCAAGCGGTTGGTTGGTTTTCAAATTTGGGAATGATTCGGATAGACTTAGTGTTCTACATGGGGGTCCCTACTTTGTTTTTGGTAGGCCATTGATGCTCAAAGCTATGCCCTGTTACTTTGAGTTTGATGACAAAGAAATCAGTTACATGCCGGTTTGGATAAATTTACCGAGCTTACCTTTGGAGCTTTGGAACTCGAGAGCATTGTCGAAAATTGTGTCGAAAGTTGGTAACCCTATTTCAACTGATAAGCTCACGGCGACGAGAGGTAGAATTTCCTATGCGAGGGTTCTTGTTGAAGTGGATGCATCTACCGAGCTTGTGCGGACAGTAAAGATAAAGCTGCCTAATGGAGTTCTGCGGGAACAGGAAATTCTTTATGAACATGAACCAAAATTTTGTGCTTCTTGTAAAGTCATTGGGCATCCCACTACTGGATGCAAGCATAAAATGGCAAAAATACCCACAGTTGATGTCCAGATGATGGAAGGGCAGAAAAGCAATCAACCGGGGGACAATGTGGGGCTGCATGTCGCTGGTGATCAGGTAGAACATATTGACAGCCATAAGGGGCAGAATGGGGACCAAAATGATGCTGCATTCATTGAGGTTATTAATAGTCGTCGTATCACTCCCACGCAAGTGCCGGAAAATGATATTGTCTTGTTAGCAAAATCAGGGGCAGACTGCATTCCAATCTTGCAAGGGACAACAAGTAAGGCTATAAATGATGGAAACCATAAAGATAAACTTGATGATCGAAGGAAAGCTGGGATTGCCGTGGATAAGAAGAAGGGAACCACCCTCGCTTCATCTTCGTGAAGATCGCCTCTTGAAATATTAAAGACATGTTCTCTTTACCGTTTTCAAGTCGTTTTTTATTTTTGATTTTCCAAAACGGTGATTAAATCCAGATTTGACTGTGATTCCATTTGTCGATCTTGGCTGTAACATGTCAGTGAAGAATCTTAAAATATACAACATTTGTTTAACTGTTATGCTGGAACTACATAAAGGGCATAAATGCATAGCTCGCCTCTTATTTTTTTCCTTTGAGGGTGGGATGGCGGTGGGGGTAGGGTTGAGTGCTTTGCAGAATAATACGAATTGTTAAACACAGTTCACTGGCTTCATATAAAGTGAAACAGATCGATGCTTGTTCAACTGTTATGTTATTGAAGTTCTGAAGTTGATATAAATTTGCTGAATTTGCACATCATTTGCATTAAGCCAATTCTGCTAGAAATGTTATCATGTTCTACTTGTTAAATATACAGTAGATATATAACCATTATGTATTTTTCATATTAATACACAATGAAGTGCGCATCTCGCTTTACATTTATTTACCGAGTAGCGGTGTTGTGTTCTATTTCACGTATTGAACTACTCTGACTTCACAAAGAAAGAACAAAACTTTGTCCACAACAAAATGATGCCTAAACACTTTCTTTATAATTCTTAAAGAAGATCTATTTGTTAAGATTCTATTAAGGACAAAGTTGATGCTAAAACATGATCGATGAGACATGAGATTGGTTGAAAATGCTTCATACTCATTACTTTTAGCTATACACAAACTAAGGATTTTTCTATGTCTGTTGTGTGGGTCTCGTAGTGCCATGGGAACAAGGAATTCCCTTCCTAGAGGTTGAGAGTGGTGAGAAAGAGCCTGATCAATAATATCGACTAAGTAGAATTTTATTACGTGGCTATTATATTTCTTAGGAGAGTCTAATCAAGTAACAAGTACAGGCTTGTCAATCCTCAAGCAGCCAGATAATGTTTAACCTTCGCATGATAAAAGATTTTGTAATAAATACTCAGAATCTTTGATAAGTAGTAATCCACTAGAAGGGCTATTACTAAATATTTTAAAGTAATATCTACATGGTCTGGGTTAACTGACCTGGGAAAGTGTCTTCCGGTTCTTAGAGTCTTGCGCAGAAACTTCCTTTTTGAGACTGTAAAGTTTGCGATCAATCTTTGAACAGGCATCGGAATCAGAAAGATGATTCAGAGGGTAACAGAGGTTTGGAAAGTACATCACATCATTCTAGTTATTTACCTATCCCCTAAGATCAGCCAACTGCATAAGGAATTCTTAAACAAAGATAGTAGAGCATCTACTTCAGGAAATAATGGACTCAATAGCCCTTGTGCTGATCTTCCGGCGTCAGACGTAGTTCATGTATGACCATTTTTCATAACATCATTTCCACCATGCCCTTCTGAAGCATCTGCTCTTCTTCCAAATATGAAGGCAGCAGCTCATTAACTAAGTTCCCAAACAAGGCTTCAAATGAGAAATCACCCTACATGGTACAAACACAGCATGATAGCAGCACTTGTCAGCTACACTAGGATTTTCAATTCTATAGTATCTCACATGTTTGAGGTATTACCTTAAAAGTCTTCGATATCTAGAACAAGCAGATAGGAGTCAGTTGACGATGATTTGGAAAATCGATCAGCCTTCTTTTCATTTTTATTCTCTTTCATCTATTTAATGACCAACATACAAGAAACCACGAAGTATAACTTGGGTGTTAGAAACTTAAAAAAAAAAAAAAACTGGATGATGCCCAGTCATATGATTGATCAAATTCGAAATGGAACAGTGATATCACTACTTGCAGTGGATGACAAATATGAAAATCCAACATCACCAACAGGTATTCATAGTCAGACAAAGCAGTAAATTTTAAGAAAATGGCTCAACATTAAGAAATGTATCATTTATATGACATTGCGAAGTGAAATAGAGATCAATATTGATATCCATCATATTGTGAAAGCAAGAGATGCTAAACAAAAACCAAATGTGATCCATGTGCAAATTGCACACTCTCAACAAAATCCATGTCAACCCAATATCCTTTGTGGATGGATACAAAGTTCTCATTATTATTAAACTAGTAGGCAGCTATATCTGGATTTGTAAATTTAAGTGTAAACAAAATTTACTGTCAGTCTTCATAAATAATATATTCCACCAATATATAGACCCCATCTACAAATGTTTCTCAACAAAATCTATTACACATTTAGTCCATGTTTGGTCCGAATTAAAATCTGATTTTAATCCAAATCAAAGTCAAACAATCAATATTAACTACATCTTTCATAGGTCCCGTAACTTTTCAACCACACATTTCAAAAACTTCTATCATAATCTACTAAAAATCTAATTTTAATACCAACCAAACACCCACTTAATAGTCCTAATCCAACTTAAACTATTCAATGCTTGAACCCTTTCATTGATTTCAAAAATTGCAATCCTTTTGCAGCTTATAATTATTCAGTTCTGAATGCATATCAATTATCATCAAGATCCACATTAAGTTTTGCTAAAAATCATATATTTAGTAGATTCTGATAAAAGGTGATGAAATATGTGGTTGATAAAAGTTATGGGTCCCTTAAAATTAATTGTTGACTTGGATTTAGATTTTTATCAATTTTTTTTTTCTAACCCAAACGGGGGCTAAATATATTCCAACGAGGTAATAATATGTCAAAAAGGAACTAAAAACGAAAACAGATATCTTCTATGAATGCATATGTATGCAGCTGAACTTACAAGGTGAAATATATAGCAGATTACATGTATGAATAACTACCATATACGAATACAAAATATTTCTATAACATAAATGAATAATGCTGCATGTAAAGGATTAACTAACAGGACTTTGACAAGTGCTGTCAACTATTGTTCTTTTCTTTCCTAACTGTCCAATTAGACGACGACATGTGTCCCTCTTGTAAAAAACTTCCAATAACCTTGTTCATGTGGCAAGGTTGTTAATACTCATTTTTTCGTCGTTCTCATTTGAAACAAGTATTCTTTTAATAAAAGTTTTTACACGTAAATTTATAATTTTATATTTTTTAATCACTTCTAAAAGAAATTACTTTTCACGTAATTTATTCTATAAAGAGAATCAAACAATCCCTTAGCGACAACTGCGAGCTAGAAATTCGAGTTTGGAAGCAGACCAAAAAGTCGATAAAATTATGTATATAAAAATATTTATTGAACAATCTTAAAAATGTTGTCGGAGTCGATCCGTTATATTGTTGCCTCTGCTTAGCAAATTTATATTTCTTTGATTTTGATATTGGTAAAATAAATAAGGAAAAAAAAAGTAAAAACAAAGCAGATTTTTATGATAAAATCTTCCGAAAATTTTAAGTAATTCGCTATGCCATTTTTAAATAATAAATGGGAGCATTTTTTTTTGGGAGATCGACAGGTATTTGCCTCATAATCTAGATTTTACAGTATTTTTCAAAATTTGCAAATGCACAGCCATACTCCCAACGCCAAGGCTAGTCCAACATCCACCTAGACCAAATCAATCCCAAGTCCCAACCCACTTTTCCAGTGAAAAGCAGCTAATTTCTCACCACGTCGTTTAAAATCACATCCTCTATATTCTTGATACCGCGATTTGATAGAGATTTTAATTTAGATTTTAACTTAAATCAAAGTCAACAATTAATTTTAATCGTATATTTTATGGGATTCACAATTTTTCACTCACACAAATTTCATCAACTTTTATCAAAATTCACTAAAAATTTGATTTTAATCCCCACCAAATTACAGGGAACAGAATGTTTTGCACTTTTCGAGTGTGTATATTTCGTTTCTTCAAGGTTGTTCGAAGAACCAAGGCTCTAGGCGAATCCGAGCCACGGTTTTCACCTTGTCCTCTTATAACTATTTTTGAGAAGATTTTCCTAGCTTTAAACAAGGTTTTTGTTGTAACTATTAGAAACATAATCACAGCACACATTTCATTTTAGTTCGTTTGATAATTGGGTTACGAATAAAATCACTGCTTACAAATCTATCCTATCTGCAAAAAAATTTACATGTGAAGTTGAAGTTTAATTTTTCAAAAAAAGGAAAATAAAAAATAAAAAAATAAAATATATGTATGTTGTGAATCTCAATATTTTCAGTATTTAAAGAAATTAACGTGTATAAAAATACTTTCAAACACATATATGAATCAAATGAACATCCATCCAATAACTAAAAAACAGAATAAATAATAAATAATTCAAATATAAACTGCAATTCTAATACAAAAAGAGTAGTATGAACATATATTGTGACAAGAAATTGGATTGCAGAAGGAAATTTTTGTTAACTGAGGAAATATGCGAAACTAAATTTTTATTAACCCAAGAAGTATACAAACTGATACAAAATCAAATTTCGTTTGATTACATGGATCAATTCCTGTACCAACAAGAACCCTAAAATTACTTTTCTATACGAAATACATACGCAGTAATTTTTTCCTGCTCAAAAATTCTCGCTACAATAAAGAGTCAAACCCAAGCAAGTTTCCGGTGAGGCGGGGAGATTCAAGTCGAAATCATGGGGTGTACGCCCATTGCTGTTGCAGTCGCTAGAGTCGCTGCCCTCGGAAGTGATCACACAGGTTTTCTTGCCACCGCCAATCACTCCATCGTAGTGCAGCCGCATGTGGCCGCCCAAAGCCTGGCCAGTGTTGAAAACCTTGTTGCATTTGAAGCATTGATGAATCCTACCGCTAGGGTTTGGAGCAGAGACTTTAAGGGTGTTGGGGTTGTTGGTGGTGATCAGCGGCCTATGACGATGCCTGGTTTTGTGGCCACCGAGGGCTTGATAGGATGAAAAAGACTCGCCGCACTTGGTACAGGCGTAAGACGCGTACTGTGCCAGTGGAGACGCAATAATGACGGTAGAACCAGATTCGATGTTCTCGACATTACCCAAGGCTGAAGTAGCCATTCTTGCGGAGCATTGGTGAATCCTACCGCTAGGGTTTGGAGGAGAGACTTTAAGGGTGTTGAAGTTGTTGGTGGTGATCAGCGGCCTATGACGGTGCCTTTTTTTGTGGCCACCTAGGGCTTGATAGGATGAAAAAGACTCGCCGTACATGGTACAACCGTAAGACGCGTACTGTGCCAGTGGAGAAGCAATAATGACGGTAGAACCAGGTTCGATGTTCTCGACATTACCCAAGGCTGAAGTAGCCATTCTTGCGGTGGTTGTAGTGGCGACCGTGACAGGATTCTTGCATTCTACGGCTTCCACCGTGTCGGGATTGGAAATTGGACGGTTGCAGTAACTTTGGCCACTGCGTGAGAGCTTAAGGAGGGCGAGGGCTGTATACTCAACATCTGTTGGTTTGCGATAAAAATGAGATCGCTTTCTTTTCTTGTTCAAGTCAAGTCGGGAACTCTCTATGTCGAAGTATCGAAGACCTGATGTGGATGAATTTAGTTCTTGAGGAAACATATTCACTGTGTGTAATGTGTGAAGAAGAGAAGGATTTCTGAAAGAGAGTGCGAGAACAAGTGAATGAACGAAAGTACATATTTATAGGTTTAAACTTGGTAGTAAACTATCTTAGTTCCGTGTTGATTATGGTAAGAAATTCAAATAAACAGTAGCCGTTAAGTGCTTGTTTATGGAAAGAATAAACAATATTCCTTAATTAAACTACTTAGTTACCTTAGACTGATAGTATCTGTAAAAACTTTCCTTAAATTAAACAATTTCCTTTTTTTTTCCTTTCACGAGTCCTAAGAATATATAGGGCATAACATTTCATCAACGAGTAAATATAAATTATTTTAACACGCGTACTTTCTAATTTGCACTTGTGTAGATGACAAAGCTAATCTTAACTATCAAATTCTTTGTTTGGGAGCCCTTCTTTCTTCAAATAATACATTTTTTTCTTTCACATCAAGTGGGGTCCATGGCTAGAAAGAGACACAAAAAAGATATGATTTGACACAAAGAATACATTTTTTTTGTAGAAAAATGGTTACCAAACGGAGGCTTAGTATTATACCTAAAAAAAAAAAAAGTTGCTGTTAGGCAACAAAATCACAATTATTTCGTTTTTAGCCCATTTAATGATTGGGGCTAACCTGAAATTGTTTAAACAAATTCTTGCATGTAAAATCTTTCACGAGTTAATCTGAACTTTATAATGTTTCTTCTGAAATTAATTGTATGAAATATTAATCTTACGCTAAGTGCGTGTCTTATCAATTCATTGATAGATAAAACTTTGATGGGTCTCAACATTTGAAATAAATTTATAACCCACCAGTGAATTAATATAACCCGTCATCGGTGTTTAACATAAAATGAATCCAATGCTCATTATACATACATACATACATACATACATACATATAAAATCTTCGAAGAACATGGGATAACGCGATACATCCATTGGTAGATAGCATAAATTAAACAGCACACCATTCTTTATCCTTGAAATCATATGTTTATTATTTTATATATTCTATTTACATAAATTATTGTAATTACTAAATACTATAAGACCCTGTTTGATAGGCCTCAAATTCCATGCAAGATGGAAAACTTCCCACAATTTTCCAACTTTTTGATTGTTTGATATGATATATTTTCCTGGTAAAACTTTTTCCATTTTACTAGCATGTGACCCTCTTTTCCTCAAAAACTGGAATTGGTTTTCCCATGCACTACGCCAAAAAACATCATTTGCAACATTAAAAAGGCAACATTTGTTGATAAATGTTGCCAAAAAGGTCTTTTGGCAACATTTTAGTAAGTGAATGTTGCCATTGATTAATATAAATGAGTTTTGACAACGTTTTTTGAAAAATGTTGCGATATACCCCCTTTTGCAACGTTTCTGGAGTGTTGCGGAAGGTGAGACCTTTCGTAACGTTTATTAAACGTTGCGAAAGGTCTCACTTCTGGCAACGTTTAATAAATGTTGCGAAAACAAACTTTCGCAACGTCTAATAAACGTTGCGAAACGTGAGAACCCTTATTTAAAAAAAGTTTGAAAACTCATTCACGCCTCCCTTATTACCCAAACTCAGCCCTTATCACGCCTCCATTCCTCCACAGAGTGAAAGCCTATGAAAATCGCCGGACAACCCATCTCCGGCCACCCTCTTGACCGAAACTCAACGCCGGTCGAAAGCCCACCTCAAGACGACACCAAACATGCCAATAACTCATCCCAAACAACTTCCCAACAAATTGAATTTATCCCTAAAAATCGCGAACGCAGAACACTACTCTACTGCAATTTCCACTACCAGCAGTGACGGACCCAGCACGCCGACCGACCGGAGTTCACTTCGCCGCCGGCAGCTGCCTGTGCCTGGTTCGTCTTCTTCCCTTTTTTTTTTTTTGTTTTTTGTTTTGAAATTGGTCTGCCTTCCTTTTTTTGTTTTGAAATTGGGCTGCCTACCATTGCCCTGGTAAGTGAATCATGCTGTCTATTGTTCTTATTTTATGTTATTTGATGTTTGCTAGGAAAGTGTTTGATTTATTGTCTCAATGAAATTGTTCTATAATTGTGGCACTGGTTTGGAAACCGAACGAGTCGGATCGGTATGAGGTTTGAATCTTTCAGAGTTGGGTTTCACCTTTTAACTTTCTTTGAAAGTTTGGCAACATGGAATTGGTGACAGAGTTAAAGATTCCAATGTGAATTATTGTCCACTCAATTTGAAGAATCTGAATTCTGAATTGATGTTGGCTTGGCCAAGGATAAATGGCAATTAGAGATTCCTTGTTTAAGACTAGGTGGTCGTGGTGGAGGTTTTGGAGGTCGAGGTGGTGGTGGTGGTGGTGGTGGGCATTCAGACAGGGGAGGGGGAGGTATAGTTTCAGTGGGTGATTCGGGAGGTTCAGGTAGGGGAGGGGGAGGATCCTGTACGTCTGCTAGGACAGGAGGTGGTTTAGGTTGTCTAATAATTTCTTCTAGAGGAAGGCTTTCAACAGTTGACAGTATTTTTAGTTGCTTGAGTTGCTTAGGTTATGCAATTTAATTCAGATCTGTGATTTTTTTTTTTTTTTTTTGGAAATTTGAGCTTATGTCAGTTGAACTGGATTCTGACTCTTTGGTGTGGCTATGTAGCTGCCTAGCGTAGGGATCAATTCTCAGTTCATCACTTTTACAAATGTGACAATGGAATCGGATAAGTATATATGTGTTCGTGAGACTGCACCTCAGAATAGTGTTGTGATCATCGATATGAATATGCCAATGCAGCCTTTGAGGCGGCCCATTGCTGCAGATTCTGCTCTTATGAATCCAAATACTAGAATTTTGGCACTAAAAGGTATGCGAACTATCCTAAGCATTTTATGAAAAAAGTAATCACGTGTCTTGCTTTCAAATTATGCAAAAAGTATTTCTTCCTATTCAAATAAAAAAATATATGGAATAAATTGCGTGGAAGTTTGTAGATACTGGTTAGGAGATTCACATGGATATTGGAACTTGCAGATGTTTAAGTATGTAAGGTGTTCATACTAATAAGGCAAGTAGGGACATATTCCACTTCTCATCTCAAAAAAGAGAGGATGATGTCTTCGCATCATAATTATGTTAAAGCATGTGCACATCATTAGACATTAATGGAAGGACAACTCTCTTCTTTAAATGGTGTAAAAGTTTGTAAGATAGAGAATATCGGTGGTCTTTTTCAAATTATGCCTGAAACATTTTTAGGTGATAGTTATTTAAAACGATACTTGCAAAGTTGCTAAATTAGCATGGTAAGCCACCGCATCACAAAGATTTTATTGATAGACTATTTAGTCGTAAAACTCAAACTGCATAAAATGCATAAATTGAGGTTTCTACCTCAATTTTATTTTCTAAGAATATCAATTTATTTGTCATAGCTCAACTTCCTGGAACTACTCAAGATCACTTGCAAATATTCAACATCGAGGCAAAAGCAAAAATGAAGTCACATCAGATGCCTGAGCAGGTATGATATTCATTACTTATGAATGCATTATTTTTTTCCCCTAAATAGTAAATGGCATGTTTTCCTCTATAAAGCAGTAAATCCTTGTTTGGTAATGATATTGCAGTTGTTCAAGAACTCACAGTAATTTTGATGAAACCTATTTAGAATTTTTGGCTAATTTTATTGTTTTGAAGGGTTGTTAGTGTTGTATAATCAATTGTCTGATTTTTTTTATTACATTGTGAACTTTTAGGATTTTATGAGTATGACCCGGATGTTACAAAAGCTAAAGCTCTTGAGGATGCAATCGTGACAAAAGTGATTAGGCATAGTAAGTTTTTTTCGATTCATCAGCTATAACGCTGTCATTTAACTTGTCTTATTTCCCAAATTTCTTGTGTTTTGGGTATGCATTTGATTTGGTGGACTCTGTTAAATATATCAATCAAGATTAGGGTAATGCTCACATTTAGACACTGGAATAGTATTAATTAATTGTTTTCTTTGATTATTTGTCCAATCTAGGGGTTAAGAAGCCAGTTGAAACTGCTGAAGAAATTGAAAAGCACTTTGGTTCTGAGTCTTCAAGAATTATCATGGTAATGAGATTTTACTATTAATTAAGATGTTTGATCTATTTTATAACTAGGTGGTTGTAACTGCATATGCAGGCACAAAAGGTTGTGCTTGGGAGATTTAAGCAACTCCGAATCAGTTGGTAGTTGGGGAACAAGTAGAGATGATACGGGTGGAAGCAAGGAAGCTTAGAACAAAACTGAACATTCATCAGAGAATGAGACCCCGTGGTTTATTGGTCTGCATGGAGTGCCAGAGAAGCAACCATAGAAGATAATTTAAACATTTTATTTCATTTTGAAACTTTTTTTTATTTAGGTGGCGGTGTATCACATTGTAACGTTAAAGTGTGTGGATTCAAAAATTTATAATGAAATTATCAATTTTTATACAATTTCAAAATTTGTTTACAAAGATTCAGTTTCAATTTTGCTACTCAATTTACATGAACTGCAAAAAAAAAAAAAAAAAAGGCAGCGTTTTTTAAACGTTGCGAAAGAGGTCTTTCGCAACGTTTAAAAAACTCTTTCGCAACGTTTAAAAAACGTTGCGAAAGACCTCTTTTGCAACTTTTTTAAACGTTGCCGTATCTCTTCCCCTCTTTCGCAACACTGCACTTTGCAACACATGCTGAAACGTTGCTAAAGGCCTTTTGCAGCGTTTTTTGGCCGCTGCAAAAGGCCTTTTTTGGCGTAGTGATGATTCAGCAGGGTCTTTGTTTTCTTGGCAAGTGGAAATTGCAACCAAATTCATCCACTACACCGGCACCTTCTACTCCAAATTCATCCAGTATGCCGTCGGACAAACCATTGGATTTCCACACCGTCAACATGTCTTCATTCCACTCTTCAATTTCATACCAAAAACCGGACATAACACCTCCAAAATGAAATTTGGGCTCAAAATCAAGCCTTCATGCACCGTTTCAACACCAATTCCGGCCAACTTTCCAATACCGACGGCCATACTCCATTATAGGCCCTAATACTTATCACGGCGAGCAGCTTCATGGTCCCATATCATCAAGAAACGATTTAAATCAAGTTCAATTCCATACCAGTTCGAATGTAGCGAACCATGCACAGTTCATTTCAAATTTCGGTCGTGCACCACCACCATTACCTCCTCATCATTATGACGGACAATATACATATATGGGTCTTCGTCAATTTAGCTCAAATTGTACTGGCCAATCCTTTTTGCTACGCTCCACCAATAACCGAACATTGAGTACCTTGTTACGAACGTTGGAGCTGGTGCTGCAGTAGCAGTTGCTGCCCCTACTGGTGGCGCTAGTTTTGTTGCCAGGAGAAGACGGATGAGCCAATGAGGAGAGCAGGAGAGACGGAGAAGAGAGAGCCAAGGAGGAGAGTAGGAAACGAACCTCAGTTTTTGTATTAGAAGGGCCTTTTATAATTTTTTCAATTTCAATTTTTTTTTTTTTTTTTTTTTTGGCCATTCAAACAAATTATATTTCCAATTATAACAAATTATATTCCTTTAATAGACAATAAAAATAAAGTCAAACCAATACCAAAAAATCCAAAATTTGAATATTTTCCGGGTAGAAAATTTGTACCAATCAAACACAATTAATTAACAATTCTCAGTAAAGTGAATTCTAGGCAATTTAATTCTCTAAAATTCATTTTCTTTTCATCCAAATTTCATTCTTGCAATCAAACGCACCCTAAATCTATTCATCGTTCAAAACTGCAATTAAATGATATAGCCAACCACTGCCAATTAACAAAAACAAGCTACTCATGTTGTGATGGCAGCAGGCAGGCTTCTCATCATTCTATGGCTTCCGCAGCAAGACTGGTGCAGTGAGTTTTACCTACTGCGTGAGAGGTTAAGGAGGGCGACGACAACGTCTGTTGGTCGGTTTGCGATAAAAATGCAATCACTTCCTTTTTTTGAATGAATTTAGTCCTTGAAGAACCATAATAATGGTCCCGTAACTTTTCAACCACACATTTTAAAAACTTCTATTATAATCTACTAAAAATCTAATTTTAATGCCCACCAAACACCCACTTAATAGTCCTAATCCAACTTAAACTATTCACTGCTCGAACCCTTTCATTGATTTCAAAAATTGCAATCCTTTGCAGCTTATAATTATTCAGTTCTGAATGCATATCAATTATCATCAAGATCCACGTTAAGCCCCTGTTTGGTTTTGCTAAAAATCATATATTTAGTAGATTCTGATAAAATGTGATGAAATATGTGGTTGAAAAGTTGATAAAAGTTATGGGTCACTTAAAATTAATTGTTGACTTGGACTTAGATTTTTATCAAATTTTTTTGCTAACCCAAATGGGGGCTAAATATATTCCAATGAGGTAATTATATGTCAAAAAGGAACTAAAAACGAAAACAGATATCTTTTATCAATGCATATGTATAGCAGATTACATGTATGAATAGCTACCATATACAATTCATAAATACACGTGGATAACCAAGTAAGAAAACGAGGCAAGTACCTCAATCAAAAGCCCTCGGTGAATATTTCTTGCCATTGCGGAAGCAAATTCAAATTTTGCACACCCATACTCCTTTCTTTTTTTTTAGGCCTCCCAACGCCAGGGCTAGTCCAACATCAACCTAGGCCAAATCAATCCCAAGTACCAACCCACTTTTCCAGTGAAAAGCGGCTAATTTCTTACCACGTTTGTTTAAAATCACATCCTCTAGATTCTTGATACTGCTGTTTGATAGAGATTTTAATCTATATTTTAACTTAAATTAAAGTCAAAAATTATTTTTAGTTAAATATTTTATGGAATTCTCAACTTTTCAATTACACAAATTTCATCAACTTTTATCAAAATTCACTAAAAATTTAATTTTAATTCCCATCAAATTACGGGGAATAGAATGTTTCGCACTTCTCGAGTGTGTATATTTCGTTTCTTCAAGGTTGTTCATAGAACCAAGGCTCTACGTCGAATCCGAGCCACTGTTTTCACCCTGTCCCGCATTTCTTGACCAGATTTTCGAGAAGATTTTCATAGCTTTAAACAAAGTTTTTGTTGTCCTCTTATAACTATTAGATTAAATTTTTTTACCTACGATAGAAACGTAATCACAGCACACATTTCATTTTAGTTCATTCGATGATTGGGATGCGAATAAAATCACTGCTTACAATTCTGTCCTATCTGCAAAAAAATTTACATGTAAAGTTGGAAGTTTAATTTTTTCATGTAAATTTACACGTATATAAAAATACTTTCAAATACATATACGAATCAAATTAACATCCATCCAATAACTAAAAAACAGAATAAAAATAAATAATTCAAATATAAACTGCAATTCTAATACAAAAAGAGTAGTATGAACATATATTGTGACAAGAAATTGGATTGCAGAAGGAAATTTTTGTTAACTGAGGAAATATGCGAAACTAAATTTTTATTAACCCAAGAAGTATACAAACTGATACAAAATCAAATTTCGTTTGATTACATGGATCAATTCCTGTACCACAAGAACCCTAAAATTACTTTTCTATACGAAATACATGCGCTGTAATTTTTTCCTGCTCAAAAATTCTCGCTACAATAAAGAGTCAAACCCAAGCAAGTTTCCGGTGAGGCGGGGAGGTTCAAGTCGAAATCATGGGGTGTACGCCCATTGCTGTTGCAGTCGCTAGAGTCGCTGCCCTCGGAAGTGATCACATTGGTTTTCTTGCCGCCGCCAATCACTCCATCGTAGTGCAGCCGCATGTGGCCGCCCAAAGCCTGGCCAGTGTTGAAAACCTTGTTGCATTTGAAGCATTGGTGAATCCTACCGCTAGGGTTTGGAGCAGAGACTTTAAGGGTGTTGGAGTTGTTGGTGGTGATCAGCGGCCTATGACGATGCCTGGTTTTGTGGCCACCGAGGGCTTGATAGGATGAAAAAGACTCGCCGCACATGGTACAAGCGTAAGACGCGTACTGTGCCAGTGGAGACGCAATAATGACGGTAGAACCAGATTCGATGTTCTCGACATTACCCAAGGCTGAAGTAGCCATTCTTGCGGAGCATTGGTGAATCCTACCGCTAGGGTTTGGAGCAGAGATTTTAAGGGTGTTGGTGGTGATCAGCGGCCTATGACGATGCCTGGTTTTGTGGCCACCGAGGGCTTGATAGGATGAAAAAGACTCGCCACACATGGTGCAACCGTAAGACGCGTACTGTGCCAGTGGAGAAGCAATAATGACGGTAGAACCAGGTTCGATGTCCTCGACATTACCCAAGGCTGAAGTAGCCATTCTTGCGGTGGTTGTAGTGGCGACCGTGACAGGATTCTTGCATTCTACGGCTTCCACCGTGTCGGGATTGGAAATTGGATGGTTGCAGTAACTTTGGCCACTGCGTTAGAGCTTAAGGAGGGCGAGGGCTGTATACTCAACATCTGTTGGCTTGCGATAAAAATGAGACCGCTTTCTTTTCTTGTTCAAGTCAAGTTGGGAACTCTCTATGTCGAAGTATCGAAGACCTGATGTGGATGAATTTAGTTCTTGAGGAAACATATTCATTGTGTGTAATGTGTGAAGAAGAGAAGAATTTCTGAAAGAGGGTGCGAGAACAAGTGAATGAACGAAAGTACATATTTATAGGTTAAACTTGGGAGTAAAGTATCTTATTTCCATGTTGATTATGGTAAGAAATTCAAATAAACAGTAGCCGTTAAGTGCTTGTTTATGGAAAGAATAAACAATATTCCTTAATTAAACTACTTTGTTACCTTAAGACTGATAGTATCTGTAAAAACTTTCCTTAAACTAAACAATTTCCCTTTTTTTTCTTTCACAAGTCCTAAGAATATATAGGGCATAACATGTCATCGAGTAACTATAAATTATTTTGACACACGTACTTTCTAATTTGGACGTGTGTAGATAACAAAGTTAATCTTAACTATTAAATTCATGACATAATATTATACACCCCCCCCCACCCCCCACCCCACCCAAAAAAAAATTGTTGTTAGGCCACAAAATCACAATTATTTCGTTTTGTCCATTTAATGATTGGGTCTAACCGGCAATTGTTTAAACAAATTCTTGCATGTAAAATTTTTCACTAGTTAATCTGAAATTTATAATGTTACTTTAGAAATTAATTGTAACGATATAAATCTTATGCTAAGCACGTGTCTTATCTTGAAATCATATATTTATTATTTTATATATTCCATTTACATAAATTACTGTAATTACTAAATACCATAGATCTATTCATCGTTCAAAACTGCGATTAAATGATATAGCCACTCATGTTGTGGTGGCAGGCAGGCTTCTTGCATTCTATGGCTTCCGCAGCGTGGGGACTGAACTGGTGCAATGAGTTTTACCCACTGCGTGAGAGCTCAAGGAGGGCGACGGCAACATCTGTTGGTTGGTTTGTGATAAAAATGCAATCACTTCCTTTTTTTGAATGAATTTACTCCTTGAAGAATCATAATAATGGAGCAATACACAGATATTTACAGACGCAAATATTTTCTTTTCCCCTTCTACGGAAAAATGTTTGAAGGAATTCCTCGGCACTTTACGTGCCTGTACGAGAGGGAGGTTCTCATTGCAAATCGGTACATGGAATCCCAAGAGGCGACCTTCGTTTCCAAACCAGAAAGAAACTTCGACCAATTCAAAGATTCAATGTTTACAATCAATGCATAGATAATTTCATGGGATGCAAAGCTTCACAAATGCTGGATAAATATTATTTTCACAGATTAAATTCGTTTCCTGGTCATTCCAAGATTACATAAAAGCAGTAAAAAAAAAGCATGGCACTGAAGCAAGGATAAATATTCATTAAAACCAAACTTTCTACTAATTCTAACTAATAATTTAGACTTTCCATACATCCAAGAAGATCCATTGAAAGAAACATGCCCACGATTACACACACAACCTATCACATGCTAAAGTGTACATAATTCGATCTTAACCCTTCTTTTTACCGTTCCCCAAACACAAGCGTAAGCACATGTTACGTTTTGAAAGAAACATCAGGAAAATATGATCTCTCATTTCACTTATTTTCCAACAAATTTTACAAAGACATATAATTCTACCTTCAAAACCTTCGTTGGAGACAAAAGGGGGAAGGTGTATGAATCCCCGTGCAACTCTTTCAGAAGAATAACAATTGAGCTTCACTTTTAAGCATGATCGTCGCTAACATGATTTGGAACTTCATTTTGACTGTCTAGAGGCATGTACTGTGCCATTATAGCCCTGATTTCCGAGTCCATGTATGACTGAATATGCAACCCAGTGTAAGAACATATGAAAAAAAATTGGTTTAGGATTAAGCAAGCAACAGAAATGCTTCAATTATGTATAACAGACTAAGAAACATGCTTTAACGAACTCCCCTACCCCAAACTAATAACAAAAGAACATAAAAGAACAACAAAATGGCCTCAACAAAATGGCCTCCTTACATAATTGATATCCCAAATTTATTTTTAAAAAGACTCGAGATGACTTGCACAAAAATATTGGGTACAAAAAAAGAAGGTATCGAATCAATTGTCATATGTTTATGATAGGAACTTCGAGTTAGCCCCTGTCCCTTCACTCTACATCTATGAAAGCAGTAGTGGGTGAACCGACTAAAGTTCCAAAATAAGAGCTTAAATGCCAATTAACAGGCAAGGGTTGAAAATGAAGG
Organism: Fraxinus americana; assembly: GCA_035079005.1. Lineage (NCBI taxonomy): Eukaryota > Viridiplantae > Streptophyta > Magnoliopsida > Lamiales > Oleaceae > Fraxinus > Fraxinus americana. The sequence goes on from CM068719.1 coordinate 5,186,189, forward strand.
TATCTTCAATCTTGTACTTGAACCCTCGCAACGTCAAATCACACGTTTAACAAAAGAACAAGAGAGACGGTCTCTCTTCCCACAGAAAGAAAGAGAAAAGGATAAATAAGAGTTTCATGCTCTTTCCAAGTTCTATCACATAAATTGGTTAGAGTTGCAGCCTAGAAATTTCTGTCTGAAGATTTGGAACATTTCAATTTCAGAAGATACGGAAACAAAACACTGAAAATTTTGAAACCATAAAATTTGCAATAGAACCTTAATTTTGCTGAACATTGTTGAAAGTTTCAGTAGAACTATGTTATGAACATGTTTACTCTAGTTATGTTTAAGAATTAATTATATTTAGACAATGAAACGGCCCAAAAAGAGAGTGACTATCAAGATTCTTGCAGAAACTTCAAACTTTCATGGTCAAAGTTAGATGCAAAAACCATGATTAATATGCAAAAAATTGTACATAAGAAACTTACCCTCAATCTGTATTTATATACAAGATACCCCCCACCACCAGCCATTGCCAATCCAATCAAAATAACCCAAACAGCAGCCCAAGCAGATTTGACTTCAGTAGCTCTCTTACCTGCACATGCAAACAGGATATTGGATGTGCGCTGTTTAAGCATACACAAAGCAACAAAAATTTGCAAGATATCTCACTTATGCAGGTATCGTGATCCCGGATATACAACAGGTCCCCGCTACATGAGCAATCATAACTGCCCCATGTATTCTTGCAGCTGCATTCAGGGCACTGGCAAGCTTTCTTTTCTTTACATTCATCAATATCTGTATGGGCAGAAGAAATTATACAAGATCAGCGGTTAAGAAGGAAACAATTTATGCAGTAATCAAGAAATGCTCGATTTGTTAGCGCCAGTATTATAACATTTTGGCTTATTTGGTAGAGGAATGAATAGTACTAGACAGTATTACAGGTGTAAAAGACGTTGAAATCTCGTTTAGCATAATGTCCAATTCTTTTGAGTACTACATTCCAAACATGCAATTTATTTAACCATCCATTCATCATTTACTCTTGAATTACCACTTTTATACCATTTATGTAGGCATCCATTCATTATCTCATTCTTGAATAGCACCATTTGAATCAACTTAATACCTCTTCCAAAGTAACCATGTCATGTTACACCAAAACTCACATTCAACTTCACACCAGTGACCAGTAGATCCAGCATAATAAAGGGTTGTTTGACAAAGCTTTTTATAAAAGTTTTAGCATATTGTAATAGAAGTTTAGATGAAATGTGTGGTTAAAAAGTTGATAAAAGTTGTAGGTTCCATAAAATGTGTGGTTAAAATTAATTGTTGACTTTGACCGCAACTTTTTAAGATAAACCAAACAAGCACTAAAATTGAGCAGGTATCAGCTTTTGCAGGATTTTACCAGATACAATTTAAAATTGAGCCTGATTAAACAAAGCTTTTGACAACAACTTGCTATACTGTTGATATATAAAATATGAGCTAAGCCTCAATCCTAATAAATTGGGTGCATCTACATGAATCAGTTTTCATAATTCAGTTCAAACTAAAACTCTGACCTTCACAACTTTTAACACCGTCGCCTTTAAATCCAGGAGGACAAGTGCATTTTCCTTCTTCATTATCCTGTTGAAATATTTTTTAAGATTTCTTTCAGAACCAAATTTCATCGGGGAGAATTTAGGCAAAATGAAAAAAAATACTGACGATGCAGGCAGAGAAAGTAATTCCATTTAGGGTTTCATGCCAACAGCCTCCATTATTGATTTTGCACCGTCCGGGCCCACTTGCTGCACATGGAAAACTTAGTTAAGATACAGTCTAATCACAGTAACTTGAGATGCTTGAAGAAGGATTATTTAAAGCTAAGACAAACATGAGGCATGATACTTTGCTACATATTCAAAGCAAGATCTATGTGCAACCGAATCTTGATCTGGTACCAAGTTTAGGTGAATTGACAATGTAGGAATTGATGTAAAAATTTCAATTTTACCTGAGCTAAAAATCCTTGTCAATAAGATTTACTACAAGTAATCAACTTACATAGAAACCATATGCATTAGGGACGGATATTTTTGGGAATTAAATGTCTATTGTAAAGAGTCCATTATTAAAGGATGACCAAACAAGAAACTGAAGTCGTTCAATTGTATATTGATGGAGCACATGATACGTACAACTCAATCAGCTCATTATAAACCAGAGGGAAGCATTCTTTTAGATATTTAGACAACAAAATAGAAGATTGCAAGATTCTGAATGCTCAACGTCAAATATGTAGAATCATCCACAACAATTTCACTATCTGATTAGTATTCAGATCACAGAACTGTCAACTACTTTGCAATCTCCAAATCTGTATTTAGATTGCACAATGACATGTACAAGAAAACATTAATGTGATTCTTGGGACAAATACAAGATTTTCTTTTATTTGTGTTAAATGTTAACCGTGTAAAATAAGTGCAAATTATACTGGAAAACATAAAAAAATATCAAATTATAGCAAACAACTATAGCTACTCTTATCTAAGAGATAGGAATGGCGAATTAAGATATACTCAAACAATTAAATTCATGGGCAGTGGCATATAAAAAGTTTTTACTTTCCTTTCAAATTTCAGTTGATCTTCGTTTATGTATTTACTTGCTTACTGCAAATGGGAGGAAAGCTTAAAGAGTCAAGACTAAAATAACTATACATTAATCGCTAATATTTAATAAGATCGAAGAGCAGAGTTTTACAACTTCAGAGAAGTGACTACATACTTCACCCTCCTCTTTATTGAAGCCAGAAAGACGCCAGAAGAGAGATGGAAGTTATCTAAAACAAAGAAAAAGAAAGTGTCCCTAACCTTTTCGAACACCACTATCTCAAACCTCTTAGGGTAATAATGCAGAGCGAGGTTTTATATGGATTCCGTTCAAATGGTGGATAATTAGTAATTACACAATGTTTATGAAAATAGAAGAAAGAAAAGAATTTAAAAAACAAAAAGAAAATCTTCACCTTCACCTTCACATTCCCAACACCAACACCAACACCAACCACACCCATCCCCCTACCACCACAACTATTTCCAAACCTCAAATATCTTTCAAGAAATGGCGGTGGAATTATTTGGTTGTGCTAACATGGATTAGCGAATGACATTGCAGGAGGGGGCAGCATGGTTGAAATCTAACCTGACCGATTTCTCTCTAGCAACTCAACTCCTTAGAAATCACTGATTTTACCATTTCTAAGTTTATAAAGGTCTTTTTTATTTTAAATAGTACAGGCCATGTCCGCTTCCGCCATGCTTCAGATCAACCTCCAGCACCAGTACCGAAATCATGCTTCTAGATCTAGTCATTTCCTTTGGTTCAGAACCAATTTTTCTGGGTTTTATCCATTAGCCTCGGCATCACAATCTTTTCCCTAAGGCTCCGGTGATGGTGTGCTGGTGGGGCAGAGGGTGTTGGGAAGGATTAAAGGTTTTCATTTTTTTTCCATTTTAAGTGAGAAAATGTGGAGACATTTTTGCCCATGGTAAAATCTGGTAAAGTCCTAGAACTTTACCCAAAGGTTTGGGAGGACAGTGCCAAAAAAGAAGGTTCTGGGAATGGAGATGTTAAGTGGGGCGACACACAAGCCGAGCAGGATCGGCTCGCCCAAGAGGCGAGTAATGTGGCGAGTTGTGCTGGGTTTTCCGTATGAGCCACTCACTAGCTTGTCAGCTTGTCCAGAAGCCGAGAAGCTAAAAAATAAAATATTTGGTTTTATAATAGAAAAAATAAAAAAAATGAGGGTTCGCCAGCCCCACCTAGGGGCAAGCCAAATGACATTTTCTTCAAGGAAGCTGGCCCATGCTTGGCTCACCCCAAAGCGAGGTTGAGCCGACTCACCGAACATACCTATTTGGGACCATTTGCAATTTTCACAAAAGTTAAGGACCCCACTGCAATTCTCCCATAACATAACTATAAAGGGACATCGAGCATAATTATAATGAAAGAATACCTCTTTTCTACTTTGTCTATACTTTATGAAAGAAGGGCAGGGAGGGTTTGGGAGAAGTAAATGTGAAAGAGTTCTTTGAGAGTCAATGATGCAAACAAATGAAACACGTTGATAATAGTCCACTGTTAGGATTTGCATAAAGGTATATTATAGATCGTGTTCTACAAAATAAAAGAATGACGCCTATTTATTCATGATAGCACAGAAACGTGGTTCATTAAGACCACCGTACTTCAAGTCTCAAGTGCGCTGAATTGCAGAAGAGCCAAAAGCATGGGCTCATCAATGGTCTGACTTGAAGCCAAACGTCTAATGCTACTAATTTCAGTTTCAAAAATCATGTAAACCAAATTCAAACGAAGATGGAGATGGAGATGCAGATGCAGACTAACTATATGCATGTGGTGTCGAGCCACAACCATTCACATGTTACACAAACATATAGATATTCTAGTTTATTCCATCTTTTATCATTTTACATTAATAAGTAATGTTCATTCTGTTACATTAAGCAAGATATTTTATTTTGGTAAATGGGCTCAGTAAAACGCTCCTAGAAAATAGATGTTTCTAGTAGAAAAAATTCTGACAAATAGTAGACAGTTCTAAAGAAACTATTAGCTTTGCAAAAGCGAATAAAGAAAAATAATTTACATACCAGTACAAGAGCTGTAACCATCCCCCTTAAACCGCACACCATTTACCACAGGGCATTCACACACTCTTCCTCGAAATGTGTCCTGAGAATGTAAAAATGTTGAGCATCAAATAACTAAAGATGCTAAATAGCAAGTTATTGATAAAGCACCTTGCAAGCTGTAATATTAGATGTCTTGTCTCGCCAGCAGCCACCATTATTATCCAAGCACTCATTTGTTTCAACATCTGCAATTGAAAAGGTAATGCCTTTATAAATATCTATTACATCTCGTATCATCCAAAATTTGCAATATAATGGAATTAAGTATCTCACCACCACTCAAACAAACAGATGGCTCAGTAGTTTCCTCAAAACCAGCACAAATAGCCTTTAAAACAGCTCCTTTCTCCAACTTCCCTGCAAAGATAATATATCAGAGAAAAATATATGCATGCTGCTCGACAAAACTGCTTTAATAAACAGACAGACCTCGATATTGACGATTATTGACAACGAGGGTGGGCAATATGGTTACATCACCACGAGATCCTTTCCCAATCTACAAATCTCAGACATTTTGCACTATTACCATCACATAAGAAGTTTAAATAAAAACATATAAGGGAAACATTGATATGGTTTCGCAAAATAGATAAGTGCACACACTCACCTGAGCATCTTGCTCTTCTTTCAGAACGGGATTGTCTGAGTCAGTATTAGGATCACCCATGCACTTTTCGATCATTTTCAGATCAAGTCCTGCATGTGAGCAACAGTGACATATAATTGTCCATCGATAGTGATTGAGATCAATAAAAGAAAGGCAAATAATTACCTAAGGAACTGATAACACCCTCAGCACATTCCTTGTTGTATTTCTTTTCCTTCATGGGGCATCTTATTTGAAAATCAGTAACATAATCCCACCAAACCCACGGCTTTTTATTCTCATTGGCCACTTTAAACACACATAGCTGCCTCAAGTTCTCAAGAACTACATCTTTTCCGTCATAACCAGAGCTGAAATCTTGTTCGGGGTCCGGAGCACAATATCTTCCATGGTTGATACATTGGGACTTACACTGTTTGCTTATGGTGAATGCCTGTGGGCAGTACCAAGTTATATAATGAGGTGTAAACTGAGTATAACCACCTTTCTCAAGAATTTGGGCTGCACCCTTAAAATCCTTAACAAACTCCATCAACATATCACACTTAATTCCACACTCATCATTGCTGTTAGTCCACAGTTCATACTCCACCCGATCATCTGGGTGCGGGACAGCCTCTCTCCAATCTAGATTCACATTTACCATATCACCTCCACTGATTGCTTTCTTCAAATCTTCACCAAAACTTTTCTCGATCAGTGCTGAAGGTATTGTTATGTTCGCGATATACTTTGCAGATGCATGATCCTCTTCAGGTGAGTCCATGGTTATTAATGCTTCCTCAACATCATCAGCCACTAGAACTGCAGCAGCACCAGCATTTTGGGCATTCCAAACCTTTAGAGCGAAAAAGCAATCTGCATTGCAGAAGATTGAAGCCCAAATTCATCAAAAGAATTCTACAAAAGTTTCCAGTAGAAACATAGATAACAATGAATATCCTGCTCTAAAGGGAAATAGAGAACAGATCTTAGAATAAAGAAAAAGTACATTAGAAACCAATGACAATATAAATCAACCTCAGATTAAAAAATCATAATGGTATAGACTAGGGCTGTCCGTGGGTCGGTTCGGTTCGGTTCTGAAGAGACCCGAACCGACCCAAAACTTTCGGGTATTTAATAAATGGACCCGTCGGGTCCAAATATAATTATGGAACCGTTCGGGTTCGGTTCGGTTCGGATCGGTTCGGTTCCGTTCCGTACTATAATCAAATTTTTTAATATTTACAGCAACACTACATAAATACAACTAATGACATTTCATTCGTAACTTTTACAAATTAACGTAACCCAATTCAAAAACATATAAATAACTAGCCGTCCAATAAGATTAATTCAGTGCATACAAATACAAAAAAATAGATATTAATATTACAGCAAAACTACATAAAGTATATTCATTTGCTTCAAATTAAAATGAGCTAATGTGTTTTAAAAATGATTTGGGCTTTAAAATTAAAATTATGAAATAATCTGATTTATTTAATTAATTTGCTAATTTGTATAGAAAAAAATAAAATAATTTAATTAATTCAATATAAAAAATAAAAAATTTATTTAGTTTCGGTTCTTATTCGGTTCTTCGGTTCTTGGTCTAGACCCGAGACCCGACCCAAACCCATCGGTTCTCGATTCGGGTACCCGTTCGGGTATTTAATTTATGAAGAACCACTCGGTTCGGTTCGGTTCGGGTTCGGTTCGGTCCGGTTCGGGACTTTTGGACACCCCTAGTATAGACTGCAATAGTCTCATAGTACAGCTTTTCTGTCAAGACCTCAATCTAATTTAAATCCAACTCAAATGTTTAAATAAACAATTTATTAACAAAACAAGCTGAAATTGCAAAATCTCTTGCGCAAGAAAGATAACCCTATCTGGCGTGAATAACAGACTTGACCAAAAGTATATCCCAATCCATAAATTTGCAATAACATTGAACTTTACCAGAAGGGCAGCTCGCAAACAGCTTCAAAGTCAACCTCAAACTAGCATTAACTAAATTCAGTAAAAGGATATCCCAACAAATAATACATTTAACCTCGAAAGCGTAAACGCATCAAATATTTCATTTTTCATGGACAAAAATTAGCAAAAGGGTAATCCAAAAAATCAGAAATTAAGCTCAAAATTGAAACATATACTACAATCTAACTTCAAATTACACAAAAAGAGCATATGTACCTCCACGGTCAACAAGAACAAAGAAAGGCAAAGCTCCAGGCTTCGACTTGAATGAAATCCCAAAATCATCAAAATTCTTGCAGCCCTTTCTATTTTCCTTCGGGTACATCACAGTCCCTGCCATGCTACCTCCATATTGTGGAATCCCAAAGTTCCCAATTGCACTGTCATGAGTGCCCTTGATGCTGTCCGGTGACGTCACCCTTAAGCTGTTCTTTTCCACCACAAACCGACCCACCACTGACTCAGCAAAAATCGAAAGAAGAAGCCCCAGAAAGATAGCAGTTTCCAATCTTTTAGAACAACCCATTTGCTCGAATTTCCCGAAAAGGCAATAAATTGTGGAGATCTTTTCAGTCGGTTATATTTTGGGATTCCTTCTTTTTTGAGAACTTATAAATTAAACAGACTAATTTCTCGAAATTTCTCTGTGCTTGTGTTTTGGGTTAGGAATCTGAGTTGAGTAAAATGGTTAAGTTCACAAATTTGGATTCTGCTATTGTCCTGCCCTTTCTTGAAAAACAGTATCTTACAGTATCAAGAAATCATTTTGTACTAATTTGTGAATAAAAAAAGGATTTTAATATTAAAAAAAAAAAAGAGAAATGTTATTCATCCCCATTGGGTTGCATCCCCAATCCATGTGACGTTAATGTGGTATTAAATGATAGGTGAAATCAATCATTTAATGATTGATTAAATGATACATGAAATTAAATAAGTCATTTAATTTCACGTATCATTTAATCAATCATTTATATCCACATAAACTGAGGATGAATAGCATTTTTCCAAAAAAAAAAAATAGTATTAAAAAATGTGGCCAAGGATGATCTCGTTAGGGTGTGTTTCATGTGTTTTAAATAGCATACGAGCCTTTTTACCTAATTCTTGTAACCAAGGTGATCACGGGTTGGATTTGGTTGAATTAGATATATTTCAAAATCGAACCATCAATTTGGATTTGATGAAATATCAACTTGAAATTTAATCGACAAGAGAAATAAATAGATCTAAATCGATTTGAGTTGATTCAATATGTCAAGTTTACGAGAACTTTTTCTTGAAAATAACTTTTTTTTAAATTCGATGAACTTTTCGATATGTCCAAGCCAATCGAAAATCGAATCAACATTCCTCCAAGCCGACCTGAAACGACTAGCCCTACCTGTAATACATGCTTAGAAATATTGTACTCTTCCCAATGAGAAATTGCAAAGACGTACGAGCCAATAAAGCGAGGTTTTGCCACTTTAGATGATCAAACTCATCTACAAAGTTTGGAGTTCTATATCTAAACATGAGTTTTGCCCGTTTGTTGTTATGAATCATTTGTCCGTTGCCCTAACCACCAACAATGGAAAAAACATCTTTCAAAATAAAACAACTAATTTCAAATCACTTTTGTAACAACAATGTTTCAAATTGCAAGGACTACAAACTCAACAATGTTTTCACTTTGTTGACTACTAAAAATGTTCAATTGCGACCTTCAGTGGCATATAGCTGTAAAAGTGGCAATAAATGGGAATAGAGGCATTGGTTATGAAGGAGCTAAGTATTTGTTTGGAAGAGATGAATTGAAGTGAAAAGAAATTCTTTGGAGAATGCGTGGTTAAAAAGTAGTAAAAAGTTATGAACACGATTACAAAATTATTTTATTGGAAGAATGTGTAGTTAAAAATGAGTATAAGAAAAAATAATTTTCAAATCAACGTTGCCAAAAATGCTAAATATCCCACCAACCCTATATGATGATGCATTGATACTCGCTCAAATATTACTATATGGAAATCTCGCAAAATTAGTTGCCTAAGTAACAAGTTGATTCTTAATCTTTAGAAAGAACAAGTTGGCAACTTTTTATTTCATTCGAGCTATTTGTCCTGAACTTTGTATTATATGCTTAGATGGTATTTTACAAGGAGGAAATTATATAAATGTAGGCTTTTAAAGATACTAGTACAAAAATATGTTTGGGAAGTTTTTTATTCAAATTTCAGATATTTGTTTTATTTATTATATATACAAATTTCACTTTCAAACCCTAAAAATCATTTACCATTCTCATCTCCCTCTTTCTCTCTCTTCCCATCGCCTCTCTCTCTCGTCTCTTCCTCGCACATGGCCGCCGTCGATGAAGACTACAGCGCAGGGTGTCAGCGATGGTGTGGTGACGCTCGTTCCCACTCTCATTGGGTTGAAATCTACCCCAATCGACAATGACAAGCGACGGCAGCAGCGCCACCTCGAGGACCTAGCTTATTTCTCTTTCTCAACCTCTCTACCGACTTCCGAACGCCCTTATTTAACTGCTGCAAGCGACGCAGCAATAGCGTTGCCTCACTGCTAGAAGCGACGCAGCAGTTGCGTCGCCTTAAAAACACCGGCAGATAGGGGTGGGCAAAAAATCGACCCACCCAACGAAACCGACCGAACAGACCCAACCAACCGGTTTGGGTCGGTTTTTTGCATTTTTTGGTCGATTTTCGGGTTTCGGGTTGGGTGGTCGGGTCGCGGGTCGGCACCCTAAACCCGACCCGACCCAACCCCAAAAAAAAAAAAAAAGACGTTAAATTGAAAAAACGACGAATAGTTTTCTCAATTATTTTCAGATTGTATTAAGAATTAGTTTTTGTTAGCAAGTCTTTATTATTAAAACTGGAGCTTTCGAAATTGATCGAAGATTTCAATTAAAAATTTCTTGAAGATAAGGAATACCAGCATGAGATTTAGGGATGAAGTAGAGAGACTAAATTAAGTAATTATTTTACTAGTTTTTTATATTCAATAAAGTCAAAAAGTCACGTTATATCATAAAAAATCACATTATAGAGTATGAATCACTATGGATGATCACAAGACATTTCAAAAAATGAAGTACGTTAAATAAGTGACTTCGAATTTCTTCAATTCGACCCATCGTTCGCGTTTAGTTCAATCTCTAATCTAAAACTGCACTATGTCCATATTTGTTTTGTCAAGTCATTTCGTTCGATAATTCTTATTTCATAATCAAATTTAACATAAATGTCGATTTTCAATTACGTCTCACTACTCTTGGTCTCTTCATATTTTTTTTATGTCCTTACTATATTAACTATGATACCGTGTCTCTAGTCTCACATCAGATTGGGAAATGTTCACATACAATTCCCAAGCTATACTACTTGTCCCGCTAGGATCTCAATTCATTTAATTCCAACATGTGTTAAAAAAATTGGAATTTATGATTCAAACCGACCAACCCAACCCAACCCAACCCGACCGACACATAATTGGGTTGTGTTAGGTTGGATTTCAACATTTACATGGGTTGGGTTGGGTTGGGTTGGGTTGGGTTGGATTTCGAACAAACCGACAATGTTGGGTTGGGTTTGGATTGGGGGCAAAAATCGACCCAACCCAACCCACGCCCACCCCTACCGGCAGAGCTCTGCTGCGACTCGAATCTACAGCACCTCCTAGATTTTTTTGGGCGTTTTTCATTTTTATTCATCTATTATGCGGTGGGTGTGGTGGTCGACAGTGGTGATGGTGGTTGTTGTGGTGGGTGCTTTGTGTGTGAGATGGTATGGGGGATGTAATCTGGTTGTGGTTGTTGCAGATCGGATTCGAAGAAGTGAATTGGTGGTTGTGGTTGTTGGTGGCTGCTGCAGTCGCGGCCGCGGCCGCGGTGGTGTAGTGTGACAAACCATGTAGCGGCTGCGATGTTGGTGGATCTTGCTGATGGTGGAGTGGTCGTTTTTGTTTATTGTTGTGGCCGAGTCAACGACAGTGGTCGTTTATTTTGATGTCTGTGACCTAACTATTGAACTGTGACTTTAAAATTGATAATTTGTAACTAGAAAAATAATCTGTGATCAACAAATTTGAAAACGCGTAACCTGTGACATATAATTTTTTTGATTCGTGACCAATAAAATAATCTGTCTTTAAAATTTGGTAATCTGTGACTAAAAATATAATTCGTTACCAAGAATTTTTTTATCTGTGGCCGTAAAAAAATATGCGACCAATTAATTTGGAAATCTATGACTGTATGACCTATAAATGTTGATCTGTGACCAACGAATTAATTGTGACCTATAAGCAGGTCATCGGAATAATTGTCGGAATCGGAGCAGTGCCGAAACTATCATCGGAGAAGAGTAGTGGTCGGAATGGTCACCGAAATAGTACTCGGAGCGATATGGGTGGTACATGTGGGATGAGTTAATTATATTATATTAGAATTAAATATTTAATAATAAATTGATTTAATAATTTATTATTTCATAAATAAAAATTAAAAAAAAACCTGATTTTTGAATTTTCAAACTATAAACCTGATATTTGAATTGGTGTAAAGTATACACTTTATTTATAAATTTTTCCATTTTACAAGCCTACAACTCTTTATTGTCCCTTACCCTAACAAGCAACAACCAACTTCGAAAAATTATCTTCCAAGAAACAATAACTAGAACTTCTGTGTAATAGTAATACTTCAAATCTCGAGGATTGCAAATTCAACAATATATTAGATTATAATTGTCTACTCAAAAGGATTTATGATACTAGTCCAAAAATAATTTTAAGGAAATTTTGCATATGATTACCTCATTTACAAGTTGACCCCCGATCTTTTAGAGGAGCAAGTTGGTCTTATTATTCGACTTTTTACTATAGTCGAACAATCTTTCTTCAATGGCAGAAATAATTTAAATCTCTATTAAATTATCATGTGATCCTCAAGTGTCAAATTTATTAAGAAAGTTTTTTTTCAAAATTAGGACCTAAATGCTATTTGGATAATACATTAGGGACCAACATTATAATTTTCCCTTAAATTAATGTTGACCAATTGCCAACTTGTACCAACTTATACCAGCATTTACAAATAGGTCTCTTTGAATTAGTTGACCAAACATATTGTCTTTAAATGTTTGACACGTTTAATCGACAACAATTGCGTCAAATTAGAGATAAAGATGTTTGAATAGGAAATGGAAGAATGATATAACTCAAGTAACCATCTGCCATAAGGAAAGGATAGAGGTGTCGGGCCAGGCCCACAAAGGCCCGATAATTTAAGTATTTTTAATAAATTTTCTTTAGTTAACCAAAAAGAAAACTTCAAAAAAAAGTTCCATAGAGGCATGCAGAGAGCCAAAAGAGCAAGTGATGCAGCTCAAATATGAAGAAATCAAGAACACCAATTCAAAATCCATTGATTCACACGGAATACTAGAAATTAACAATTCAAGATTCGTTGAGTCGTGCATCAATGTCACAAATTGATTTGATCAACAAACTCATTGATTCAAATTACCAAATATCGAGATTAAATGGAACAAAAGAAGGAAATGAAACAAATATAATCGAAAGTCTGCTCCCAATAGCAATTATGAAACCCACATTCTAGAAGGTTAGAGTAGACATAAGCTATACTCTCCAAACTTGATATCAAATTTTCTGAGATCACCTGGGTGCTCCATCCATACAATTTTCTTTTGATTTCCTTAAGGTGCAGATATTGTTCCATAAATTCATCGTCTTCTCATGTGCAGAAGTAAAATTCACGAGCCAAAAGGAGAACTAATATAATAAAGAATTGGAGAATGATGAAATCTGTGTTTCAAAGCAGTGTATATACATTAGGCATACTCTTATCATTTTACAACCAATGTCTAACCTGAATGTAAGCTATTATATAATTTATCTCACAAAATTTACAAAGATCTGGAAACAATTCTACAATTTTTGCTAGTTGTTTTTGTTAATCGCCTGTCCCTATGCCTACATGTTAGAACACAGCCTTACGCGGACTAGGAGCCATTGTAAAATACCATACAGGCAGTCTCGGCACTATCTAAGAAGCCTGAACCGACCCCAAAGATTTTTTCCATGAAGTACCTCGTTGCTTAAACTTCCCAAAATTATGCCGATAGCCACATTATTCATTGTTACTTGCATAAGCCATTGCAGTCCTCTCTACATGCTTCAGAAGAATCCCATATATTTTGTTTTTAACCTTCCCATAAGCTTCATTTGCAGAATCTTCCAAGTTACCTGAACCTTCTGTGAAGCCATCCTTTATGTTTGGGTTCGGGGGTTCGCCTTCTTTATTTACAATCATGTCAAACCAGTCACTCACCCTTTTAACCTTATACATCATCCCAGCTATGTGATTATCAGATTCCATTGACGAGCTTTTTCTTTCGACTTCATCTAAGTATTTCTCTACACCACTCAAAAACAATTTCCGACATTCGTCCTGCAACAATGTAGCCAGGTCAGCAGCGGCATATAAAGCACTTCCCCTAGTCCATTCATGCTCGTCATCCCTATCAGATGACAACACAAGTGGAACATTGACAGTGCTTCTACTCTTTCTAATGATACATGCACCTTTGGTTTTAGTACTCCGAACTGATGGACTTGATTTTTTCACCATTTTTGTGGAAGCTGTTGGATTAGGCATTGAAGCGAGGTTCAAATTGTGTGGGGAAAGATCAAGAGCCACGGCCGATTTTATCCATGTAGCAGCATTTTTCTTTCTTTCAAGAGCGATATTTAATGTTTCCTTGATTGAATTAGTCCCATGGAATTCGGTTTCTGATGTCTTAATTGGACTTATGTTTGTTAGTGATTGCATTATCAGCCTACTATGCAATAAATCATCTTGAAGATCCAAAATTTTATCTACAGAAGGTTGCAGATCATCTCCATCTGCTGAATGGAACTCCGAAAATATGCTATACAGAATACTGGTTAGATAATGGACGAAAGTGATAATAGTTAAGCATAAAAGAAATTGTCGCCTCACTGATTAAAAGCATAGAATATGGCATTTCACGAAAATGATACTTTATTTCTTGAAATCACTCTTTTGATTCAAAAATTTTCGTGTAATGGGAAAAGTTGGATCTGAACAAGATGAAGAAATGGAAGAAACCGGAGCAAATTGAAAGGAAAGAAACAAATGATGAATTCCACTTTCAATTTAAAGAAGCTCTAAAAATAGCCTAGTTTATAAAGATTCTTATATGATGAACTTCATGAAAATCAAGACAATGTAACATCGCTTACTTTTTGCCTCTTGCAAGACAGTATCATTATGTCTTGTTCATGGGAAAGGGAAATCAATCTTTGTAAAAAATATAGATAAGTGTGTGTTTCCTCACCTTAAAGAATTGAGCAATCTTTCAGCGGCACAAGCTTCTTGCAAAGCATCAGCAGCAGCAAGCAGAGCAACGTCTCGTTGCCTCACAACCTCCTGCAGTGCAGGCAATAAAATTCATGATTTATTTCCTATGGATTGAACTCTAATCCCTACTGTAGAGAGAAAAATTAAAAAGGAAAAAAAAACCGCATGAAGCATACATAGATTTATAATAATTCATCCTCAATGGGAAAGCTAAAAGTTTTCACTATGATGGAGACAATAATACAAGTTTTTTTCTGTCACATCTCTTTCACACACAAAAAATAGCCCTCAAAATCTTTTGATATATGTAGAAATGTTAAAGAGTGACCTATAAGTATAGTACAATCACTGTACCATTGAACCCAAAATACACCTAAAAATTTGTGGTAGAGAGAATAGGCGCTTGCTTGGGTAGGCTTTTAAGTGATTGTAAGCAGTGGATCCCAAAGTGTAGCTAAAAGGTAGGTGAAGTTGTGAGGATAAGGAATGTGTGGTTAAATATTACGTTTAACCAACTTATAAGTACTTAATATTTTGCCAAAACCATATGATTAGCCTCCTTATAGCCCAATTTTTTTTTATTTGTGAACATTCAATTAACATACATGTCGTGAAAATAAATTACTTGATTCTGCAGAGCAAGGAATTTAAGTTTTACTCACAGACATTATTTCTTAGCAACAATTGAATATATGCATGAATATCATGAAATATATTTTCTAGATTCTTGTACCTTGCCAAGCTTCACTAAGCTTGATCGAAGGGAGCTCCAAGATATTCTGGATTCTGCCCCTTTTCTGTCACAGACTGAACTGAATAATGACTTTGACATCTGCACGTTATCAACCTTTGATACAGGAGTTTGGCCTTTGTTGGAAACCTTAACCACTCTTTTAGCCAAAGCAACATCTCTTCTTTTTGGCGTTGAACTCGAATTGTCATCAGAACTATTGTACCTCCCAGAACAAATGGGTGAAACCTGTTTATGCCGATATAGTTAGAATGCTAGGGTCGAATTATCAATGTGCAGTGAAATCTATAACATGCTAATAATTCACGTTACTCGTAATATTGTATAGCCAATTTCCACCAATTACTCTTCTGATTTTAGCAAGCATGACCACCTGATTTTGATACGATACTTCGGGATCAAAATGCATCGCTAAACCTCATTATCAAAAGTTTCTCTCTTTTTTCCAGAAAAATATATGCTGCACAAATTCATTAATTGCAACTCTTTATGTTTCAAAAATACTCAATGGTTTTAAGGTCTAGCCCTTGCAGCCTTTTCCAGTGCCATTAAATTGCTAATTTACCAAATACCAAACACCATTTAGCCCTTTGCAAATTTAAAATCCGACTCCAGAAAAATAGATAAAGAAGAACTAGAAACTCACATTTGTGCTACGACTGCGAGCTGCTGGTCTAATTTTAGGCTTGCCAACTGAAGAATCAAAAATTTCCTTGACTCTCAAAATATCTGACTCTGTCCAGCTTCTTCTCTTTGATGTGTGAGTTGATGAGGCAGATGATATCACACTATCTGTATCACTACCATTATCAATAGAACTTGGCCTACTTTTTTTTGCTTTGGCACCAATATTACAGCTTTTCTTCTCAGGAGAAGGTATTCCAGTATGGAATTTCTCTGTCTTGATTCCTCCTGGACGGGCTTTTGAAGCGCTCAAAGAGCGGATTCTTCTTCGAGATCTACCCTCGAAGCCCTCACTTCCTTTTCTTAATGACTCTGAATCAGATAACGCTTGCGCAATCTTGCTGGAATCAGATGAACAATCAGATATCTCTTTCTCCAAAATGACACCCTTTTCGACGATTGAATCAACATTAGATGCCTGAAGAAACTTCTCCAACTTTCCTGGTGAAACAATATCTTCAGGAGTTCCTTCACATCGATGCCTCCCTGGAACAGAGGTTATGCCTCTAAGCAACGGAACTGGAGTGGCCTTCTCTAACTTTTGCACATATACAAATTGCCCAAGTTTTAATTTGTTACCTAAAATCATCTCATCCTCTTCTTGAGGCAAAGAAACAAACATTTGGTGTGCCATATCTGAAACCTTTAAGAAAAATCCTCTATTAGGCCATAATTTACCTTCTTCCAGTACAGGAATTATGCTTCCGATTTGTAATAATACAGGTTTCTGCACATCGTCCAAATCCTTTTCTTCCATTTCCATCTCTTCGAGAAGCTTTGCAAGAACCCCTTTCTTCAAAGAAATCATATTTATGCGAATAATCAATGTATCAAAAACATCCAAATCAAACCCAAATGAAAACTGACAAAACAGAGAAAATATTGATATGGTTTGGGTCAAATTGTCGATATTCAGTCCCAAAATCTCAAAAACAGCCTGATTCTAGTCAAATTCTGGATTTCCCTTTTTTTTTAAGAATTAAAAAAGTCTTTGGTCTTTCAGTTCTTGGCGGAAACCAATTTAAATTCCCCGAAAAAGAAAACGATCAAGAAAAGATTCTTCGGGAAGAAGATTAACAAATTTGGTGCTTGAAGGATCCGAAAACTAGGGAAGAGAGTGAGTGGACATGGAATTCTATGAGGATCTTGAGAAGAAAAAGATGAGACACTAGAATGTCGTTAAAACGGTTGGATGCTCTGTGCACATCCAACGGTCAGGATAGCATAATTACCCGTCCATTGCTCGTCCGAAAGAGACAGAGGGTGAATGGATCGAATCATCGAAACAATTTTATCTTCAACACACGTCGAAGCTCATTTTCCATTTAAGGCTTTACACATGTAGATTTCTAAATATGATGCATGAACGAGACATGCATATATGTTAGGGTAATCATTACCGCTACAAATTTTATTAAGAGCTTGTTTCGAAGGACTTAACTTACAATTCGAATCGTTAGATAGCAATTTTTGGACTGTTGATGATTTTTTAAATCCACAAAATCTGACAATTGTTGTGCACCAGTTAGGCCATAAGACAGCCTAATCCCCAATTTGCCCTCCTCATTACGAGCCTCACCAACCCACTTCATTCGTATCTCCCAACCATTTTTCCTTCCTCTTTTCCACATAAGGATGGCAAAAAAGCCCGATACCCCCGGGCCCCCGACTCGAACGGGGCGGGGAAAACCCACTTAAACGGGTAACATGGCGGAGAATTTTGCCCCGAGGCGTGGACGGGTAACGTGATCCCCGCTCCGCCCCATTATTTTTTTTAGAATTCAATACTTTAAATTAAAATTTTTATTAGTTCTAATAGAAGTCTAAATCTAATGAATATGGGCAATAAAAATAAATTATCAAAAACTAAAAAAAAATTAAACAGGTAACGGGGCGAGGAATTTTGCCCCGGGGCGGGGACGGGTAATGGGGTCCCGCCCCGTTATTTTTTTTAGAATTCAATACTTTAAATTAAAATTTTCATTTGTTCTAATAGAAAATAGTAACTAAAATTATTTATCTAAATCTAATGAATATGGGTAATAAAAATAAATTATCAAAAATTTTAAAAAAAATTAAATGGGGAAAGGCCCCGCCCCCGCCCCGCCTTAAACGGGTAACGGGGCAGGGAATTTCCTAACAGGGCGGGGAGGGCCCACCGGTCTCACCCTGTTGTCATCCCTACTTCTACAGAAATCCTTGCTGCCCAATTGTGATTATGGCACAACCGAATGCAGGTCCTCCCTCCCAGATCCAATTCACCAAGTGACACTCCTTCTGTCAATAGTGTTGTTCGACGAAGTGTTGAGAGATCCTTCTCTCCGAGAGTAAAAAAGTACTCCACGAACACGAACAACACATCCGGACGGAGTCCAACTAGTTTTGTCGCCAAGGAGAAATCGCTCTCACACCATGGATCTATGGTTGTCATCGGTAAGGGTCAATTTTTTTGATTTGTAACATTTTGGTTGATTACCAAACCACTGTCCCCAAAAAAAATTTTGATTGCAAACTGATGTTTTGTGGCATCTCATCGCAGATGGGTTACAATGGTTCCTCGTTCCTCGTCTACCTCCAACCCTCATCCAAGCCAAACCCAAGCACCAGCCCGAAAAAACGCCATTTGGACCAAATGCGATAACCACATTTTCGTAGCCGCTTGCGAGACGGTGATAGCCGACAGCCACCCTAACGGAAAGTGCTTCACGAAACACGGCTGAGACCAATAGATCCAGTTCTTCAACACCAACTTCGGGCACATCTGGACCAAGCAACAAATGAAGAATCATTGGGATTCTCTCCATCAAAAGCATAATAGACTCACAGAGCTGTTGAATTGCAGTGGTGTCAAGTATAACTCTACAACGTGAATAATTGCTGCCTCCAACGAGTGGTGGGAGCGAAAGATTAAGGTAATTGGAATTTTTACCTGTAACAACATTTTTGAACGGTTTTTCGAATTTCTTGCAAAGACAATAAGGCATAATCTTTGTAGAGAGTTGGCGTTAGAGTTTTAGAAATAGGGCAGAATCTATATGAGTTTCATAACTACTGAAATGCTCGAATGTTCAGTGTTTATCTCATATTATTCACCATGGGTTAAAGTGAAACTAGGTCCAGTTCTGCTTGTTAGTCCTCGTTCATTCATTTTTTTTAACCAGTCAATTCCACCTTTGCCAACTTAGAGATCCTGAAAACTGATAAATACAAAAATTGACTTAACAATTTGAATCAAAAACTTGCTCTGATGATACTGAATGATGGAGAAAGATCTTGGTTTAAACGTTATAGATAGTAGCTGGGTACCTGGGATTTTTCTAATATTCAGCTTGTTTGGTACCTGGGATTTTTCTAATTAAGATAAATATTCAGCATATAAAACTAGCCATTGCCAAGTCCTTGAAAATTATCCAACGATTTGGTGATAAATGGAATCAGTAGACAAGAAAATGTACAAAGAAAAACTGGATAGTAATGCTCCGCTGATGGTCGATTCACAAATTTCGTCCCAAACACAAGCAGAATGTCCATACTGGAGAACTCAAGAGAGAATAGTCAAAACTTTTTTTCCTTTTTGCTTTGTATTTTTCCATATAAACGGGAGCAAAACAGTTCTTCCAGTTCATTTGAACTTTACTTATATCTCTAAATTTTCTTAGCTAATGGAATGGCCTGCAAGTTAGGATGTTTCTGGCTTCGCTGAGCCTTTTGGTTTAATTATTGTACATTCAACCCCTTAATCCTAAATATATCATTATTTCAAATAAATGCCAAAAGTTCAAGACTTCATATGTTTGAAGTTCGTAAATAATGTGCAGCTTACCTATTATTTTGTTGGTTATATATTTATGTTATTGAAACTTTATAACATCATCGTTAGGCATATTCTGCATATAACACTGTGGTTTATTAGCGTAACCAATTTTCTGTAATCAAGTTGTGGTTTATGATGTGCACATATATTCATTTATTGCATGTCGAACATGAACAAGGAGTACAAAGAATTCAGAGACAAAGACCGCAGAGAGATATACAGCTACAACGTGTTGTTCGGGACGCATTTGACAGTGATAAGTATGCAGTCACACCATCCCAGATGTACCGTACAGGATTCGCAATGTTTGAGGATAGTAGTTACGAATACCTGCACGACGCTCATCTGGACGGTGAGGAGAGGAGCGGATCAAGTGATGAGGGAGACAAAGATGGTTGGGCAAAAACCAGCATGGACGTCTCCAAGCCGCGAAGTGGAGAAAGCGACGACCGGAAGCAAGAACACAAGTGAGAAGAGAGCAAAAAAAGGAGCGAAAGATGTGTCATACTCTGTTGACCGCGCCGCCTCTGCCAGTCGTGAAGTAGCCGAAAAAATCAAGAATTTGGTTGGTCCTACTATGACTCCTATAAAGACTATTTTGGAGGAGTTGTTGGCGACGGGCAGACTGTATAAAAAAATTGATTTGTACTACTGGACTTGCAAGTTCCTGAGCAGAAGGGCTAATAGGGAGACTGTTCATGCACAGGAAGACGCGGGTGAAAAAATGGATTGGGTTGAGTGGTGTTGGAAAGATGATATGAAGAGACGATCGGAATGACGACTGTTAGGGGCAAAAAGCAGTAAGGCCGGTGTATTTGAACATCCCCGAAAATTGACGTGTACTTTTTTTATTTTTCATATCTTGTTGCGGGATTTTTCATGAAAACTGTTTTTTCTGTACTCGTAATATTTATGTTCTGCGCATATATCTGTACAAATAGATTTCATGTCCACATTTTTAAAAAGTTGTGTGATTGCATGCGGACTAACTGTTGTTGGATGGATTATTTCAAAGAATCTTTGTAGAGTTATAATGACCTATAAAATTCCTTACAATCACTACAACATTTCATATTTTTTGGTTTTTAGTCAAATTGGGTCCAGCTTGTCATGAATTTCATTTGTGCCATGATTTGTACTTTTGCCATAAAATACGTAGTACGATCTATATAAGGAAACGTTCAACCAATATCTTAAACAAAGTAAGTATTGGAAGAGTTGTGAGAGGTTTCATCTTCCTGCTCCTTCATATCAAACTGCTTTGAGCATTATTAGTAATATTACGAAGTGGAATGGCTCGTTCTCCTTTTCATTGTGACCTCATGCCTTGCTCAGATGATGAAGTCGAAATTGACGAAGAGGAATTTGTGCAACAACTACAAGATAACATTGTCGAATGGTTTCGATACTGTCGACAATGAGAACTAGACGTAGCTACGTACTATCATGAATAGAGAAGTCGAGTTACGAGATTCCCATTTGCAAAAAATGGACACATGTTCATGTTGGATGCCATGAAATATTGTCCCAAGAAGTGTTGTGCAGAATTTCGGATATATCCCGTAACGTTGCGGGCATTCACACATATACTCCGCAACGAATACGAACTACATAGTGGCCAGCACATAGACGTGTATGAACAAGTTGGGATGTTTCTGTGCATATTAGTTCATGGAAAAAGGTACAGACATGTGCAAACACTATTCAATCATTCTTTGGAAACAGTTGGACATTATTCTAGAAAGTACTTGAAGCCGTCGTGGAATTTAGTGAGCGTCTAATATGACCTGATCCGAACTATAATCACGATGCTGAGCATCACGTACCAAATATCAACAATCATCCGTTATTTCGAGATTGTATATGTGCGATTGACAGAACGCACATCAAAGCTGTAATGCCGCGGGACGAACGAGTTAATTTTATCTGACGCAAGGGTATCCCAACATAAAATGTTCTTGTCATATATGATTTTAATTTATGTTTCACATTTGTGCATGCAGGGTGGGCGGGGATCATGCACGATTCACGCATACTAACATGGGCTATACATAGTCTTGAAATTGATTTTCCGCATCCTGGGCAAGGTAAATATTATCTTGTCGACTCTAGATTCGCACATAGACCTGGGTACATGGCTCCGTAGAAGGGATCAGATATATTGTATCATTTTCAACAGTTTTACGATGGTCAGACGGGGCGGAGACTGGACTTTCGAAACGCGTGTGAGAAATTTAACTTCAGGCACTAGTCATGCAGGAATGTAATAGAATGTGCATTTGGTGTATGGAAAAATCGGTGGACAATTCTCGATCATATGCCAAGTTACAATTTCAACTTGCAAATTGCCGCTGTCATAGCTACTATGGGTATACACAACTTCCTTCGACGGGCCGGAGGTGTCAAAGAAGCTTTTGCAACTGCGGAGGCGGATCAGGATGCGAAGGAGGTAGAACTTCCAGATGAATATGAAGAAGTCGTAGCTGAAATGAATGCACCGGAAATGCAACGCAATGAGTGAGATCATTTTCGAGATTACTTGGCTTAAAGCTAGTAAGCTACATATTTGTGTAAGGACGTCGTTATCCTACAATAATTGTGAGCAAAACAATTAAAATTACTATTTCGTGTGTTAGAATTATGTTGACTTGCTATGATTTGTCATAAAGTACTATATTGTGTTGATTAAGCGAAACGATACATTTATGTGAGCTAAAAATTTATGTATTTTCAATGTTTCGTTAATATATATTTTTAAGCATTAATTGACGAAAACGAAATCGGTTGAAGAACAAGCAATGAAATGCGACTTGAAGATATTATTGGATTATCAAAAACCAATTCACGTTAGAATTTTGGTTACATATTCTTGAGTTATCAAATTATTGTTGTACTTTGAGAAATTTTACCATGAAAAAAATATTAGCACTTTTTCCACGGTTTAATGAGCACGTTGAATTATAAAAAAGATGCAAAATGGTGGTGGGCCGTGAAATGAGTCTTTCAAAGGATTCCTTCCAAACTTTGAATTGGTCATACTTGTAATATTGTTTGAGGTGAGAGAAATGTTCGAAATTTGCAAGGATAATATGGTAATTCATCCTCTATTGTGTAGATAACGTGCATCTTCTTCCTTGTCAATGGGCTCCGCTCGATGTGATGCAAAAATTGATTCTTCATTACAAAAATCACTCACAAACACACCCTAAATCCACCAATTTTCTTATTTACTTAAATATCTTTAAGCAAATTTACATAATTAGGATTTTAATATATTTTTTAATTAAATAAATTATTGTTACACCGCAAATATAAAACATAATTTCTTTCTTTCTTTTTTTCCCTTAACATCTTATTACTCGTAGCTATTCCGGCGGCTTTTGCTTTCTTCCACAGTGACAAGAAAATTTTATTTTCCTTTTGACCATAATTTACAGATGAATTTTTTCAGTTTATTTGTCGGGTTTGAAAATTAAGAATTTGTTTTTTTTTTTAATTAATTCGAACACATTTATTATGAATTTAATACTATTATTTTCAATTTATTATTTAGTAAATTTCGTATCAATTTACTCTGAATTTGTCTATACGGTTATTTTTCATGTTTTTAAGTGAGAACAGATTTATATACAATTATTTTTACGTTTGTCAGACTGCATGTAAGATGATGATTTTTTAATTGTTAAATGGGTTTATGAATTTGTGTGTACTTAATGTCCATGAATTTGCGTGCATTCATTTCGTGAGACATATCCAAAGAGCTATTTATATGTACTGCACTGCTTATAATGGTCCATAAATTTGCGTGTAAGTAGGTCTTTGAATTTCCATGCATGCATTATCTTTTGTGAACATTATCGTTGAGTCGATTTGTTTTCTCACTGAATTATGATATTTAGTTAAATGAGAATGGACGCAGCTATTGACACTGCGACTTCATCTGAATTCTTGAAAATTGTCATTAGTCAACAAGAAGTAAGTTTTTATTGTTATATTGTATATTTTGCATGATCGTAATAAATTTAGATTTTCATAACTTATCATAATCTAATTTTATTTATTCTAAATGTCAGGAAAATGACAACAATTTCAATATATACTATTATAAGCAAAACTTCGATACTACCAAGTATGAATAAAGCAAGTATTAAATTTATGTCTACTAATTCAACTCTTGGTTTTTAATTATAGTTTTTTTTAATATTGATTGTGTAGGTATTCCATGGTTGAGAGTCATTATGTAATTGGGTTTGTATGGTTGAGAAGAAACTTGGTTTGGTTATTGTTATAACACATTCTGAGTGTGTTGGTTATGGACGCAAGCCTCGTATATATTATGGTTGTGAGTGTAGTGGAAAATATAAAAAATGTAATAATCATTAAGATCATGAACCAAAACGAAAGATGTCTGTTGGAACACATAAGTGTGAATGCCCATTTGATTTAACCGGTGTGAAATTGTCGATTGAGGACGATTTGATGTTAAAGGTGTTATGTGGACTATATAATCATCCAGTGGCACAACATTTAGAAGGACATCCTTATGTACAAAAGTCAACCAATGAAGGGAGTAGATTTTAATAAATAAGTCAAAAAGTTTGGTAAAACCTAGGAATATATTAATGACTTTGACAGAATGGAATCCAAATAATATTAGCACAATGAGGGCTATTTACAATGCACATGCAAGGCCTAGATTGATTGAGAATGTGGGAAAACACAAATGCAATAATTAATGAGTAAGTTAAAAGAACATAATTATACTAAGTGGCGTATGCCTCATGAAAGAACACATGAAGTTAGAAACCTTTTCTTTGCACATCCGACATCTGTCGATTTCTTACATGCCTTTTCATGTGTGCTTATAATGGATTGTACTTACAAAACTAATAGCTATCGACTCCCTATTTTTGAGATTGTAGGGGTTACTTCAACCCAAATGACATTTTTTGTTGCTTTCGTGTTCATGAAAGCTGAACATAAAGCAAACTATAGTTGGGCAATGGAAAAGTTGAAAATCTTAATGAATCATGATGTCTTGTCGCATGTCATTGTCACAGATAGGGAACTTACTCTTATTCAGGCAGTTGAACAAATTTTTCCTAATGCCAAAAATCTACTATGCACATGGTACATATCAAAAAATGTTTCGACCAATACAAAGAAGTTTTTTGAGTCAAAAGGAGAATATGAGATACTTTCTGCAGGAGTTGGAGCATACTTGTTGCATCTACTACGGAAGAAATATATGAACAATTGGCCAAAACTTTATCTTTCCGATTTGAACAATTTCCGAAAGCATTGGAATATGTTATAGGATCTTGGTTGAGTAAATATAAAGAGAAATTCATTGCTATTTGGACGAATAAAATTACTTCATTAATGTCACAACAAACATGTAAAATGTATAATGCTTATATTTAATTTTACGGTTTTGCTATGGGTACATCGGGATGTACATCGGGGTGTACATCCCCCTCACATGGGGATGGGTCCCGCTAAAATAAAAAAATATTTTACATAGTGGGGTCCACTCCCATTTGAGGGGGATGTACACCCTTATGTATGAATGTTGATGTACAAGTAGAATTATTGTTAATTTTATTATCAACATTTATTTTTTAATCGACAAACAAATTATTGTCGATTTATCTAATTAAATAAAGTATATTTATATTATTCACAGGGTTAAGAGTACACATTCTAAGTTGAAGAAAAATCATGGATCATTACAAGGTGATTTTGAAAATTCGTGGAAAGTTATGCATCGCCTATTGGAATTGCTATTCAGTGAGATAAAAGC
This sequence comes from Fraxinus americana, assembly GCA_035079005.1. NCBI lineage: Eukaryota > Viridiplantae > Streptophyta > Magnoliopsida > Lamiales > Oleaceae > Fraxinus > Fraxinus americana. The sequence continues at coordinate 5,211,939 of CM068719.1, forward strand.
TTTGTTTGAACAAAGCATGAATTTGGTTTAACATAACTTCAAACGTAGCCTTTTTAAGGAGTTGTGTGGTTCCGTGTCTAAGAATGCAATGAATCTTATAGCAAGATAGTTAAATCAAGCAGAACATATTGGTTTGGACAACAATGCTTCATTGCACTCTTAGATCCACACATGGTTTGCCACGTGCATGTGAGATTTCAGAATATATAATTACAAGTCGCCCAATTCCTTTGTCAGTCGTTCACCCTCATTGGAGAAAATTAGATATTATGGTTCCATCAAATGATACTTCTTCTAAGTTGAATATTGTAGTTGAATTAGAGAATATTGAAAGATTGTTTAGCAAATGCGAAGATACAGGTAAGGTACTTCTTACAATAAAATTACGAGAAATGTATGAAGCCTCCACTACTTTTTTGGTGCCGCTTGCTAAGAAAGTTAAAACCAAAGGCCGAACTTCATCAAAAATTGATACTTCAACTAAATGGGGTCCTTCATGTTTTGAATTGTTGACTCAGGTAATAATAGTGATTTTCGTAGCAACGATAGCTCCGCCAATGTTCCAAAGAAGGATAAACTTAAAGTTAGGCGTCCTCGTAAGAACACTTTATACCACTACACAACATGTTTCCATGACAAAGTCAAAGATTGCATATTTAACATTGTTGATGTTAAGTACGATGGTCATTGTGGTTTTAGGACAGTGGCTAGTTTCCCTTGGATTTGGAGAAGATGCTTGGTTACATATTCGACGTGACCTTATTATTGAAATGAAATCTAATTATAATGCTTATGAAAAACTATATGGCAGCATTGAAAGGGTGAATGAGTTGTTATATATTGTGGATTACTTTAATATTGATGCCCCATTTGATCAATGGATGACGATGTTATATATTGTGGATTAACTTTAATATTGATGCCCCATTTGATCAATGGATGATGATGCTTGACATGGGCCATTTGATAGCACCCCCAATATGGTGATGTATTTGTCCTTCTATCTTCTATAGAATGTTTGACACTCCTATCATTGCACTCTCAACCTCCTCTACCATTCAATCATAAGATTATATCATTGGGTTTTGTGAATGACAATCACTTTTTTCAGGTATTCTATTTTAATTATTTAACTATATATCATTGGTGTAAACTTATTGCTACTAATTTGATATATCACTTGTACAGGTCAACTTGAAGCCCAATTGCCCAATTCCACCGTGACGTATAATTGGCACAAATATAGAGATGTCATTGCACGTGAATGGGAGAGTACGTATAAAGCAAGAATAGGAACATTCAAAGAGATGATTGGTACTGATATCGCTACACGGGAGATTTTTAATGTAAACTCTCCATAATTAGTACGAGTATCGCATAAGGGGTCAAAAGAGGATTTTGATAAACTTCTTGCATGGCTAGAAACTTATTCAATTTGATTATTCCTTGTTTCTTGTAATGAGAATTCAGCAACATCGGGATCTAACAACTGATAGTGAATCGCTATAAATCAATGTACTTTGCGTCTTTCTAATTTTCCTTTATTTGTTATTGTTTTTGAAATTAAGGAACCAATTATTCAATGGTAGAGCTAAAGGATGGAACCAATATAAGGGTAAAGATTTTTAACCTTCCTATAAAGGTCGTGACCAGAAACCAACCTAAACAATTAAGCGGGCATTGCGGGCATCACATATAATGACAGTTCATCAAAGAAAGGTAAGAACGATGCCTTGAACATTTTGATCAAAGTTCCCAAAATGCATAGAAAACATAATCACCAATGAGGTTACCGATTTTTCACTTTACCTAACCCCTTAACGTGTGTTTGCATGTCCCCGTCACCTTTCCTATCCAACCCAATTCTTTCTCATTAATCTCCAACTTGAGCACCGTCTGAAAAAATTCATTGCTCAATCAAATCACGAAGGAAAAAGGAAAATCCAATCCAAAGCTTTCATCATCTTCCGAATTAAAGAACATCAACCAATCAAAACCCAATTAGAAGAATAAAATCAACAGCGGGCCAAAATAAAATCAACATAATTAAATTAGATTATTGTTCTACCACAAACATAAATCTAATTTTTCTAAACTTTTCCGTCGACGGCAATACTACCTAAGTAGAGAATTCCTTTTCCATGTGTTCATAAGTATTGTGTATCAAGTCCATACATATAAAATGTGATTAAATATCCAGTTGTCACTAAAATAAATAAATGAGAAAATAAATAAATTTAAAATGAAAAGTCATTAAATTCAAAACATAAAGAAGTTCAAAAATTTATAATTATTAAACTCGTTTAAAAATTGGGAAAAAATAATAAATAAAAAAAGTTGATTCCAACATTGAGTTTTTTTCCTAATTTTTTAAATTTCGGATTGGATTATCGGATCTGATATTCAATAACATATCAAAATGGATATGGATTCAACAATCAAATATCCGTTGGATTATCGGATCAAATAATTATTCTTATCGGATTGAATCTGATATAGATAAATTTGGTCCATATCCGATCAATTTATAGTCCTAACCTTAATTCTGTTTCCACTGATCAATTATTTCCTTTATGATTCTCTGGGCCAATGACAATGGTGTAGTTATCCAATCGTTGACATTCATCCATGGTTGAACTCTTCATGTGCTGCTTAATTAATGAGTTTGATTTGTATTTGCTTAATTGCTGCAGTTGGAACGTTTGCTTCGTATTCATTGATTTGTAGGACATATAGGATTGATAAATATGATGAGTAAAATACGAGGATGAGTACACCACAATATCGTATTTTATTTTTAATTTTTATTATATTAGGAGTATAATTGTAAATTTATTCAAAAAATATTTCAATTGTGGTGTGATTATAATGTAGTGTAGTAATTAAATTTTGTGGTGGTAATATAATTTGCTCGTTTGCTCTAATACTATTTTGAATCTTATCTTCAACGAAATGAATGCAGTGATAGCTAGTCGTGTAGAACATTTTTAAACAAGAGTATAATGTCATCGATGTCATGAACGAGGCCTTTGGAGATATATTAGTATTATTGTGAAGAATCATGCTACAAGTACATTAATTTTGACATCAACTTTGACATTGTGCTACGTGTCGGAGCATTATTGGACAGTTTTTAAACACCACACAATTTCCCACCCATTTGCATTTAAATTCACATGGAGTGTCAAACTCCATGTGAACCATGGAATGTACAACAAGCCAAATTCTATTGTGAATTTTTTATAAAGTATTTCAATTTAGGCGATGCACTCTACTAATATTTTGATTGAATCACGATAATTTTTTCACACGCTAAAAGGCTTGTATTTATAAATGAATTATGCTAATTGTACATTTCATGGGTTACATCTTGATATACATTATGTGGAAATTCAAAAAGTGTTGGACAGGAAATTGTGTTTTTGTTTTAATTGTCCAATCATATACTGACACGTGACACAACGTAAAACAAAATGTACATACATAACTATTGAAAATAAATACTGTTAGAGATGATGTCAATCTCATTGTAAATAAATTCGTAACCCAGTTGAAATGATCACGTGTTCTTGGAGGATTAAAAAGAAAAATGAAATTGTGCATTTTGGCCAAAAAATCAAAGACAGCGCATTCAATCAGCTTACGGCACCCGTTTGTAGATGAGTACAAGATTAGTCAAAATTGCCGTCTTTTTCAATAAACACGCTTCCTTTGCAATGACCGAATTAGTCCTTGCTTCATTTGAATTGCCAGAAACAAAATTTTCCATTCGTTAAAAGTTTTTAATTAATTGCATAGTTACATATGGCAATGAAATAAAAAAAAATTATAAATAGCAAATGGTAGCTAGTTAGGGAAGGAAAGTTGGGTGAGTAGCTCGTCGAGCAACGATATTCGTTTATGCAATCCAGAAGAGTCAACTCGTCGGATTGTGTGTGAGTCTGCTCAGCTCGACTTGTCCTACCAAAGGTTGAGCCGAGCAACTCAGTTCACCCCATTTCCCACCTTTATAGCTCATGGAGTTGAAGGGGGGAGGCAGGTTGGACCACACCCTTTTTCTATTAGCATAAGTTCGAAGTCGAATATATCGTTTCGTGTCAACATTACAATTTTTTAGATGAAAATCGTGAGTTGCAATAAAATGCATCTAAATCATGAAAGGTTAATGTATGTACTCTCTAGCTTCAAGAATGTTATTACGTCTTTTCGCCATGCGACTATCGATATATCGTTTCCTCTTGCCCCTATTATTCAATATTATAATAAGAGGAATAGTAATTTTTTGGAGAATGTGTGAATAAAAAAGAAAGAATTTTTTTTTTTTTTTTTGGGATTTTCATGTAATATTATTTTATTGAAAAATATAAGGAGGATAAGACAATAGAAAAAATGAATTATAATTTAATGGGGCCAAACAGGGCTAAGCTTAATGTCGTGTAAGGATATAAATGGAATTATAAAATTTCTAATACGCACTTGCTTCTATTAGTTTTTCCACTCCATTGACCATAACTAGTATAAATGGATGTCAGCTAGTAGTTCAACACCACATTCATTACAAAACAAAACATAGTGCAAAAATTTATTATTCGACATGGAAGGCTTAATCCCATTTCTCCTCCATGCCATGAAGAAACAGAGGCCTCAACATGCTTACCGGTCCCTCTCCGAGAACTCCACCCGCAGCTACCACCTGCTCATGGCAGCCGGGCAGTCGGTTGAGGGCTCATCTCACCGGAGAACACGATCGGAGTTTCAGCCACCGAGCATCAATTTCCTAGAGCAGCGATCGGGCTTGGAATACTTTTCCCACACGAAAAGTTTCAGCAAAGGTTACAAGTCCTCTCCTTCTAATGTTGATAATGGCTTGAGGCATAGGGATCCTATTTCTACCACTAATTTCAAGAAGTAAACGTGAAAAGGAATTGGAAGCCAAGTTGACGAAGATGTTAAAGTACTAGATATATGTTTCATAGTGGTTTTTATTTCATTTGTTCATTGCTTGAGTTCAAAAAATTCTTTATAGAATGGTAGTTTGTGTAGACGAAATGCTTTGGAGAATTGAAAATAAGCTTAGATTCAGATTCACGAAGCACAAAATCATGTAATATTTTGGTGTAACGAAGTGTATATTTGATTCATATTTCATATGTAGATATTAATGTTGTTTAAAATGTGTATCGATTTTAAAATTGTGCAATATATTCGTTTTTCAATAAGGGTCCGTTTGATTGCAAAGTTGGAAAATAGGTGGAAAGAAAATGTTTTATAGGGAATTGATTTTCCTAGAAAATGTTTTACTGGGAATTGTAATTAATTGTGTTTGATTGGTAAAATTTTCTATGGAAAATGTAGAAAGTTTTGTGTCCATTTGACTTCATTTTTTATGGAATTTGTCCATTAAAGTGATAATTTTTTCTACCATTGGGTCTAAAATTTGTTCCAATTGCAAAAAAAAATTTGAAAAAGAAAATTGAAAAAAAAAAAAATTTACCATACCGAATATCATTTGTTTGACTTTGTTTTGCATGAAAGTTGTCAATAAAAGTGAAAAAATTTTTTACCATTGTATTTTGAATTTGTTCACATTGCAACAAAAAAAAAAGTAAAAAAAAAAATGGTGGAAAATGTTTTCCCACCAAATAGGTGAGAAAACAAAATCAAGTTTTTGTGCATCAAATGATTGTACCTAGAAAAAGGTGGAAAACCAATTCCAGGGAAAAAAAGTACAATCAAACACGACAAAAGTAAGAAACGGAATTTCAATTCCAACTTCCATGTAGGGATGGCAAAAAAACCCGACAAACCCGATACCCGCGGGGACCCGCCCCGAACGGGGAGGGAAAAACCCGCTTAAACGGGTAACGGGGCGGGGAGTTTTTCCCCGAGGCGGGGACGGGGCGGGGACGGGTATTGGGGTCCCCCCCCCCCCCCGCCCCCCCGTTTAAAAAAAAAAAAAATTTATTTTTTTTTTTTTTTGGAATTCAATACTTTGAATGAAAATTTTCAATACTTTGAATGAAAATTTTCATTAGTTCTAATAGAAAAATAGCAACTAAAATTAGTTGGCTAAATATAATGAATATGGACGATAAAAAAAAAATTATCAAAAACTTAAAAAAAAAAAAAAAATTAAACGGGGAATAAACGGGGAAATCTCCCGCCCCCGCCCCGACCCCGCCCCGCCCCGCCTTAAACGGGGAACGGGGCGGGGATGGGGATGAAATTTCTTAACGGGGCGGGGGACGGGGAGGGCCTCCCCGCCCCCGCCCCGTTGCCATCCCTACTTCCATGGAAAATAAAGGGCTATCAAACAGACCCTAACTATTTCAGCCAATTTCGCGGGAAAAATTGCAAAATAATTTTTATTTCTTTAGATAAATGTGCACTTGAGGTTCTCCTTCAATTTCCAAGCGAATTAATTGCTTTTTCGTTTTTATTTGAAGTAGACAAATTAATTTTGTTAAATGTAACTCTTACTTTAATACAAAAATAAATAACTTATTAATAATTATCAATAATATGTTATTTAATTTTAAAAATTTATTTGAAAAATAAATTTGTTTAGAAAGTGAATATTTTAAGCTTAACCAAATATGCAGTAGTGCCAAAATGTGCAGCCAGCAGCAACCAGGTCACTATTGAAACAAAATGCAATAAATCTGAGTACAAAAAAAATTGTAATTCAAGACACATAATTGTAACTTGACTCCACAGTAAACTGATAAAAGAGGATTCTGGGTTTTGCGGGGATTAAGGGAATGTTGTTTCAAGTTTGAAGTTGTAATGCAATCCTAAATTAGAGCAACCGAATGGTTATGAAGCCAAGAGAGCTTCAATTTTGGAAATCTGATCTTCTTCATTCTTCGGAGTTGGACTCCTATTCGACTCCTCATAAAGATCATGCTTCCATTTCTCAACACGACCAGCAGTTGGACGATCGGTTTGCCTTGTACCGAATCTATCTCTACCCCTGAGACCACTGCTGGCACCATATCCATCTCTCGATGAGTTACCCCTCCATGTCTCACCCCTTTTTGCCTCCCTCTCCCCCATGAATGATCTCTCAGGTCTGTCGTAATTACGAGAGACGTTCTCTCGTTCAACTCGTCTTTCATTGTCTACGGGGAGATCTCGAGAGTTTGTGATTCCTTTGTCAGTTTTATCGGGAACTGCCGGAATCTTTTGCTCTCTAAAGGAAGGCTTTTTACGTACAGGTGGTTTTTGATCAGCCTCCATTTCAAAGTACCCATCATGGCGCCATACTCGATTGTCTTCCCCATTATCATTATCTTTAGCTTTCTCGACCTTTTGCTCTGTATCATTGACTACTGCTTTCTTTTCGATCCTATCGCTATGCTGCTCCTTGTGATCTCTCCTCCATCCACGTTCTTCACAAGAAAATGATTAAATTATTTCTTGGCGTGAGATACATGCAACAAGATATAGTTTGATCATTACCAGCCGGTGGAAGCAATAGCAGGCAATTTGACAATATTGACATAAAACTTTCATCAACATTTCATTATAGTATGTACAATAAGTTCTCACAGCACTGTCCAAATCTTTATTAAATTGTCAAGTTCTTCACGTCTAGCTTTATAAACTAGGTTTTGTTTCCCAGCTAAGAATGTTTTCCAGACATTTGAAGTGAAGCATTTTTCCTAGAGGGCCGCATGATGCTTTAACTAAGATTTGGACATTTTCGGTCATTGGGGACTTGATTGCCCTATTATAATGAAACATTGAAAAACCCACCAGCTACTAAGTCAATAGGTTAACAACTAATGGTACCATTTTTTTCGAATACACTAATGCCCAACTATCAGGTCAGCTTTACTATCAAATATTGAATCACATTTGACGATTTGCAAGCATGCAAAAATGGATCACACGTTCTCGTCCACTTTTAGGGACAAAAGAAACTACAACCCAAAGTTTGATGCCCTCCACCAATTGAACAAAACCAGTATATTATGACAAGGTATAAAGAGAAGATAGGGAAACTTGTTGTAAGGGGGGCTGGGGGGGGGGGGGGGTGCTCATGAGAGTTGGTTATAGCAAGAAAGAAAAAGCAGCTTATGAATTGGCATAGTTTAAGTTACTGATTTCCCATAAGAATTACAGTGGCCAACAGGACAAGAAAAAACAATTGTCCACTTTCTTGTTAAGCCTTTTCTCACACGAAACAATTTCATAGGCTGTTGACAACAGTTCAACATCCCCAATAGTCCCTGCTAAATAGAAATGTAACCCTAGGAGTAGTTTCTTATACATTCTTCTCAGTTCACAAATAAACGGGTATAACATAATCAAGCGCACTGGATATACGATCTTATACATGTATAAAGTTGAAATCACCGACCTCATAATGTTTGTATTAGACTCTAACCACAAAGCATAGTTGAAGTCCATCAAATAATAGTTACAGCAAAAAGATTAGAAAAATTTTATAAGCATTAAAATCTTACCAGTATCTGTCCTGTGACTGAAGCTTCTCACAACTTGCCCTGCACTACGTCGATCATCGTGCTGTATAAGACATGCATAGGCAAGTCTAATTCTGTTATGTAAACTGAGGTTTTTCTTTAAAAACCATCTATATCCAATATTTATTCTAAAACCTGGTAACAATGAATAGATAACCAAGTGGTATGTCATCAGAAATTTAAATATAGAAACTGAGGTAGTTGAAGTCGTCAGGCTAAACAAAAATCCAAATTATATCTGCCCTGGGTAAATGTTAGCAGAATGAGTAAACAACCAAATTATGTACTCCAGCAAGTTTTCTTTTTCAACTTTTTATTAATTCCTCCAGTTGAACACTGAAAGATGCATGAAAGATGCATGGAATGACCTATCATATATTAGATGAAAATTCTTAATTTCTTGTTTTTTACATGTTTCAGACAAAGGCCAGAGAAGTTACATTGAGCATAAATTAAACGGTTCAACTACTTTTGAGACTTCAGGATTTATAAGATTTGATAAAGTTTTATAAATACCCATAATCAAATACTACTCATCCACTTTCGTTTGATAACTAACTTCTGATAAAAGATTGCATTAGTTATTCCATTGGATGATGTGCCAGTTTGACCATAAAGATTGCAATAACCGTTGCTCATTTCATTTATCACAGAAATATGGAGGCTTCACATGGGCTCCAACTAAAAAAATTGATTACCATCCAAAAAAACAAGACCTCAGAAATGAAACTGCTGGTATTTTCAAAATAAGATCCAAATAATCATCCAGCTTTCAAGAAAATAGTGGATGATCAATGATGGCGGGAGGAGAAAAGTCTAAAGAAGCTGGTATCCAAAAAATTGATAAACATAATACCACCTCATATGTGCACATGTAGATGAGACGGAAATACAAGAAAACTTCCTATAGAGCTACATGAGTATCTATTCCTACTTATAATACCTGAAAGTATGATTGCGACCGAGGTATTTTAGTTGGGTCAGAAGAGTGTTTGGTTCCATCATTGTGTCCATTAATCTTGTTTTCAGATTCTTTGCTAACAGCTTGAGTTTCAACCTTAGATCCCTGTGCTGATGGAGCCTCGAGGGGAAATGCATCCTGTAGCCGACGTCGGTGCTTCTGATCCCGGTCCAAATGATCTTTATTCAAACCAGTGTCAGTAGGTGGTCTTTCAGTTGCTGGCTTACCATCCCTCCTAGATCTCTTAGGACTAGCAGGATTGCAAGAGGGAATGGATCATATTGTTGGACATTTATTCAATCGCTACTCAGGGCCAAATACTTGAACTACATTCTATGTAACAAATAATTCATTTGCATACCAGAGAATGTATCAAGAGCATAAAACAAGGTGCTAGAGAAAAGAGAGGTTCAAAACTATGCAACAGTCAGTACCAGTTCATGCATAGCATTTTTGTTTCTTTTCCTTACCATGACAGTCCTATGTGCCTATTGCAACGAAAGGTCCTTTTTCTTTTTTCTTTTTGGCAAGGAAAGAACAAAAGAAATGAAAATCAGGGTTGGTAAACGGTAGAAATTATAATAAATCTAAGGTATCAAAACAAATGTATTATATTCAGGCAATTGCTAAAACACGTGTCATGGGCTAAGTAGTACAGAGGTGCCATCTACGGACCCATAGCCCAAGGCTAATGAATGGCATTGATAAAGAGATAATTGCAAATATAAATGTAAAGAATCAGCTTAGGCCAATGTTATTAAGCATACTAGCGTGGAGAATCAACTTAAAACAACATTCAGAGTTAAGAAATGGGCTGCTGGAATCACTCAAACATGCTGGCGACCAGTATAGACCTAGGATTCTCCAACAATGAAAATTTGGGAATAAATAAAACACAATAATCCACTGATTTTATAGCTGATTCTTGCGCTTATAAGCTCAAGTTTCTAATTATCAATGTACAAAATTACAAATCAAGTGGAACAACAGGCCAGGAGATTTTTACACTGACTTGATCCCGTACTTCCGTCAATTTTATCCTAAACAAAGAAACCAAAATTTCTGAAAAACTCAGCTTTATTCATATATTTCAGGAGAGAAAAAATCAGAACCCCCATGTCTACAAATAACAGAAACTTTGAAGTTCACGCATTTAATCAGTTTCTGTCATGAGACTAGCAAGAGGAAAATCTTGAATCTCGTCTAGAAAAAAACTATTTTCATTCCAAAAGCAGAAACCTTGACAAGAATGAAAAACTTTCTCGAGTCAGGCAGAAAATGAAAACGCGAAACATAAAAATACAAGAAAATGGTGGGAGTTTTGTTTACCTGGGTTCCCGGTCGAACCGAGAACGATAGCGTTTCGAGTCAAAATTTCGATCTTCTCGACGCGACATTAGGGTTAATGTAGAGCAGAAAGGGTAAAATACTCACTCAGCTGTCTATAGAAGTCAGGAGTGCGTAAAGTAAAAAGAGGAGGAAGAGATGTAATATTCATTGGTAAGTTACCAAAGTGTCCTCTCGTGAGGTCTTGGTCCTTTTATTATCTGATTTACAAGTTAGTCCCTTACAAGTGCGACGAGCGGCTTGTCGATTATGCTCGTGGCACAAACAAGTCTAGCTGAAATTTCAACGCGAGTCACTCGTGGGCTCGCACTTGCTTGTTCATCGACTTATTTGCTGGAAAAAAAAAAAGCACTTGCGAGTTTCTGAAAATACATTTCTTTTCATCTTCGCAGAAAACAAAAGATTTTGGTTGGTTCAAACAATTAATTTTTTTTCACTTGTATTCATTTCTATTAGTTGAAAAATGGATTTCGTTAAATGTGCGTCCTAGACAACGTTTACGAGGAAAAATGATATTCATCCCCACTGGGGATTCATCTCCAATCTATGTGTATGTAAATGATTAGTTAAATGGTAAGTGAAATTAAATAACTTATTTAATTTCACCTATCATTTAATGTCACATAAACTTCACATAGACTGAGGATGCATTTCCAGTGGGGATGAATAGCATTTCTCTTTTACGAGTTTTCTATTTTTGATAAATTTTTAGCCTCGAAACATCACCCGAATCTCAATCATTAAGCTCGACATGCACTATAAATCTTGCTATCCATTTCCCTATTAATCTCTTAAAATTCTACCAATTCAGTCCAAGATTTCCTTTAATGGTGTAGAATGCGGGTTTGTTGAGCCTGATTTTGCCTGCATAAGAAAAATACTATTGATTTAGTTTGTTTTCTTCTGAACTTAATCATGTCTTCTACCAAAAAGGCATATTGAGTCCAGGGACAGATCCATGATCGAATTACAGACCGAATTAATACGTAAAAAAAAATAAAAAATTACACATATATTCTTTTTTACATAATTTTTTCTTGTAACTAAAAAAAATTTAGTTGGGGGAGGCTGAGGGGGCTACAACCCCCCACCCCCCTACCCGTCCCTGATTGAGATCCTGTTTGACACACATTCTCTCAAAATACATTATTTCAAAACTCATTTTCAACCACACATTTTTCAATAAAATAATATTTTTCATTACATTAATAAATTTTTTTTTATTTTTTAACCACGTATTTCCCATCATATCACTATTTAAAATACGTTCTTTTCTCAATAACATCCATCAAACACCCATTGAATATTTTTACCAATCATATTTTAAAATTTAAAATCTAATATTGAGGATAATCTTATTTTATTCTACGTGTTCATTGACTATAAAAACATGGTCAGTAATAAATCATATGTAAATCATCAAGTTCTCTGAATATTTAATTATTTCTTGAAGTTTTTATTGGACTTGATTAATGTTATTTGAACAAGATTTAAGGGTGTAGGGGTGTAGCTAAGATTGGGGTGGTGGAGCATGAAATTTAGGGAAAAGCCATTTGTATCCGGGCATTTACACGCCCGGGTACACGGGCCCACTGCCCCCTCACAATGAGGGGGCCCCGAGGTGAATTAAATAATGGCGGGCCCTCCTCACTGTGAGAGGGGGGCGTGGGGTCAGGTACACGGGCGTGTAAATGCCCGTGTACCTGTAGCAAGGTTCTGAAATTTAAGGGTGGTGATATTAATTCCGATATGCTCATCACTCCCTCTTTCTTTATTTGTTAAGGATTATAATAGATTTTAATAAAAGTTGATGTAAAGTATTGTTGAAAAGTTGATGAAAGTTGTGGACCTCATAAACAGTGATTAAATTTTAATTATTAACTTTGACCTCAATTTTTTACAACTTCTTAAGGTATTATCACTTGCAACAAAATTTCATCATCAATAATAAATATATACATTCACTATTTCGTGGCCATAAACATATTTGAGAAATGTATAAAAATGAATTAAATTATAATTTGATAAAATTAAACTGTGAATAAGTTGCTCGGCACTTAGCGATTATCAGTGAATGTAGTTTTTCAATTTACAATTGCGTAGGGTTATTAGCAAAAAATATTCATATCTTTTGCATTCATTGTGGAAATAGTCTCAGAGTTTCAATCTTGACATTTACACCATTATTTCAAACCTTTTATTGCAGAGTTGGTCATTTACGTCAAATTCCATTAACTCCTTCATAAAAAAAATATAAGTAATTGACCCATGTTATTTACCTCCATTGCACAAATCATCATATCAGTCCATTTTTGACATTTGAGCACATAGATCTACCTGTGCAAAAAGTCCTTACCGTCTATTTTTTCCATTAACGCATTATAAAATGACTAATGTGCCATCTTTTTTAAATAAACAAATAGAAAAAATATATATAAAAAATTGCATTTAGAACTCCAATTTTTTAAAAAGTATAAACGAGTCTCACATTAAACAATTTAAAACATTCGCCTTCCCAATTAACACCCATACGCTCATCCCCTACATTCCACCACCATTGAAATAATTTAAAAAGAGGACTAAAAGTATAAAAAAAAAAAGTAAGAAAAAAATTATATATATATATATATATATATATATATATATATATATATATATATATATATATATATATATTATTTTTTTTTCTTTTTCTATTTTTAATTCTTTTATTACTTTTTAAATGAATTTTAATTCTCTTTTTAATTATTTTGGTGGTGATGATCTAGGGTAGAGGATGGGTGTGGGGGTGTTAATTGGGGAGACAAAATATTTTTCTTTTGTTAGAATATTTTAAATTATTTAACATGAGATTCGTTTGTATTTTTCAAAAAAAATTGAAACTCTAGAGGTAATTTTTTATACTATTTCTTTTCTTTTCTTTTTATTTAAAGAAAATGGTAAATTGTCATTTTACAGTATTTTAATTAAAAAAATAGATAGTAAGGATATTTTATGCAAAGGGATGTCTATTTGAGTGCCTAAATGTCAAAATAGAAAAGATGTGGATGATTTACACTGCAGAGGCAAATGATATAAATATTTTGAGTCAATTATCCATATTTTATGGAAGGATTTAGCTCTTGTTTGGACGGCATTATTCCTCCATTTGTAGAAAATTTTGTGCCGTTCAAGGGCCCAACCCCACTTGGGCCCTTGGTTGACTTGCATCTCACAATTTCTGAAAAATTGGAACTCCAACGGTACAATTTATTATTTTCATTCTTGAAATAATGCTGTCCAAATAGGGGCTTATTAGGCAAATGGAACATGACGGAAAGTATCAACTTCACAATAAATATTTGAAACGAGAGTGTAAATATCAAGTTTGAAATAATATGGATTATTTTCACAATGAGTACGAACAATAGAATATTTTTTTGCTAATTACCCCCACTACGGATTTACACTATGGATGACATTCGGTGTGTTGCCAAAAAAGATTGGTTAAAAAATTTATTATTTTAAATTATTCAATTAAATGATGTAATGTGACAGAAGCTAAAGAATGATCTAACAAATGATATTCACCAAGATTGATTTTATTATTCTATTTCTATTAGCCCTGTTTGATTATAACGAATTCGATGGAAAATGTCACATCTGAAAAAAATGAATTCCATTTTGATTGTTTGATTACAATGTGGAAATGAAAACCAAATTTCAAGTTACAACCACTTTAAATGACATTTTCTTTGTTTTCATGAAAAACTAATTTCTATGAGTTTGGTAGATTTTTATTTTCCAACAAATATGAAATTGAAATTCTTTTTCGAATAATGTTATTCATCCCCAGTGGGGATGAAAACACTGTTTAGATGGATTTAAATGATGGGTTAGCTTCCAGGGCACATATTCAAGTGGTAAAAGGGGAAAGTGGAAAAATTCCAACTTTGCTTGAGGCTGTTGTGTTAAGGGTTCGAATCCTGAAATATGTTGGAAAATTCGAAATTGGTTGTGACCAATTTAAGTGATTGTTTAAGTGGAATTTTTTGTTTGGTGAATGAGAAATTAAACCAAACTTAAGATACTTAAATGCTTGAAATTGTTGAAAATTGTATAGAATATTGTGGAATATTCTAGAGAATGGGTAGATGAAAAGATAAGTCTTTTCATATGGAAGATCATGACTTTTGGAGATCATAACTTTTGGTGTGAGTAACTTCCAATAATTATGATTCTTAATTTCAAGAGATGTGTCTCTTGGTGTGATTTCCAACTACTATATATATAGATCCCCATGTATTTGGATTTTATGAAAAAACAACAAACAATTCAATTGATAGTTTCATATCATTTCATTCCATGTTTACAATTTAGTTTTGCATAAAACACTTTGTAGAAGTGATTATTTCTTACATCAAAATCATGGTTATGGTAGAGAAGGAACTCCGTTCGAGTTTGTTGGTCTAAATCATTTGGAGTGCTCATATGACTTGACGTGGTCGTTGTATCTTAGATGATTATTGCCGGAAAACAGTTAGCACCGATGTGGGGCAAATTCATTTTAAGGACAAGGTGTCAAACACTTGCCTCGACCGATCGCATCACTTGCATCTCATATTTCTTCTTTCTGATTTCATTCTAATTTAATATTCATATTTCGGAAAATAACTAATAATCTTTTGATTTCATGCAAGGTTTGAAATAAAGAATGAAACGCGTTCAAGATTAGAAAGTGATGAATCCATATTCATACATTGGAAGTCGGTAATCACTATTTTGTCTTTTCAAATCAGATTTCGATAAGTCGAATGATATTTCGATTTGACGCATATTAACGACATGTTCTTGATGAATATAATATGCACATTATCGGTGTAAAATATCCTACAACCTTAAGATGAATTTTGATGTGTGTTATAAGTGAAATTAATCAGAAGCTTTGGTTGTTTTATGCAAGTATTAAAAGGCTACGTGGTTGGCAATGTAAAATGAAAGAACATGGCCTTTTAAATTTGTTTCAATTGCATGTTTCCATAACATAAAATAATTGTGCATTGGGGTAGTTAATTTCACGTCTATTCAGCAATTGGAATGAAAAATTTGTAATGGCAAATAGTGGTTGCTGGTGGAATATAATTAAATGCATATATTGATGTGATCATTATGTCATTTTCAATGGAATAATGAAAGATAAGAAAATGTCAATTGCCTGAGATTTTCCTGTCCATTATATACATGAAGGGTTCTTCCTTTATTATTCTAACCATTAAGTCTATTTATATAAAAATGGAAATACAATGACCCTGTTATTATAATGATTTTATAATGGTTATAGGACGAGTTTCCTTGTCGGTTCATTTGAATAAAGTATGCGCATGACTTTTGAGAAGTTCATAATTAATGGTTCTACGGTTGAGTAGTCATATATGTATGGCTACAAGTGTATGTAGTTGCTTGGTGTGAAATCTAATTTTATGCAGTAAAATTCTTGCAAGAATTTCTGATTGAATTATTATGATGGAAAGATACCAGTGACCAATTTTTAGTGTGAAAAATTGTGTTTATTCAGGTTATTCTCTATAATATGAATTGCTAAGCATATAGGTATGTGATAAATCTAAAGTATTAGATTTATGTGAAGAAAGTATATGAACTTTCATAACTATTCTTTTGATCGGAATATGGTAAAATTAGTTGGTTGAAATTTCATATCTTGTTGAAATTATGCTAAATTTTTTATGGTGATAGCCTCAATTAAATCTATGAAATTGAATGAGATGATTTACGCAAAACTATATGTGCATGAGAATATGACAAAATGCGATTTGTTATAATTGTATTAAGTGGAAATCATTATTTGATAATGAGATTTAAGCCACTTAATTACTTGGAATTGGTGGAATATTATGAAATATTCTAGAATCGATTTAGATGGAAATATATGTCTTTTCATATGAAAAATCATGACCTTGGTATGATTAATTTTCAATTTGTGTATAATTTCATAGAGATTTATTCGAAAAGGCGTGTTATCTCGTTGGGTTGTGTCTTTTGAGAACACAACTATCGAACCGATGGATGATTCGTTCGTTAAATTTGAACATGGTGAATAAGTATTATTTAACATGAAATAATGCTATTTTGTGAAATGACACAAATGTGATATGTTGCATATGTTGGGAGAAATTGCAATTCTTGTGAATCAAGATACTTAGTCTTCTTCATTGTTGAATTCGATTTCAATCGTGGAACCAATTAAATTGGTATATGTTTGAGAGCATTGTTGGTTTATGTGATGACCTTAATTTAATTTGGATGATCAAATTAAAAGAAAGAAAGAAAGTTGGATTGAAGTATAATTTATAAATTGTGGGTTGCCGGCCACTATTTTGAAAGTATTTAAACTTTCACGAAACATTCGATATAGATATTATCTATTCGACAATGAGTTGAACTACGAAAGAGTTGATGAACTCTAAGTTCAAGTGTAACCCAAAAATGTGGGGGTTGATATCAATGCTTGCGAACTTATATGAAAAGTTCAAGATTTATAGATGCAACATTATTAATTGCACATGCATTTCTAATTGAGGAATTGTGGGGGTAACTTATGTTTAAAAGTTACAATTTTCTATACCTTATAATCATATAAATATATCTATGAAGGTGAAAAGGTAGAAAACCCTTATATTAATTATAAGGATGATATACACTAAGTCTAAAGTGGATGAAATGGGATAAAAGACGATTACGACGTTTGTTTGGATATGCAAGATAAATTGAAATATTTGAAGAATATTCATAAAATCGAAATGCATTGTAATATTTCAATAATAGTATTGAATACCCATGTTTCTGAAATCCAATATTGAAAAGTGATTGACTAGTGTAGTGCGTGATAGAAATCCTCTAATATTGTTGTTTGGAATTTATAAAGTTTTAGATAAAGAGACGCATATAGCTTCATGGGAGGATTTCTTGGTGGTGACATGTTGTATCTATTAAATCAATTGATCGTTGGCTAACTATATTTGATGAGTTATTAAGTCACATGTAATGGTAAGTCTAGACGTAGACATAATACCGTTTAGCAGTCGATCTCAATGGTGTAAATTTGTGGTACCTTTAAGAGATTTACCGAGAGATCAAGAATACTGCATATCGAGAGGAATAAGATTAAAGCCTACTACGTAAGAGTCTTTGTAATGGTAACCCTACCTTGTTAACTGGAGATCCCAGGATCTTGGTTCAAAGGGACAACTAAATTATGAAGATGAAGCACTTGGGAATTATTCCTACTCATTCCTATGATAATTACAGTGCTTTGTGCAAAGTGTGAGGTTAAGCTATACTTTTAATGATTCCTATATCTTGATTAAGCCAAGTAGAGTAAGAGAGAATACTCTTAATAGGAGATCACCTATGTAAGTGTGAAGTGGGGCCGCTTCAATGAGAATTGTTCGAGGTTAAAATTCTCTAAACACTTATGAAACCAGAGTGGTCTAAGGCCAAAATGGACACAATCATGAGAACCATGAACGGTTTAGGGAAGACATTTGTGTGAGTACTGTTGTCTTGGCTTACACCAACGGCTGAATGATTCAAAACATCACGTTCACCAATTAGTCAGTAAGTCCAATAGTATTTCACTAAGGGATGTTCAAAGCCAAAAGCTACATTCTCTGATGCAGTGTTTTCCGCCCTCTATCTATTAGTGTCTGCATAGTCATTTACATTAATTTTCATTCATGTGGGGGATTGTTGGAAAATTCGAAATTGGTTGTGACCAATTTAAGTGATTGTTTAAGTGGAATTTTTTCGTTTGGTGAATGAGAAATTAAATCAAACTTAAAATGTTTAAATGCTTGAAATTGTTGGAAATTGTATAGAATATTATGGAATATTCTAGAGAATGAGTAGATGAAAAGATGAGTCTTTTCATATGGAATATTATGACTTTTGGAGATCATGACTTTTGGTGTGAGTAACTTCCAATAATTATGATTCTTAATTTCAAGAGATGTGTCTCTTGGTGTGGTTTCCAACTACTATATATATAGATCTCCATGTGTTTGGATTTTATGAAAAAACAACAAACAATTCAATTGATAGTTTCATATCATTCCATTCCATATTTACAATTCAATTTTGCATAAAACACTTTGTAGAAGTGATTATTTCTTACATCAAAATCATGGTTATGGTAGAGAGTGAACTCCATTCGAATTCGTTGGTCTAAGTCATTTGGAGTGCTCCTATGGCTTGACGTGGTCGTTGTATCTTGGGCGATGATTTTCGGAAAACCGTTAGCACCGATGCGGGGCAAATTCATTTTAAGGACAAAGTGTCAAACACTTGCCTCGACCGATCGTATCACTTGCATCTCATATTTCTTCTTTCTGATTTCATTCTAATTTAATATTCATATTTCGGAAAGTAACTAATAATCTTTTGATTTCATGCAAGATTTGAAATAAAGAATGAAACGCGTTCAAAATTGGAAAGTGATGAATCCATATTCATATATTGGAAGTCGGTAATCACTATTTTGTCTTTTCAAATCAGATTTCGGTAAGTCGAATGATATTTCGATTTGATGCATATTAACGGCATGTTCTTGATGAATATAATATGCACATTATCGGTGTAAAATCTCCTACAGATTTAGCCCTTGGGTAAGTGCAAGTGTACAAGCAACCTTCCACCCTATACCCTTTGAGGCATGACGGCTCAGGGCAGGGCAGGGCATGACAGGTGGGGGCCGCTAAGGATGCGGTTCATCATTTTTTTAAATGATTGGTTAAATGAAATGTGACTCATTTAATTTCACCTATCATTTAATATCATATTCACGCCACGTGAACTGTATTTTCATCCCAACGATGAATAACATTACTCTTCATTTTCATCTTTACATATCAAACGGCCAGTTATTATCTTTCCAATATTTTCATTTCAATAAATTGGTAGTTGCCCATTATTCATTTATTCCCTCGCCAGAGACCACCTAACGCTCTCTCCCAGACGTTCCCGAAATTCCCATTGTTTTTCATACTTGTGCTCTTTTACCTACATAAAACAGCTAGAGAGAATTCAAATTTTCGAAGGTTTCTTCAAGAAGGTGCGATTTGCATCAAAATAGCGCCAGTATAATCTTACAAAATCAGCACATTTCAGTGTTTATACCATGTAATTTTCACACGATTTCGATTTATTCTAATAGTACTGCTGATTTTTACGTGTTCGTGTTTCTAGTAGTCTCTTAGCAATCTTGCAGTTTCTATGTTTTTGCTGTTGTTATTGGGGTTGATTCTGTGCAGTTTTTATATTCTTTATTTGCGTATATTATGTGGTGATTAATGCTTAAGTATATAATATTCTTTATCTACATAATCGTAGTATATTATATGGCTATTAAAACTTAAGGAAATGACTGCCCGTAATTTAGCTTCACGTATATGTTCTTCCCAATTAAATCAGTATTTGAGTAGCAACGAGCAGGGGTTCGTGAGTTCCTTGAATAAAATTGTTGAGCAGGCTCCGGGTTAATTTATAACATGTATGACTAGTTCTACTAGTTTAAGTACTGTTAATTTCCCCCTTTCTGGGTACTGTTTAGAATTGTTCTCCAGATGCTCAACGTTTTTTTTTTTTTTTCCTGCTGGGATTTATGTATTAATAATAATAAGCACTGGACTGTAAAAGTTAATGAACTATTAAGAAATAAATTTGGGCCTTCTGAGAATCAAATGCCCAAATTCAATCTGTGGAATTTTAGTGGTCATATTCTTTGGCCAGATGGTTTGCATTTTACTGATTACACACCCTGCATCATGCACTTGCCAATTTTGCAGAAAAAAATGCTGATAATTACCTTCGCAAAGAAGTATTTTGCTGAGTTTTTAAAATAACAAGGGATACTGAGGGCACATTAGAACCAAAGGAGTTAATCTGCAAAACATGCAACCCACCCATAAAATGTTAATCGTCCATAATTTTTTAGAATATTTCTCCGTTGACAATTAACAAAGTAAACACCACTTCGACAGCTCTTGCAATGATTAGATTAGTTTCTGAGGGCAACCTGTTTGGAAAATCGAGGTAAAATTATAAATATGTCCGAGTTTCTTTGAATTTTCTCACATCATCTTTGTTTTTTAGTTGTCATTTCCTGTCATCTTTTCGACTAGTTAAACCATTTAGGCTCTCTATCGAGCCCTTTTAAAGGAGTGGCCCAAAGTTTGATGTTTTGTTCATTGTATGGTCAGGTTAGTAGTAGTGGCAAATTAGATGGATAGGGTGTAAATAGATTTTTGATGAAAAGTCATCCATCCAATAACTAAATGGACCTTAATAGATGGGATTTAAATGATTTAGACCATTGCGACAATTCAATAAGATGCAATTTTATTGAATTGAATTCAATTTTTATCTACTACTGGACACAGCATACTCACCTTCACATCTCAGTAAATGCCTTGTTTAGTCTGTAAAATAAATTCAACTACTATACCATCAATAGATTCATTGAATTTGACTATTTAATGTTTCCCTTTACAGATTCTATTAATTTCTTTGTATTAGTTCAAAACACATATATAGGCATAACTGGTACAAAACCGGGCTGCGGGCGGGTGAGGGGGCATTTCTGGAATTAAACTATAAATCTCTACTAAGCTAGAGTCATACTACTAGACCAAATTCCACCAGTTATCGCTTCTTTCCTTTTCCTTATATAAACTGTTCTAGCCAGCCTTTTGACTGTTGTGCTTCAAGAACTTTTTTCTCAAAACTAATTCCTCATGGAAATCAAAGGGACTTTTGATAACAGAGGCTACTGTTAACAACGAATGCTCTAGTTCCGGATGATAAAGAGTGATACCTGCATATGAGTTGAGAAGTTCCCTCTTTAAAATCAAAATTTGAGCTGTTATATTTGTTTTGATTTTTTTTTTTGATAAGTAATTAGAGAATATATTAATAAATCAAGAGATAATACATGGGAAATGTATTATCAATTTAAACAATATAGGAACGACATAAAATTAGGCAACCCTTCTATATGGTTATTAGCCAAAGTACTAAACCAACTATACAAAGTCTGATAAAATAATTCTCTGAACTGCTCTATTGTTCTTGATTGGTCTTCAAAACAGCGGCTATTCCTTTCTCTCCACACGCACCAAACAATGCATCCCGAAATAAGATCCCATACAATCCTATTATCTTTATCACGAAATTTCCTCCTCCATGCCCGTATCACATCTTCAATTCGCCTAGGCATCACCCAATCCAAATTTTGAGAAACAAGGATGCTGTTCAAAAGCCACCGAACACCATCGCAATGAATGAACAGATGGTCAATCGTCTCTCCATCCTTATTACACATGTAACACCACTCGGTAACACAAAGACCCCTTCTTCGAAGATTATCCACCGTTAACGCTTGCCCCCGCACAACCGTCCACAATAAAAAGCCACCCGTGGAGGCAATTTACATTGCCACACCATCTTCCATGGGAATGAGCTTGGCGCAGGTTCAACTAAGGATCTAAAATACGAGCGAACTGAGAATATACCATTCCGTGCCAACCTCCACCTGCTACGATCGTCTACTCCAACCTGAACGTGCGCCTCATGCAAAGAGGTCAGAAACAATGCAAAATCATCTAATTCCCAATCCTGTAAACCCCTCTCAAAAATAGGATTCCAACTGTGACTTCCATTATGAATGGTGAGTACATTATTTACCATAGCAAACGGCTCCAAGGCAATGCGATGCAGAGAAGGAAAACGCACCTTAAGCGGTTGATCTCCACACCAACGATCGTCCCAAAACCTGATATTATTGTCATATCCTACCTCATAGTCCACATTATCTCGAAAGTCGCTCCAACCTCGTCGAATATACCTCCACAAACTCACCCCATAAGAACCACGACCGTCAACTGAGCACCAACCCCCCTCTATAACACCATACTTCGCTCCAATGATTTCTCTCCAAAAACTCAGCCTCTCCACCCCAAATCGCCACAACCACTTGCCCAGCAATGCCTTATTAAACAGGACCAGGCTCCTCAACCCAAGCCCCCCCACCCTTACAGGAGAACAGACTACACTCCACTTGACCAAATGGAATTTCCTCTCTTCTCCCATCCCTGCCCAAAGAAACTCCCTTTGGATCTTCTCTAATCTACGTGCCACTGTAACAGGAATAGGAAACAACGACAAAAAATAAGTAGGGAGGTTGGAGAGAGTGGATTTGATGAGAGTAAGGCGTCCACCCTTCGAAAGGTACATACGCTTCCAGCCCGCTAACCTCTTTTCCATCCTTTCAATGATTCCATTCCAAATATGTTGACATTTAAATCGTGCCCCCAAAGGGAGTCCAAGGTATGATATAGGCATGTGCGCAACCCTACATCCCAAAATATCAGCCAACTCATCCACGTTAGCAACCTCCCCCACTGAAATAGCCTCAGATTTTCCCAAATTAATTCTCAAGCCCGACACCGCTTCAAAGCATAGAAGTAGCCGACGTAAATTCCTCAATTGCTCATCATTAGCATCACATAAAATCAGTGTATCATCTGCAAATAGCAAATGCGAGATCTGTGCATGTCCAACCGTAAAACCCCTTATCAAACCTTCCTCCACAGCTTTCTCTAGCATCCTACTGAACGCCTCCATAACAATAACAAACAACAATGGAGACAGGGGGTCCCCTTGCCTCAATCCTCTGCTGCTTCGAAAATAGCCCTCCGGAAAAATTTACGACATGGCGTCTGTCGCAATGTGTTACCCATCTGAATTTGAGCCACAGCGTCTTGAAGAACTGTGTAACCACTCTGGCTAATGATTAGAGTGGATTTATGATTATTCATCCTTGTTTCCCCCAAATATAATTGAAAGAAACAAAAATGATTTTGTAGGTTTCGCAACCACCTCAATTTGACTGGGACATTCTGAGAATTGAACCCAGGGCCTCCCATACCTAAAGGGAGAATCAAGGCTATTCGTGTGATTTGACATTATCAAAATTATTAAACTTACTGTGGATAGAGCGGACTCTAAGATCCTAAAGTCAGGATGTAATTGAACCAGTCAAGCAGAGTCATTTTTCTTATCGAAGATGCAGTTACTCCCTGGCTGGCATACGTTGTTTTGTTCTGCCATTTGTAAATTTCCTATTATTCAACGCTGCACAGCGTATTGCGCAGGTCAATGTTTGTACCATTGACTAATCATGCTTCAATTTCAGGCTTAGTTATTTGGTGCAAAAACAATATTTCCACACTGAGTAGTCAGTATCTCTGTTATTTGATGGTTATATAATACTAAAATATACTGGTTAAATATTCTGCGTCCGAAATCCTCCTAGAAGTAATAATCTTTCATTTTCTATATTCTTAATCCATATACCGTAGAATCTTACCAGAAGGAAATTGTATTTGTGTACAGAAAATACCTTTGTGCAGAGGTTCTCGTTCTCATATCCGTTGACTCCACAATTGACCAGAAACAGTATTAAATAGTGCTCTAAAAATGAGTTAGGGAGCCGAATAACTTTTTTTTGATTCAGTTACATTATTGACGCAGGTCACTAAATCAACAATATTTGGACCTTTCAGTGTGAAGTAACTGTTTCCTCATTATGTTACATCATTGAGGCAATTGAACAACTATGTCTTAATAGTTAACATGGTTACATTGTGAAATCTAGCTTTAGCACTCGTGATATCAGTGATGGATACTCTGTTTTTTAAGTCTTGGTTCTTTTATTTACAATCAGATCTGTCCAGGTTGACAAGGAAATAAAAAAGTGTTCTGTGGCTGACAAATAATTTGTAAAATGGGGCATATCGAACGGGACCTCTCGCAACGGAAGCGAGAATCATACCACTAGACTAAGTCAACTGTTGTAGTTGATTATTTTGTTCCTTGGAGCTTGTTATTTGCTTCTTGCTTTTTCTAAACTTTTCTAGATCAAAGGAAACTTTGATCTCAGAAGCTAAAATGAACAGACAGTTCTCTAGTTTTGGACGATAAAAAATTCCAACGTGCATAAAGTTGTGACTCGTGAAGCTTCTTCTTAAAATTGTAATTTGAGTCATGGAAAAAATAATGCGCTGTGCTGGGTAATGGACTTTGGGATAATGCTCGATGTGGTGTAATATTATGCAGCATTGTTTTGTATGGGTGCTACTGCTTTCCTTGTCATATATTCATACTTGTTAATATTTATGTTATTGCCTCAGCCGCAATCTGTTAACCTGGTCCTTGTTTGATCCATTTCAGTGTCTTGAAGAAGACCTCTTTGTTTGTAGAGATGCTGCTGCTGCTTTTCTTGTCGTGTATGCATACTTGTTAATATTTTATGGTATGGCCTTGGCCGCAATCTGTTAACCTCTCCCTTGTTTGATCCATCTAAGTGTCTTGGAGAGACCTCTCCTACCACTTTGGCATAATGACTGAGTTGACTTTATTTATGACATTGGTAGGCTCCCACCTGGAACACAGAATTGAGGAATGAAATTGTGATTGTACGTACTTAAACAGAAACTCGGTGAATTGTGGAATTGTAAATGATATTATATTTGATAATGGTAATACTACATTTAAGGAAATTACAAATTTAAAATGGAAAAGGGATACGGTATCAGGCATTCGAAAAGCCTGAGATCGCTCCCAGTTTTCTCACACTCAAGGGGTGAATGAATAATAAAACTCCCTTTACCATAGTGAGCCGGCGCCACACGTATTCAAGAAATTCCTCTCCGACTTCCTTCCTTGATCAACTCACAAAATTGCAAAAACAGTTCAACATATTTAACTCAATTAAATCTCTAACAGCATGGACTCCTCTTTCCTTGTGTGAATCAGTGACATGAGCTTCCAGTTCTTCCCCTTTGGCTTGATTTTCCCTTTTGGCCCTCCTAGCATATGTGAATTGAACCAGTGGCCTATCAGTTATCCTTGTTTTGCTGAAAAATAGTTGAAATACACACACACACACACACACACATATTTTGAATGTGACATTCTGAGAATTGAACTTGGAACCACTTGTACCCAAAGCGAGAAATATACCACTAAATGCCCTGCTATAGTCAATTATTTTATACTTGGAGCTTGTAATTTCTTGCTTTTTCTGTATATCAATAGATATGGCAGGGGTATTGCCAACAATACCACCACCCCATGATCTAGGTGGAGGCCTAACAATCTGCTTAGGCTTTGGTGGTGTTTCAAATTGAAAACAAAAAATTGTTCTAGTCAGCCTTCGACTATTATGCTTCTAGGAGCACATTTCACGAAGCTCTTTGATCTATTCATCATAGGCAATCAAAGGGAGCTTTGATCTCAGAATCTACAAACATTTCTCTAGTTTTGGATGATAAAAAGTTCCTACGTGCATGTCTCGTGAAGTACCTTTTTTAAATTGCAATCTGAGTCATGAAAAAATAATGAGCTGTGGAAGGTAATAGAAATTGAAATAATGCTCAATGTGGTGTAATTTTGTGAAGGACTGTTTCTAGTGATGTTGTTGCTGCTAATGCTTTTCTTGACATTTATTCGTACTTTTTAATAAATATGGTATGACATCATGTGTTGACCTTGCCCAAGTTTGATCCATCTCAGTTTGTTGGAGAAGATCAATATTACCAATCTGGCATAATACTTGAGTTGACTTATGTATATCATTCTTGTTTCAGTGAAATTTAGTTGAAAGAATTTTTTTTTTAAAAAAGTACAATTCATGACCACCTTAATTTGATGGGGGCATTCCGAGAATCGAACTCGGGACCTCTCGCACCCAAAGCGAGAATCATACCACTAGACCAAATGCCCTGTTGTTGATTATTTTGAACCTTGGAGCTTGTAATTTATTGCTTCTGTATATTAGCTTCTAGCAGAACATTTCACAGAAGAATTTTATCTATTCATCTTAGGAAATCAAATGGAGCTTTAATGACAGAAGCTACAGTTGAGAGACAGTTCTCCCGTTTTTGGCGATCGAAAGTTCCTACATGCACGTGTTGTGATATCTTTTTAAAATTGCAATCCGATTTGTGATAAAATAACGAGCCATGCAGAGTGTAATTTTATTAAGGATTGTTTCTAGTGTTGCTGCTGCTCCTGATTCTTTTCTTCACATGTATTCATACTTTTTAATATATAGCCTGAGTTTGATCCATCTCAGTGTCTTGGAGAAGATTTGTTTCAAAAAAGTAGGATTCATGACCAGCTTAATTTGACAGGGCATTCCGAAAATCAATCTCGGGACTCCTCGCACCCAAAGCGAGAATCACACCAATAGACCAAATGCTCAATTACTGATGATTTTTATCACTCAGCTAAATCATTACTCCACGGAAGTAATAGTATACACTGGGTTAATAAGTCTAGAACTGAAGGAAAATTTTATGTTGCCAGTGTCGCTATCACTGTTATATATCTAGAATTTATACTTTCAATCTATAATGTATGTATCCTGTTCAGTAGAATGAATTTCCTTTTCTCTTGGCCCCTATTCCAATGTTATTCAGATCTCTTGAAGAAAAAATATATCCACGTGCTAGTTAAAAGTTGCTTTGGATTTTCGCGTGCAGCTTGGCAAGAAGTGACAAGAAGCTGAAGGTTCACCGTTGGATTTCACAAGTCACCTTCTTGCCACACAGAAGTGCACATGTACATGCTGAAGGCTTATTTATATGATTTTGACATTTTCTTAATCATCTAATTGCTGTGGATAGATCAACACTACTTTTCTTATTGCGGGTAACCTGTCTGACGTGTTGTTTCAATAGCTGCTGCTTGTAAATTACCTATTATGCTCTGGAGCACAGCGAATTGGGTAGGTGAGCTTAGTGTCATTATTAAATTCGCTTGAATTTCTGTATCATGCAAAGTTATTTGATGCCAAAAGCCCATGTGTAGCTATTGTATATAAATTGTTTATGCTTGATCTAACTACTTTTTATCCATATATTTCGTGGAACCACAAGTATCACCCACTTATCTACCTCTCATTTTTATCTATTTAGAATATAAACCGTTAATTGACAAATAACTCCCAAACATGCTTTAAAATATTTCCATTTTCTACAGTGGACAGTCAATACACCTGTTATTTGGTTTTTATATATTGCTGAAATATGGAGTTACGGCAATATATTCTTGATTCTTCCTTGACATAATGATCTTCTTTTATATATATTCTCAATCCATATTTGGTAGAATCTTTTCAGAAACTTTCTGCTGATGCTCTTCATAAACTTTGGATAGGTGATAATATCAACAATATTTAAACCTTTCAGTAGGGCAATAAATATTTTAGGCTTAGAATACATTATTGAGGCAGACAAGTGAATAGTCAATAGATAGATCTTTTAGTGGACAGTAACTGTTTCCTCATAATGTTACATTATTGAGGCAATTGAATCCATGGTATATTAACTTCCCAGTAGTGCAACAACTATGTCTTAAAAATGTTACATTATCAAATCTAGCTTTAGCACATGCATCATCAATGTAGATATAAATATTTTTCTGTCTTGATTATTTTATTTACTAGCAGATCTGTCCAGCTTGACTAGGAAATAAAAAATGCTTTGTGGCTGACTAAAATATTTAGTAAAATGGGGGCATTCCGAGAATTCCCAAATCGAGAATCATACCACTAGACCAAAGCATATGCATCATCAATGTAGATATAAATTATTTTCTGTCTTGATTATTTTATTTACTAGCGGATCTGTCCAGCTTGACTAGGAAATAAAAAATGCTTTTTGGCTGACTAAAATATTTAGTAAAATGGGGGCATTCCGAGAATCGAACTCGGGACCTCTCGCACCCAAAGCGAGAATCATACCACTAGACCAAATGCCCTGTTGTATTTTATTACTTTGTTCGTTGGATCATGATCCTGTTTGACAAGTCTGGCCTGACGAAGCATGAATCGAAGTGAACAAACTGTAGAGTTGTGTGAGAATTATAGAAGAATGGAAAAAGTGGAGAGAAGATGTAGGGAAGGGGAGAGAAAGAAGGGAGAGAAAAGGTAAAGATAGATAGCCGGGGAGAGAGAAGAAATTAGAGAGAGTCCTGTAATTTTATTCAATAATCAGAAGGTATTTAACAATGAAGAACCACCTACATACTTAAACTAGAAGTCCCTAACAAAATATAGAACATTACCTAATAATAATTAAGGAAAGGGAATAAGGAAAATCACTCTAAATAATTTTAAAATGATTCTTCTTCTAATCAATTGAAAGTTCAATGGAAAGTCTTGCATAATTATCTTTATCGATCTCCGTCATGGCCTCTCATTACATTACCTGTGATTTTTAAAGGGTGTAACTGGTAAGTACATGACAAGATATGTGACGGTTGATTTAATTTTTCATGAATAATGTACCAAAAATTTTCTTTGTTTCATTTTCCTTATGTTGACTTCAATATACTTAATTTCTCATTTGTTCTTCTTGGAGATTGTCAAATATGATAATTGTATTTCCTTGTAGTTGATTTATAGAGACTTCAAGAAAAAAAAAATAGTATTCATGACCACCTTAATTTGAATGGGAGCATTCCGAGAATCGAACTCGGGACCTCTCGCACCCAAAGCGAGAATCATACCACTAGACCAAATGCCCTGTTGTAGTTGATTCTTTTGCCCCTTGAAGCTTGTAATTTGCTTCTTGCTTTTCAACTGTATAAACTGTTTTGGTCTGCCTTTTGACTATTATGCTTCCAGAAGCACATTTCACAAAACTCTGAGATCTATTCCTCATAGGCAATTGAAGGCAGTATTGAACTCAAAGGCTACAATTAACAATTAACAGGCGATTCTCTAGTTTTGGAATATAAAAAGTGCCGATGTGCATACGAGCTGTGAAGTTCCTTTTTTTTTGAAATTGCAATTTGAGTTATATTATTCATGAATTTACGAACTGTTTATAGCAATCGTATAATGCTCAATGTGGTGTAAATTTGTGCAGGATTGTTTATAGGGATGCCGATGCTGCTAATCCTTATCTTGACATGTAAACGTACTTTTTAATATTTATGGTATGGCTTTGGCTGCAATCTGTTGACCTAGCCCGAGTTTGATCCGTCTCAGTGGATTGAAGATCCGTTTTACCGTCTCAGGCATAATGACACAGTTGACTTCATTTATGATATTTCATCTTTGTTTCCCTGAAATTTAGTTAAAAGAAATAACAAAAAAATGTAGGATCCATAATCACCTTAATTTGACTGGGGCATTCCGTGAATCGAACTCAGGACCTCTCGCGCACCCAAAGCGAGAATCATACCACTAGACCAAATGCCCAATTACATATGAATCTTAGCCCTCGGCTAAATCTTTACTCCACTTAAGTATTGTAAGCACTGGGTTTGTAAGTCTTGAAGTGAAGGAAAATTTTTTGTCTCCAGTGTCGCCTATCATTTTTAAATATCTAGAATTTGTTCTTCCAAATTTGGTATGTATAAATACTGTATACCTCCTGTTCCAGTAGAATGAACTGCTAACTTTTATTTCCTCTTGGTCCATACTCCAATGTTGTTCTGATCTCTGGAAGAAAAAAAAATGCCTGTGCTTGTTAGTTCAGATCTCTGGAAGAAAAGAAAAAATGCGTGTGGTGGTTAAAAATGATTTCACGTGAAGCTGGGCAAGGAGGGACGAGAAGCTGAAGTTTCACTGTTGATTTTCATACATTCACCTCTTGCCACCCAGATGTGCATATGTACATGCTCTCGAGGCTTATTTGCATGATTTGACATTCTTTTAATTTTCTAATTTCTTTGGAGAGGTCACACTATTTTTCTTGTTGATGATGCAGGTAAGTCCTGGCTGACATGTGTTGTTTCAATAGCTGCTTCTTTGAAATACCCTGTTATGCAATGGAGCACAGCGTATTGTGCAGGTGAGCTTAGTGTCATTTATTAAATTCACTTGAATTTCTGTATCTTGCTAAGTTATTTGATGCCAAAACTTAATATTTTTATTTTCCGTGGTGGACTTTCAATATCCCTGTTATTTAGTTTTTATATATTACTAATACACTGATTCTTGATTCTTCCTTGACATAATAATATTCCATTTTCTATATTCTTAGTCTATGGGCCTGTTTGGTGCAAATTCTCATTTTCTACAGTAAATCAATTCTCATTTTCAACCACACATTCTTCAATAAAATAATATTTTTCATCACATCAATACTTTTTTCTTCTTTTTCAACCACACATTTCCCATCATATCACTATTCAAAAATCAATTCTTCCCCAAAAAATCCCTACCAAACACACACTATATTTAGTAGAGTCTTGTCAGCAACCTTTGTGCTAAGGTTCTTCTTAAACTTTGGATCTGATGACTATAGAAGTCATAGAATCAACATCATTTAAACTTTTCCGGAGGGCAATAAAATTTTTATGCATAGGTTGCATTATTGAGGCAAGCAACTGAATGAATAATATTGAGACCTTTCAGTGGGCAGTAACTGTTTCCTCATAATGTTACATAATTGAGGCAATTGAATCAACCATGTGTAATCCTTCCCGTATCCCATCGACTATGTCTTAATAAGGTTTACATTATTAAGTCCTTGTCGAGCCCCATTTTTTAGAATAGATTTTGTGAAAAAATGATTTTTATTTTTTGAGAATGTGTGAATAAAAAGTAGAGAAAAATATTGGGTTTACGTGCAGAATTATTTTATTGAAAGAATGCATGAATGATAATAAGTTGGGAGAAAAATGGTTTTAAAGAATGTGGTTCAAACATGGGCTAAATCTAGCTTTAGCACTTGTGATTTTAATGTTAATTTTTGTTTTCAGTCTTTGATTCTTCTACTTAATGGCAGACCTGTCCAGGTTGACTAGGAAATAAAAAATGTGCTTTGTGGCTGACCAAAATGATTCATAAAATGGGGGCATTCCGAGAATCGAACTCGGGACCTCTCGCACCCAAAGCGAGAATCATACCACTAGACCAAATGCCCTGATGCATTATGCATATCGTTACTCTCTTCCTTGGATCATGAAACTGTTTGTGCTGAACTTATTTTATTTCAGCGTGATGCTGAAGTTTGCGTGTTTAGTTTGGTTAATCAGCTGAACTCTGTTTGATGTCGGACGTGCAAGACATTAATGTTGATGCCATGTAAGATTGTTATATTCTACGGACATCGAGTTAGAAAAATTACTGGATTTTAATTTAGTGATCAAACCATGAAAATCAAACTTCGTCGACCAGTTTGAAATAAAATGAAGTTAACTGACTAATATAAAACTTCATTAATAATGTTTTGAACCCATTTTTATTTACATCAACTTGAAATGAGGCGGTCGTAACTATAATGGTTCTAAGGCAGCGAATTCCTTGTCGAGTAAGTTCCGACCCGCACAAAAGGTGTAACGATCTGGACACTGTCTCAGAGAGAGGCTCAGTGAAATAGACATATTTGTGAAGATGCGGACTATTTGTACTTGGACAACACTTGGACAGAAAGACGTTATGAAGTTTCACAATTTTAATTTTGTGAAATACAAGTGCCTAAAACCCTCTTCTATTACTTGGCAATAAAAAAAAGAAGAAGAAGAAGAAGTAGTAGGCATTAGCTAATAGGAAATAATAATTAAAAAAAATTCTAAAACTTTTCAAGGGATATTCTTACAAAAGTACAATTAGGAAGAAATTTTGTGATGGGAGAAAGCCGTCTTTGCTGATTTGTTAAGAGAATTTTTTAAATAAATATAATAAAGAAGAACTTCGAGACAAATAGCAACCAAAAAATTTTAATTAATTTTTTATAAAAAAGGTAGAAGCTGCTATTTTCATCTACCATTCTTATTATCTTATATATCTATCGTACTTTAAATTTATCATTATTAAAATTTTAAAAGTATACTATGTTCATCTACGTAATATTACAACATTATTCTTAATTAATTCATTTATTTAAACATTAAATAACGGTAAATTCATAAGAGAAGAAATAGTTGATAGGCCAGATGTAACACTTTGGCCATGGACCATGTAACATCAACGACACACAAGTCTTCATTGAACCCTAAAGCTTTCCACACTGCATAAGGTCCATCAACTATGTTATTTCTACAGGGTGGTTGATATGCATGTTCTTTATCACAACCATTCATGGAGGCACTCATCCACCACCTTCGCGGTTGAGCTTCGTCCATTTTTAGCTGTGATAAGTATGTTCTTCCCACACCTCGATCCACCGGCATACCATCCAGTGGAGTGCGCGACTACTTTTTCGTCGTTACTATGGTATTTGTTAAGGGATATATATCCCACATCGATAAATGATGTTGACATAGACCAATTAATAAAGATCTTGGGCTACTCCTCTTAATAAGGTTGACCTTTTAAGATGGACCCCCAAATTTTAACATGGTATCAGAGCCCATTATGCTCCAACGAGCGATTCGATCCCGTTAAGACTCCAAAAGTAAGCACGTGGATTTCAAGATTGGTCTGCTCAAATGAGCCACCATCTTGCGGGGGCGTGTTAAGGGATATATATCCCACATCGATAAATGATGTTGACATAGACCAATTAATAAAGATCTTGGGCTACTCCTCTTAATAAGGTTGACCTTTTAAGATGGACCCCCAAATCTTAACAGTATTGACCGTCACATTTTGACGCGCCTCCACCATCCCCTCCCGGACTAAAATCATTCGGTGTAAGTGTGGCCGGTGTAGAGGAGGTTACAGGTGGCGAGCACTTGCCGGTCGGACGGGCTGGGCCGATTTTAATAACACCGAGTCAAAGTAGATGTAGTATACGATATATAATAGTTTGTTATTTGTTACATAAATGTGGTGTGGTAGTGTTTGCTAGCATTGCTCTGGATTCGAAATTATTCTCCCTCTTTAGCCCTTGTTTGATTTTCATATTTTTCAAAATACATTTTTTTCTCTTACTTTCAACCATACGTTTTTCAATAAAATAATATTACACGCAATTTAAAAATTTTTCCTTTATTTTACCATACATTTTTCATCAATAGACTATTCCAAAATGTATTTTACACAAAAAATGGGAGTCAAACATGCCCTAATTTTTTCGTATGCAAGAATAATTGTATGCACTGGTGAGGTATGGGAGCATGAGGTAAAGGAGTTGAGATTTGGTGTCCATTTATACTATCCAATTTGATGTTCATTAAATTACAAATTGACGCTTCATTAAAATAAAAATTAATGTTAAAGTTGGAAAATTAAAATTGATGATAACTTTAATTTTCCATGATGTATCAATTTTCAATTTGGTGGACAGCAAAAATGGATAGCAGATCTCAACTTAATGTAAAGAAACCCGTTGGTCCCTTACCTTAAATCATGTATGAATAAATACATAAATTTTATCACGTTTGGTCCTTCAATTTAGTATCGTAAATCTTACTAGTTTCTTCGTCATCCCAACTAATGACAATGATGAGTTTGTGGACAAGATTGTTTACATGGCCACTAATTTCATCATACACACAATCTACCTAGTTGATCCTTGAATTATACACCCTACGTGCAGAAGGTTCCTAAATTTTTAAGAGTAAATGTTCTGTCCTTCACTTAACAACATGAACTTCGTTCGTCTTTCTCATTCCAATTAACAAAACTAATGAGTTGGCGAATGAAATTATTTTCGTGCTATTCGTCCATCTCAACATCTACCTTGGTAGAAGATCTAACTTTGTCAAATCTTTATTTTGTTTTCCTTCTCCCTATGATGTATAACTAAACGATTAATGTGAATGAATTATTGTAACCTAGTTTTGAATTTAAATTCAAATTTTTAGTGAATTTTGATGAAAGTTGATGAAATGTATAGATTTTGATTACGAAGTTTTGATTTTCAATTGAAATTTTTCATGATTTAATTTATTTGGTCGCTAGTTCATTGATTTGTGAATGATGACAAGCTAAGAAGTGAATTATGTGTTTAAACTAGGTTTGCAATGCTTTTTTTGGAAGAAAAATTCTAGTACGTCATGTCATAATGCTACATTATAACATTCTAGTACATCATATTTAATGATACATTAACGCTATCTAGACTGTGTTTGTAATAGCATTACTCATAATTATTCTCGTTTAATGCTATGCAATAAATATGCATTTTTAAATAGGTATGTGTTTACAAGTTGCTCTGAAAACCCAGCTTTCAAACGGGACCAAATCGCAATAATCATGTTTAATGGAAAACGTGCTTTTTCAAGATAGGTATGCGCTTGCAAGCTACTCTGAAAAGCCTAAAATTGGCTTTCGAGCAAGACTAAAAATACAGTAAATCATAGTTAACGTCTTGTCGTACACATGCTTTTCTGGATAGGAATGCGCTTGCACGCTGCTCTGAAAAATCAGAAAAAAACTAACTTTAGAGCATGACCAAACACACGAGAAATCACGATTCATGCATTTAATTTCCCTCAATCAAAGTTTGAAATAACTATCAAATATAAATACACAATCCTTGTGAAATCAACATTGAACTCAAAATCTATTATTATCGCTTGTCTTAGACATTGTGCATGCGCAGTTATAAACTAACATTTATTGTACGTGCATTTTAATGGAACAATGTTTTTTCACATAAATCCTAACTATAATTAAAATTAACATATTTTGTCTAAAATTATGATTTGTAAAGTGTAATATAGATTAAAATAAAGTATGTGGTTTTTTATTTTTAATTTAGGATATTCGGTTTATTAATTTACTTATAATGACAAATTTGTTAATATTTCTATTTTCTTGTAACAAATAGTATGCAAAATGTATTTTTATATTGCAACTTTTCCTTATTATACATTTTTCACGCACTTGTATTTTCATTTTCTCATATTTTTATATTTTAATTAGTTTGAATTAGTCTAGAGATAAAGATGTGGTTTGTTCTTATTATTATTATTATTTTTACATAGGAACTTGCAGCCGCTACCCGTCAGCGTAACCCCAACCACCTCGAAAGGCGGATGTCCAATCACTGTGAGTGCATACTAGGTAAACCATACTCCATGTGCAATAGCTCACAAACCACACAGGAGAGGTAAATCGCACTAGACAAGATGTGGTTTGTTATTAGTAGTTTGAATTGTTGCCAATGTAGTGTTTGTCTTAATGTTTAGCTCCCTCAAAACCCTAGTTATGAATGTTAAGCTATTTCAAATGAGCCTATTTCTTCTTTAATTCTCTTAACGAAAACACAATCATATCATAATTAGATCTACACCTTTCGATCTTATTGACCCTTGGATTTTAATTTACAATTATAGTAAAATAAAATATTAGAATGGCATGTGTCATGGACGTGGTTAACCATTTGGGTTCGAATATGATTATGTCCTCTCTTTAATTTTATTTAATTTTAGATGACACTAAACTTTGCTTTATTTTTCATAATTCCGTGCTCAAATGTTCGTATTATTCTTTTCACTCTTTTTGTCACGAAAAAAAAAATCTTCTCATGTCTCATCTCAATATGAAAATAAAGTAGTAGAAGTCCTCATGGACATGACGCAGTGATAAAATAGGAGGGTTCTCTACGGAACATCGAAATTTCGAATTCCCGCGATAGCTGGAAGACAATATCAATGTTGAAAGACAGAGGTCTACAGGGAGAACCGTCGAATGTCCGGATCAAGTGTGTATAAGTTGTGATCGTATCCGGATTAACTAAGGTGGCGAACCAGGGGGGAAGACCGCCACTTCTCAAGATTAGTCGGGCGAAATTTAGACACTTGAGTCATAATAATAATAATAAATAAAGTAGTAAAAATCTATTTTAATTTGTATCAAGAAATAATTTCAGTGTGAATGGAACTTTATCACTCAAATCTGAACATGACTTTTAACAATCCTTTAAATATGACTATAATGTACTAACTCTTCAAGATTCGACATGTCGAGATATGTATGAAGAGAAAAATGAAATAAATTCAAGAAATGCCATGCTTGGTGGGGCGATCAGCAGCCTTGAGAGCCTTGTCAATGTGATTATGGGCTTTTCTGCTACGGATCTCAATTTTGACACTGGCACTTTTGTCCATCTTTATGTAAGGTTTCTTCGATTTCTTCAATGATTTTACCTTTGATTTTATAGACTGCATCAAATTCTCCAATTGAATACCCATCAATCTTTGTCTCTGGAAAATGAGAGGAAAAGACGTAAATAAAAATTCTTCAAATGTGAAGAGTGTATAGACATATAGGTACGATGATTGAAGCAAGCGTATTTATAACTTGTAAGTTTGGAGTGGGATGGGTGGGGTGGATGCTACGCCTTTTGCATTTAAGGTGGGTATGACTCCGTTCTTACTCCACTTTTGATGGCATGCCAAGTTTTGTGTTTACATTGACTGAAGTATATAGAGGGTTTAATTGTGATTTTATTATTTTAGTAACTTGTTAATATTTGAATTTTGATTTCTTTTTTCAAATAAGAGATTAGTTCGAACCGACGTAAGATAGTCTGGATGTGACACTGGCCCACGACATAGCCAAAGCTCTAGAGACGAGCCGACTAGGGCAAGTCGGTGTGATCGTCTATTCCAATTTTGTGCGACTATCCTAAACCCACAGTGCATCATACTCGGAGCTTATTTCAGACATATTTTTTTTAAATCATTTTTTTTACTATAATAGTCGAACACATGAACTTTTTAAAACAAAATAAAATCTAAATTTGGACATATTTATCGATAGTGGATTAATGATAGCAATATTATTCGATGATCACCAACAAAATCATATTCTTAGTGATTACCGATGATAATATCGTCGTGATGTCATCGACAATTGTCAACGGTGCTTCGAATCTTAAGTGAAGAAGCATTTATTCTTCGTTCATTTTTATTTTAATATTTGGTCTGTGATTTAAGATTTCTTTTTATTTAATATTACTATTATTATTATTATTATTATTATTATTATTATTATTATTATTATTATTATTATTATTTTATCTCCACAGGCGAAAAAATATTCACTAATATTGAAGTTCTTATTTTACAATCATTCTACATGTATATCATGGTAAACAACAAGTTTGACACTTTTCCATGCTAGCAATCTACACCATTGATTTTAAACACATTTATCCCATTATTGCCCAGATTCCTTCTACTTTGGAGGGGTGTCATCCTTGTGTATTTCTTGTTTAATTCTATGAGCATGTTTGGTTTGATTTGATGGATAACAGTCATATTTTTCATTTTTATGGATGAAAAATGAGAAACAAACGGAGACTTACATATTCCCATTCTTCCCCTGCACTTGCACACATCTGCAAAATCTTCTAAGAATATTTCAAAATACAATCAGATAAATACATGAAATTTTAATATTGACTTTAGTAACACGTTTCGACATATGCATCCATTGAGCTCTTACATTTCACATGCAAATCTACTAATTTCATTTTTAACACTTTCCCAAGTCAGCTTTTTCAACTAAAGAATAATAAAATATAAGGCGTATTCATTTGAAATTTTAAACACCCTCACATTCCAAAGATATAATAATTCATTATCAATTAATGCTTCGATCTCCATATACCACAATATAATATTATCTTTACAGTCGACTAAAACTAATCACCCATCAATGTATACCTTACGCATCACATATATGAATGACTATATTAAATTATCAAGTTGATGCCATACTTCAAAGGTATAATATTTTTTTTAAAAAAATTTCTTATATACCCCTAACTGTTGGAACTTATTTTCTTTCCATAATGAAATTATCATTGTTCCAGTAACATTAAGTTGCTGGCCTGTATTCCGACCACTATAGAAATTATTAAATCTGCAGTAGCACGTTTTAGGGCTTGTGTGGGAGGGATTAAAATCAGATTAAAATTGAAAATATAGCCGTTATTGTTGACTTTTATTAGACGAGTGGGGCCCAATAACGGCCATATTTTCAATTTTAATTGGCTTTTAATCCCTCCCGAACGGGGATTCAATCATAGTAAATTCACCTTTTCTTTTGCAGAGCAAAGCTAAAGCTTAAATTAAAAAAAAAAAAAGAATCAAGGAATAGAGAAATGCTGTCCTGCAACTACTAGTAAAGGGGAAATCACAAGAGGTCACACATAATCAGGGGCGGACGCAGAACTTTATCGTTGGGGGGGAGGGGGGGTACAATCGAACTTGTAAAGAAGTTGGTAGAAATTTTACAATAAAAAATTTACGTCCAAAAAAATCATACTCCATGTAATTTTACATCCAAAAATTTACATGAGATATGACTTTTTCGGATGTAAAATTTCGAATTTTTTTGAAAATTTTCTAATAAAAAGATGAAAATTATATTGAGAAATTTGTATCGCAAAAATAATAAATATTAATGAAATAATAATTTTTTTTAAAAATGCGAGTTAGACGTCTTTTTAAAGGTTCACGTTTAACGTATTTTTAACTATTTTCGTTATATATTTGAACTATTCGATATGTCCATAATGTAACTCTTGAAATATTGTTCGAAATGATACAAACAATTTATGGATTCGATTAGCGTACGATCGTCGGTGAATTTTTAAAATTTGTATATTTCGAAATTCAAATTTATTTTTATTTTATCCATGTTTGGTGGAGATTAAAATCAAATTTTTAGTAAATTTTGGTACAAATTAAATAGTTATGAATTTCATGAAAATATGTTATTAAATTAGTTGTTAACTTTAATTTAGATTAACATTTAAATTTCAATCGATAACAAACGTAATTTAATAATAAAAAAAAAATAGAATCACAAAAGTTTGGGGGGGGGGGGTGCACCTGCCCCCTAGGACCCCCCTTGGGTCCGCCCATGCACATAATCAACCCAATCCATGCACAAATCACAAAACACGACTTTAGATTATTGAAAAAACAGGTAATTTGTGTGTAAATAAATTAACAATTTTAAATGTAAAAGATAAGTAATATAATTCAACATAATATAAACATAAAAAGAGGGCTAGGAAAGCAAGCCTTGGGATCGAAGATGTTGTCCTAAGATCGTGTTCTCTACTCTTCGTGCGAGTTTTTTGGGCACTACACGGCTCCAAGATAAAACTTCCAACAATAAATGCCCACAAACTTCCTATTTTTTACAGGGGCCCACAGATCTCCCAACTTACATGTTTGTTAAACTATGGTCACCTAACTTCAGTCTGTATAAATTCGATCAACCAAATGATTTTTTTATTTCAGCATGACTGGTTCGTCTATGTTTGTTAACCAAATTGACGGAAATTTTTGCCTGGCCAACAAAATTAATGACTGGACTAGTGGAAATTGTGACCTAACTAATATGGAATGGCTCGAATATTTGTACACCTTACTAGGTTTGTTTGGGATATATGTTTTTAAAAATATTTTTTCCCAAAATAATTTAGATGACAAGTCTATAGTAACATAATTTTTTCATATTTTTTAGTACGTTCTTCAAAAAAATCAATTTTCACTTGAAAATGTCTCTCTCAAACAAAGGCTTCATTTGACAATACAAATATGCCAAACAAACAACATAATATTTGTATTTTCTGTTGGCAAATAATGATATTACTGTGAATTGTTTTGAGCATAATAACGTCGTGCAAAAATGAATGATATAAAATATTAATGGTCAAGGCAAGAGTTCAACTCTTTCTCTTTAAGACGATAATGCCTCGCAGTGATGCTGGCGATATTCCAACACTCACCTCCTAAGATACAACGACCTCGACTTATAATAGTAGCACTCCAAATTACAAGACCCGACGAACCTACTCATGTTTTGATCTCTCTAAACATTTGAGGACTAAAATGCACGAAAAATCGAGGCTTAATTGCAAAATATGAATAATGCGTGGATGAAGGAATAATTTTAGAAGGAGAATAAAATCAATTTTGATTTTGGAATGAATAAAAACCAAGGTATGGAAGCCTTTATATAGAAGTTGAAAAATTGTGTCTAAAAATACACAATAGTCGAATTTGTGTCTTCAACATGCACAAACCGTTTGGATATGCAGTTTAATTGTCAACTGTCATCTTCTAAAAGAAAACACGTGTCACACACAGAAAAATCAGGTAAAATAAATAATATAAATAAATATATTATTATTTTAAATATTAATAAAATTCAAATATTATTTTATCAAAAAATATATATTAATTGGGCTCAAACCAAAGCCCACGACCCTTGCGAAGCTGGCTAGTCGGACTCTTCCCTTCAAAGACTATTAATGTCCCTTGAGGTCCAAATCCAAGTCCCAAACTTGAGCCATATATAGTGGTGTCAAATGAGTCGAGCGGCTCGTCGGCTCGCCCGCTCGGCTCGTACTGTTCACGCCCACGAGCCGCTCGGGCTCGTAAAAAAAAGAGCCCTAGCACGAGCCGAGCGGGCTGATGGGCTAGACGAGCCGAGCCCGCTCGGCTCGTTACTATTCACGAGCGGCTCGGCGAGCCGCTCGTGAGACGAGCCCAATAAAAAAAAAAAATTAAAAACAGAAATTTCAGTGACCAGAACGGTCACTGATTTTAGTGACCGTTCTGGTCACTTAATTTTGTTTTTTTTTTTCTCCTACTTTTCTCCAATTCTTCTCCTATAAATACCCAACCTATTACAACATTTTTTTCCCACCAAACTTTCATTCTATACTCTCTACTCTACAATTTACAAATCATTATCAACAATATCATTCATTTATTCTATAATTCTCTTCTACATTTTTTTACATTATTATCTTCATTTTACAACTCATTTTATACACTAGCCACTAGTACATAATCTTCATTCACTTCTCATTTCTACATTTCTACATTCTATTTCAACAATTCACAAATGGATCCACGAGTATTTGTTGAAAACTTGTTCGGTATGGAAGGCGAAACACCTGCCCAAAATCAATTTGGGAATGAATTTGCCGGTCTCAACCAACTACCAATTCCAGAAAACATTGACGATTTCGACGTTCGTGAAGCCGATCCGATTGATTTGGATGACGTTGATGTTGATCCTAGTGTTCCTATTGATTTGGAACAAGATGAAGAACCTGCACTAAATATTCTCGATGCAAGAGGGAAGAGAAAGGGGAAGAAGCAGGCAAAATGTTGGGACCATTTCAAATTGATTAACACTGGTCGTGTGATCGATGGACTTCCAGAAACGAAAGCAGTATGTAAATACTGTCAACAACGACTGGCATGGCAAAAAAGTATTGGAACCACTCACCTCAACCGTCATTACAAAGCATGTGCGGCCAAACATGGGCTTCTTGAACGTGGACAAACGTAACTACAGTTTGGTACTAATAGAACCGGTGCTACTACTACGCCACTTTCTACGTGGATGTATTCGGAGTAGGAAGCACGAAAGGGAATGGTGAAGTTCGTTGCCGCGGCGGAGCTGCCACTAGCAATAGTGGACAACGAACATTTCGTAAACTACGTCAAACAATATCTTCAACCAAGGTACGTTGGGGTAAGTCGAAATACTCTTCGTTCTAATACAATTGAATATTTTCTTAATGCAAAGCAATTATTGATTGGGGATTTAGAAAAATACGGGGGTGTCATATCTTTAACTTCGGATTTATGGGAAGGGATTAATAAGAGAGGTTATATAGCTGCAACTGCACACTATATAGACCCACTTTGGGTTATGCAT
The DNA here is from genome assembly GCA_035079005.1 of Fraxinus americana. Classification (NCBI taxonomy): domain Eukaryota; kingdom Viridiplantae; phylum Streptophyta; class Magnoliopsida; order Lamiales; family Oleaceae; genus Fraxinus; species Fraxinus americana. Next base: position 5,254,402 of record CM068719.1, read on the forward strand.
AAAAAAATTATTGCTTTTAAAATTGTCGAGTATCCTCATAATGCTAACACTATATTTAATGCAATTATGTTAATAATTAAAGAATATAAATGCGAGAGTAAAATTCGTTCTTTTACTTTTGACAATGCTTCTGTAAATAAAGTAGTTATCGATAAATTGCATAGAGTACTTCAACCCGATTTTGGTGGTTATTTATTCCATATTCGATGTGTGTGCCATATTTTTAATTTAATTGTACAAGACGGTTTAAAACATGTGAAGGACGAAATTAGTCGAATTAGAAATGCACTTATGTATATTACGATTACACCTAGTAGAAAACAAGCATTTGAAGAATTTTGTGAACAAGTTGGGAACTCTAATACGAAAACTTTTATTACTGACGTAGGTCATAGGTGGAATTCAACTTACTTATTATTAAAATCCTGTGAAGGTTTTGAACCATTTATCACTGAATTTTATAATAATAGGCATATTAGAGACGGCGATGATGATATCTTAAATGAATCTGATTGGAATACAGTTTTTAAAATTAAGAAATTTTTGGAAAGTTTTTATACTTCTACGAATATATTGTCTGGTGTTTATTATCCAACTAGTTGCATGGTTCTTGAACGTCTTTATATAACTGCTAGGGCTTTTAATAGATATCAAAATGACCCTGATTTGCATGCGGTTATATATGCTATGGAATTAAAATTTAGAAAATATTGGGAAGAATTACCTATGTTATTTCCTTTAGCATGCGTCATGGACCCCCGATATAATTTATCGGGTACTAAATTTATAATTGACCAAATTTCAAATGCTTTAACTTTTAATATGCCTATTACTTATAGGAATTTGGAACAAACGTTAACTGAGATGTATGAATTATATGCTTCAAAAATAGGTACACAAGTTACTCGTGTACCTACTCCTCTTCCCACTAATATAAACAATGACGACGCTGAAGTAATTAATTTATTAGAAAACATAGACTCAATTAGATATGATTCAACTGCATATGCATATAGTTCCTCTAGTAGTAGTAGTATGTCTTCCACTGCATGTACTCAAACTTCGAGTAATAGTCCAAATGCGTTGCCATCTGAATTAATTGATTACTTTCGTTATACTATGCCTAGTAACAAATCAGTTAAGAAAAGTTCGGAAGATGTAATCGAATTCTGGCGAAATAATGAACGTCGATGGCCAATTGTTTCTGCAATTGCAAAAGATCTACTAACACCTCCGGTTAGCACTGTAGCTTCGGAATCTGCTTTTAGTGCAGGGAAGAGTGTTCTCTCTAATATTCGAAGTCGACTAAAAGAAGATATTTTGAAAGCGTTAATGTGCGTGAAGGATTGGGAAGACGCTAATTATCGAATTCAACATAAATATGCCGAAATTGCATGTAATCAAGTAAGTGATATTTAATTTCAATACATTCATTACAAAATTTTATTTTCATACATTTATAATTTTTTAAAAAAATTGTACACGTAAAAAATTTTTCGTGTACAATTTTAACTCCGCCTACATGAAATTGAAGTAGCCGGTCCCAAACCCGGTTAAAGGAGGAGGGTTTCTCTTTTTTTTTTTTTTAAATAAATGTATATTTACTATTTTAAAAATTATAAATGTTTTGACTTTTGACGAGCCCCGATAAATGTTTTGAAAAATATATATTTAAAAAAAATAGACTTGTAGTACTAATAGCGTTATTTATTATTATTTAAAAAAAAAAAAAATATTACGCGAGCCGGCGAGCCTTGAAGTACTGTATGTGAGGTGGTAGGTAATTTTTTATTAATATAACACTTTTGAAAATTTCAAAACTCATTAAAATATCAACAAAGGGCATCAAACAAAGGTTAAATATATAAGCGGTCACTAAATCCCATGAGCCACAATCGGAATTGTAGAATAGAAATAAAATGTAAGTTGAATTTTTAAAATGAAGTTAAATGACCTAAAGTAACTTATAAATTATCTTTTTGGTTGAGATTAAATCAAATTTTCAATAGACTTTTATTAAAAAAAAAAATAGATGAAATGTGAGGTTGAAAAGTTATGAATTCCATGAATATATGTTGTTGAAATTGATTATTAACTTTGACTTTAATTAAAATCTGAACAGAGATTTCCCCTAAATTATATATCTTTGTTTTGTTGTCAGCCGTCCGTTCAATTACGAAAACTAACCATGGTTAACATTCATTGTTGTATCTCTCTCCGGTTATAAAATCCAAGCCTCAACTCAATTTCTCTTCATTAATAATGCGATGTGTACAAATTAGGTTGACAAATTATGTGTTAGCAACATTTAGGTCAATCATTACAAAATCAATTTTAAAAATCAATGAAAATCAATACTCTAGATCTTACCCAACACTTATTTTGTAAACAAGTACAACTGGATTAATTGTCCCTCCATTAATTTTGTAAACATGTATTGGAACATTTTTTTTATCTCTATAAATAGATATTAGATGGACATAAAAATCACACAACAATCATAATACATAATTTCATAGTTCAAATTTGGAGAGAGAGGGAGAGAGAGAAAGCGAGAAAAATCATATTTTCTTATTGTTCAAAATTAGTTTCTTGATTTAATTAAAAAAAGATGTCAACCTACAGGTGTAGTCTTAACTTTGGAACATAAGCATCGAGATTTTGCAATTAAAAGTTGGAAGCTCGTGATCCAAAAAGTTAGAAGTTCATGATTCAGAATTAATTCAAAAATTATCATCGAATTTAGGCAAAAAATTTGAATCCTTTATTCTTGATATAACATACATTAGAACGTCTAGATGATATTGTTTATTGAATTAAAGATTTTTTTTTTTAAAATTTCTGGATAATTTCGCTTCCGCATTTCATCATTGGCAACATATAAGCTAATTATTTCAAATTTTCCTTTTCCTTGGCATTTTTCCTTACCATTTCAATCTTCTTCAAATTTTCCTTTTCCTTGGCATTTTTTCTTACCATTTCCATTGAAAAACGAGAAAGTGCATTTTTGTTTACATTGGCCAGGCAGGTATTCAGGTCGGAAATGCTGCTGGGAACTTTATTGCCTCGAGCATGGCATTCAGGTAATTTTTTCACCCTGTTATCGTTATATCCGTAAGAGTTAATAAAGTATTTGCAAGTTTATAACATGTTTATGTGTTGGATGATGCTATACGTACATAACAGTTAATAGAGTATTTGCAAGTTAATAACATGTTCAAATCATCATAATCTCACAATAAAATGAGGCAACTGAGAAGGATGGCGATGAAGGGGACAAGTACTGAGGTGTTTAGCTTTGTTGTACCGAAATTCAATGGGTTGTGTGTTGGATGTGTGAATGGTTAGTGAACTTCATTGTTGTTTTAACCCCCGATCGTATTTTTTGTTGAACTATGCTTTACTGCCAGTGGTTTTGAATGCTCATATGTTGCTCTCAGCCATTATTTTTGATTCATTTCTTCAGAACTTCCAATATCAAGTTTGATGATGAGGATTAATTTTGAAACAGTAGGTTCATATCCATTAGAAGAAAGTTACAAGTATATTTTTGCCAGGTTAGTTACTACTGTTAAGAAAAATGCACGAGGAAATTAGAAATACTGCTAGAATTTAAAAAATAATGGAAAGAAATGCCACAATAAACAGAGTAATAGTAAAATAGAAGAAATCTGATTGTCGATATAGTAGAGGCATTGGAAGAAATCGAAAATAGTGTTGCTCTGATTGCGTCTGTTTCTTAAGATACAACGGTTAAAAGCACTTGACTAACACTTCATTACTACTTTAAACGAACTAAGAATGCTCACATTTCTATCACGGAGTTAGAAGAAAAAACTATTTAAACTACTAAGAACAAAACTCTTGAAACAAAAAAGGAAAGAGAAATTTATAGAAGAGATAATGAGACCTTCTTATATAGTACTAGTAGAAGACGAGTTTCAATTTTTCATTAATTTACATTAACATAAAATTGTTAGAGCTTTGTAACCACCAATTCAATTGAAAAAGTTAATTAGAGAATTGAAACATATTAAGCTTTCGTTTGATCCCCATTTTTTCTAAAAATACATATTAAGTTTTTTTTTTTAATAAAATTATATTACACGTAAACTCAAATTTTTCCTTTTTTTTTTTAATAAAAACTTATACATTAATCTACTATTCCAAAATATATTCTACACCAAAAATGAGGTTCAATTGGGCTCCATTTTTTTTTTTTTTTTGTCAAAATACATTTTTCTCTCTTATTTTCAACCATATATTATTTAATAAAATAATATTATACATGAACCCAAAATTTTTCCTTATTTTTCTTTAAAAAATTACTATTTCAAAATACATTTTTTCTCAAAATCCAATTTTAATGGATCCCAAACAGGGGCTAAATTTGTTGTTACAATTGTCATTCGCTTCATTTTTCTCTAATTTTTTTTTTTTTTCATTTTTCCAACAACTAGATCCAAGCTATGAGAAGGCCTATCTGAAGACGAAACTGAAGCAAGTAGTGAAACCAGGCATCTAAGTTGAGGTAGAACCGCAGAAGAGCTTATGGGGCCCAATTAACTCGATTTTCTCCCATGAACTATTTGTGTCCATGAATTAGTTGATTCAAAATAAGGTGTAAACCAAAAATAGTACAAAGCATTTTACATTAAAAAACAAGCTTTATAAACTAAAATTCAGAAAGTAAGGAGGTCATTTAGAAAAATCCCTCCATTTTGTTTCGTGATCCAACACAACTTGTTATTCTTAAGGAAACAAATATTTCTGCGACACTTACATGGGACGAATATCAGAGACATCGTTTCCCATACAAACATTCATGTCTATAAATCAAGCAACAGTTTTCACCTGAATTGACTGGAAAACTGTCTGTGCGGCGGAAGTTGGGATTATATCTGAAACTATTAAAACTGCATCTCCGTCCTTAATCAAACCTTTTGCTTTAATAAGATTGATTGATCTGTTGATGTTGGCTTCCATGTCATCTGATAAATCAATGAGAATAGGAGTAACTCCCCATTGCAAATTGAGTGCCATTCTTGTACTGCTGTCATTTGTGAATGCAAATATCGGCGAATTTGGACGGTTGCGTGAGATGAGCGAAGCCATCTGTCCATGTCTTGTGTAGACAAATATGGCATCCAGTCCTAGGTTGTTTGCTGCATTTGAGAATAAACTGTCAGTCAAGGTGAAGCTTACACTAGTTATTGTTGCTCTTGTTAGTTCGTAGGTATCAGTAATTTTGCATGATAAACGAATGACATGTTGGGTAATGCGGACTATAATATTGGGATTGTACTAAGGATGAACGGAAGCTAAAATCTCCATTGTAGTGTCCAATATCATCCAATAGTACATACCAAACATACTCTAAAGGTAAATTAAATCGACTTATCTTTGTACCCTGAATACCATGAATCCTATAAACTACTAGTGAAGAAATTAACGTTATTTACAAATTAGAAAGATTACGCCACTTCCTTGAGTTTTCTTTATAGTTATGTTCGAATGAAATATTATGATCCTAGAAAGAAAGAAATAAAAATGAAAGGCGTTTCCGTTTTCCTCAAAAGCTTATATATTCGTTGTAAAGAGATCATATTAAGGGGGTGTTTGACACCCATTTTTTGGAGAATAGAATTTTTGGAATAGTGATTGATGAGAGAATGTGTGGTGGAAAAATTATGAAAAGTTTTAGATTTGTGTGTAATATTATTTTATTGGGAGAATGTGTGGTTGAAATGAAGAAAGAGAAAATGAGAATGAGAATGAGAATGAGAATGAGTGCCAAACATGGGCTAAGTTATTTATGAGACCACCAAATATTTCATGTAATGACTTCTAACTTGCAGAAGAAGACTGAAGACATACCCATTCCAGCAGCACAGTAACAGATTTGCTCAGCAATTTGGTCTGGAACAGATGATCCGAGTTTATGCTCAAATAAAACGGTTTCCCTGTTCTCTTCACGGCTCCATAGTTCCATTCGTCCGCTAGTCATCCTTAAAACAGATAGAGCCTTCTGGCCATATGGACCTATTGCCGATTCTCCAGAGAGCATCAGTGCATCAGCATATTGCCGGACAGCTTCAGAAACATCAGCAACCTGAAACAATGGTTAGACCTGCCATGCTGAATGCCCATAAGATGAATATAGTGGACATGAGGATGCTGAGATGGATGCGTGGTTTCAACTTAAATGGATAAAACAAATAAATACAAGCCAACAAGTGGGGTAGTGTCGATTGAGGATAGAAATTAAGGGACAGACAAGTTAGGAGGATGGGACATAGTTTTGCATAGACCTAAAGAGGCTCCCATTCGTAAGAGTAATGCCATTTAGATTGAAAACATCACAAGAGAGAGGAGTGGACTAATAATACTCCGAAAAGAGTGACGAAAAGGATTCATGTAGCCGAATGCCCAAACCTTTAGTGAAAATAAAACATAGTTTGTTGGTTGTTTTTTTACACCATAAATTCAATTTGAAGAGAATGTGACATGTTTGGCAGGATAGATGAAGCAAAGTGATAAAAAATATGTTGTGTCTGAAAATGGGGAGAGATGTAATTTTTTGATACGTCTGCTATTAATTTGGCAAATTGTTGGAGTAGAATACCTCAGCTCTTGTTGGAGTAGGATATTCGATCATTGATTCCAGAAGCTGAGAGGCTATGATAACTGGCTTGTTGAACTTTCTGCAGCGATAAGTAATTTCCTCCTGCACTGTTGGAATCTGTTCGAGTGGGATTTCGACTCCAAGGTCTCCTCTTGCTATCATAATTCCATCAGAAGCCTCAATAATTTCGTCCAATTTATGGAGGGCTTCCAAACTCTCTATCTTTGCCAAAACTTTTATTGATCTGTGAATTGATAATCGAACATCATATACTGAATTCTAAAAGATGCTTTTAGCATTTTAGAAATAGTTGGCACAAAAAGATAAAAGAGAAAAAATTAGACACTCTGGTAGTGCGTGAGCTCCACGAGCTCTACCAATTTATGCATCCATATAATGTGCCACAAGATCCACACTGCACAATGAGCATGTTTGCCTAAGTCCAGAAAGAAAAAAGTAAACATACTGTTTTGAGAAGTGAATACATACTTCTTAAAAAGTAAGCTTTTGAAGCAAGAGATACTTTTACTTCTTTTCAACAAAAAAGGTTGGCAAAAAAATTTATAAGTAACTTCTAAGCTTAGACATATAGCTGCTTGTTTGGATAAAATTATAAGTTGCTGAAATTATAATGTGATAAAAAAAGTTAGTAGTTGTGGATCTTAAGAAATGTGCGGTAAAAATTAATATTTGACTTTAACCATTAAATTATAAGAAAATTATAATGTTTCCCAAACGTGCTTATGTTTGATTTAAGCTTAATAAAAATTACCTTTTCAGCTTTAAGTAAATTTTATTTTTTAGGCTTGGCCATACATGCTAGTGGATAATGTTATAGTAAGAAAAACAACATAAATAAATAAAATCGAATCGGCTGATTAACATGAACAGCGGATATTGCAGTCAAATGCAAAAATAAAGTGCTAATATGAGATGGAAACTACTATAGTATAGTGGCTGAATCAAAACGTTATTCATCTGTTTATCTCTTTCAGAAATTTGCTTACTCAGAGGATTTGGTGGAAAGGTATTTCTTAAGGTGTGTGACAACATCAGCATCTTTGACAAACGACAAGGCAATAAAATCAACACCTTCAGAAATCGCAAACTCAATATCGGACCAATCCTGTAAATCACAATGCACGAATCAGAAATATGGGAACAAATTTATATTGGCTAAGGACAACCTACATCTCCAAACAAACAATTTCAAATAAAGCCATGCAAATTGTTTACCACTACAATTATCATAGATTCACACAGAATTTCCATATTTTTAAACTCTTAGAATCACTTGCAGCAACGGTAAGAAAGAGTTTAGAAAGATCATATGCATAAAGAGATGCCCTGATGCTCGGACTCTTTGAAATAGTTGGAGCAACCGTGTCGGACATGACACAACATGTGTAGGGGTATGGAATATGTGTCGGATCCTCCAAATTTCAACTAGACACTTCACTTGTGCTTTTTTTTTTTTCTTTTCCTTTTCTTTCCCTTTTCTTATTCTCGTTTCTGCTCTCTATAAATCTACCATCATCGCTGAGAAGGTGGAGAAAGGCGATGGCGCTACCCATTTCCTTCTTTTCCTTCTTTCTTTTTCTTTCCATTTTCTTCTTTTTTTTCCTTCTCTCTCTCTGTATCAGTTGTTTAGAGTTTTATTTGTATAAAATGAAAATGATTCTATATAGTGTTATTTAGTGCTCCACTAAATCCAAATTGAAATCAAGTCCCTCATTTTCTATTTATATAATACTTAATAATTTTCATAACTGAAAATCAAAATCCCAAATTCTATTTTATTCATCTTAACCCCTTATTCAATACCCATTTCATTCTTTATGAATAATTGATTTTGGTCTATTCAAAAAGATATCTTGAATTAGTAAAAAAAAATTGAAATTTAAAAGACGTACTCACATACCCGTGTTCGAAATTTGGACTTTTTTTAGTCATGTCCTCGTATTCTATATTTTAGAAAATTAAAGATCCAACACTTGGATACATATGTGTACACGAGTCTGAACATCATAAATGAGATGACTGTGGTGAAATTCGTCGGCGTTAAGTTCACATGGGGTTAGTAATTTCTTTTCCTGAAAAGCTGAAAGATGAACCTCTGGATTGTTGAAACAAAATAATGATACACATGCCAATTCATTCCCGGGACTATAAGTGAATATCACATAATTAACGAGGAGAAAGTGGAAAATGAAACTTGTATAACCTTGGTTGACAGAGTTGGAAGCTCATCACTTCTCCCGACAAGCCTTCCATCTCTCCAGAAGCTCAGTTTGGCACGGGGAAGGAGTAAACCAGGGTCTGTGCACTTGCAACGCAAATCATTCCCAATCTTTTCCACAACTTCAAAGGTAGCCATTCCTCCATCAATAACAAGCTCATCGCCCACGTTTATACCTAAATAAGAGCAAAATCGTTAATAAAAACAATTGTACAATATTGCCATTAAAAAAAAAAAAAAGGAAAACTTAAGGATATTCTTGCATTAACAAACTTACCTTCAGAGAAACCTTCATAGTTTGCTTGAACTGTAAATGGACGAGTACCCTCAAATTTTTCAGTAGTAAAATCCCAGAATGAGCCATCCTATAGGTACAAAATCAATAATTCATTTCAATCAACTATCATGTGTTATGGATTAAGCCCTACTAACTACAGTTAAGAGCACGTATAAACCTAAAAGTAGTCACAAAATGAGCAAAGCACATATAGACATAAAGAAGGCCACCCTCAATGTAAGAGTTATTACAAGTTTAACAGTGACAAAAAACAAGAAAACAAGTTTTTCTCACACCTATCTTGCCCTCCAAAATCGACTGCCTAATAAATCCTTTACATAGTAAAAAAATTATGTCAATCCGCAATCAAGGAGATAAATGTACAATATGATTAGGCTCAATGGAATAAAAAATTAAGAAAATGTAAAAATTATTTCCACTGAAATGGATTAGATTGATTACCTCTGCTTTGACAGAGAATGGAGCTCCATGATCAACAATCTGAATCTGACTGCCTTCAGTATCAATCATCACAGACACAGAAAACCCTTTTTCTTCATTCAAATTCTTAATCTTCCTAATGACATCTTGGTGCCACTCCCTTGTGTTATGGCACATATTAAGCCGAGCCACATTCATCCCTCCCAATGCCAACTTCTCCAAACTATCCGAAGAACAGCACGCCGGACCAATCGTGCACACAAGCTTCGTCTTCCTCAACCCCAAAAAACCCTTCTCCTTCAGTTCCTCTTCAGACACAACATCCAATCCCAAAACCTCTTTAGATTTCTCCAAATCCTTAGAAATTTCAGTGCTTTCCACCCCCACTTGCATTACTGCATACACCCCAGTTTTAACCCTACAATTCTTCAATTTCCCTGCACTAAAACTAACTCTAGGACTTGAAATTGGAAACCCAAACACCCCCTTCTTGACATCACACATGGTTTCTTTTCCACTAAACTTTAGAGATAAATCCCCCACCACAGCCATGATTTTTCAGAATTTTGATCCAAGAAAAGTCAATGATAGGCTCTGATCAAGAAAACAAAAAGGGTTTAGTAAAGAAGAACCAGATTGATGATAGGTCGTTTTGATTGGAAAATCCGCCAAGTTTGTCTATTGTTAGACAAGATTTTAGAGTCTTACAAGAAAGATTGGAATATATATAATTGAGCATATATAATTCGTATATTCTATTCAAGAAAAAGCAATTTTTCCCATTTGAGAATTTAGGAAAAAATCCAGCTACTATTTGTTTCTCACTTATTTCTTTAATTAATTTGAAAGTAGGGACGGCTGAAAAGCGCGGTACAACCTTGTTTAAGCCCCATTTTGTTCAAAAAATGTATTTTATAATATTGTCATGATACATAATGTTCGTTTAATAAATTAAAAAAAAAAAATTAAATTTGAAGAATGTGTAATTGAAATAAGGTCAAATGAGAGCAAATCACTGTTTGAAACTATATTTTAATAAAAAAATGAGGCTCCAACAAGTATATATAATAATATTAGCTGTCGAATTCAGTTCTCAACCACCCTTTTTGTTTCCGTTGATTATCTATTAGTCTTTTTTGTTGGTCTTTGTTTTCTAGGTGCCCAATTTTTAATGGATCATACTATTACATGTACCGAATTTTTTTACCGAATCTTTTACCTATAATTTACAATAGGGATGGGGACCACAATATCTAAAATTTTAAATACACGCAAACCCTGAGCATTATGTGAGAGGGGGTAATCCATTATGTACAAACCATTATGTACAAATGGATTAACCCCTTTTTAATTATAGGCTACCAATTATTTTTAAAATACATTTTTTTCTTTTTTTTTTCAATTACACATTTTTCAATACAATAATATTACACTGTAAATTCAAAATTATTCCTTATTTTTCAACAATTCAATTTCCATCAAAATATTATTTCAAAATATATTTTAGGCAAAAAAAAAAAAAATTTGTGCAGAACGATGCTCCAAATAAGTTTTATTTATAAGTTAATATTTGAGTCACATTTTTTTAAAAAATAGTTTTTTATACTCATTTTCAATTAGGTGTTCTTTCGTTAAAATAATTTCTCATTTAAATTCAAAAAAAAAAAAATTCTTCCTTAAACCACATGTTTTACATAAAAATAAAAATGGGCTCAAATTGTGGCCAAGGGAAATTAGCCCTGTTCGACAATCATTATTTGAGAAAAAAAATAGTTTGAATAATAATTTTTAGAAAAATGTATAATTAAAAAGAAAAAAGTCAGGATATTTTATTATATGAATTTGTTGTTGAAAATAAGTACGAAGAAAAAAGAATTTTCAAATAATGGTTGTCAAATAAGGACTAATATGTTGTGTTTGAGCCTCAATCTTTAGGAGTAAATTTGACCGATTTATAGTTTGAGATGTTTCAACTGTCATCTTGTAACCCATATGAGCATCAATCTTTAAAATTCATTACATTTTCAATCATATTTTCTTTCAATAAAGTAATTTTGTGCATGTAATTCAAAATTTTCATACTTTTTAATCGTATATATTTTATTTTAAAATCACATTTTACAAAATCTAATCTAAAAAATGGGGCTCAAACATGGAAACAGTATACATAGTCCAAAAAAAAAATCATTTTTTACCAAATATAATTTGAAAATTGTTCTCAAACATGGACCTAATATACAGCGCCTAAACAAGCGATAAATTTTTTAAAATTTATTTTTAATTATGCATTTTTTGAATAAAATAGTTTTATACATAAACTCATAATTCTCCTTACTTTTTAATCAGACATTCTCGTAAAAATTCTCAAAAATTTTGCGTCAAGCGTCCACGTAGTCTAAAAGCATGTTTAATAAATAGGTGCTGTTTGTTTTCATTTTTTTGTCTCATTTTAATAGCTCCGATTGTTTTTGACTCTCTATTGGGACCCATGTGTTGGAAAAAAAAAGGCACAAGATTCATTAAAAACACTAAAACTGCAGGCAGGCCGCAGCAGCATAGACGTAGTTTAATTTATGAGCAATGCTACGTGTACAAGAAATTACCCATAAAAAACGGACAGAATACACGTAATAGGTGGGTCCCAATTTTTTATAGAAATATTTAATTTATGTGGGCCCCACCACTCTATGTAAGCGGAATTCTAAATTATGTAAAAAATTTGTATTTTTTTCTTGTACTTGCAGCCTTTTTCTCAATTTATTTACATCCTTCTTTAGTGGTTTTTCAGCCATTCATTGGACCTTACAATAAATATGTAATATTAAATTGGAGTACATGAAACGCATTGGACAATAAAATAACACTAAAATTTTCACGTTTCGTGCACATGGAAAATGTTCTTTGAAATATATATATTTTGTATTGTATTACAAATCTAGCCCTAAATATTAGTATGATCTAATGTTTATTCCCATTTATAAGGGTCGGTCTGAACCCCATTTTTGTGTACAATATATTTTATAATAGAAGATGGATGAGGGTTGGTCTGAATTTACGTGTAATATTATTTTATTAAAAAATGTGTGATTGAAAACGAAAGAGAAACTTATTTTAGAAAAAATGGGGATCAAACCAGGGTTAGAGAAATTTAAAGTAATTAATTTATATTATATTTTAATTTTATTACTATTTGATGGATTTAGTCCTTGTTTGATGGAAATTATTTGAGAAAAATAATATTTTGAATGGTGAATTTTTGGAGAATGTGTACTTCAAAAATATAGAAAAAATTTGAATTTACATGCAGAATATTTTATTGTGCGAATGAGTGGTTGAAAAGTTTCAAATGACTTTTTCGATTTAAGGGTATGGTTAGAACTTATGATTGGTATTCTCCTATGTTACTTAATTTTAAAATGTATGTTACTCATACACGTGATATGATATTTATTTGTACATATTGATGGAATGGTAATCGTAGGCTTTCTACTAAACTATTTTTTGATAAGGTTGTCCGTGAGTCGATTCGGTTCAGTTTTTAAGAGACCCGAACCGACCCAAAACTTTCGGGTATTTAATAAATGGGCCCTCAGGTCCAAATATAATTATCGAACCGTTCGGGTTCGGTTCGGTTCGGGTCGGTTCGGTTCCGTTCGGTTCTGTACCATAATTAAATTTTTTAATATTTTCAGCAACAATGCATAAATACAACTAATGACATTTCATTTGTAACTTTTACAAATTAACGTAACCCAATTCAAAAACGTATAAATAACTAGCCGTCTAATAAGATTAATTCAATTCTTACAAATACCAAAAAGTAGATATTAATATTACAGTAAAACTATATAAAGTATATTCATTTGCTTCAAATTAAAATGGGCTAATGGATTTTAAAAATGATTTGAGCTTTAAAATTAAAATTATGAAATAATTTAATTTATTTAATTAATTTGCTAATTTGTATAGAAAAAAATAAAATAATTTAATTAATTCAATATAAAAAGTAAAAAAAATATTTAGTTTCGGTTCTTATTCGATTCTTCGGTTCTTGGTCTAGACCCGAGACCCGACCCAAACCCATCGGTTCTCGATTCGGGTACCCGTTCGGGTATTTAATTTATGAAGAACCGCTCGATTCGGTTCGGGTTCGGTTCGATTCGAGACTTTTGGACACCCTTATTTTTTGACGATATAAAATAAAAGATTAAAATTATATACTTCTGAGTTCTGCCTCTTAGAAATTGACTTTTATACGTGCTTTCGATATTAGGAAGCAATATTCAATTTTAAATTAATTTAATAATAACATTAGTAATAATAGAAGCTTTCAAATATATTATTTTCTTACTAGCTAGTACTTAAATATTATTGGTAAGATTTTATTTCAACCTAAGATTTATTTGTGTTACGTCGAAAAGTTGAAATATGTGTACGATTTTTTATTGAATTATATTCCGAAGTTATATAAATATGGAATATGTTATATAAACTTAATTTGAACTGATAAAACATGTATTATAATATTTAAAAAGAACTGTAAAAATCTAGGGTAATTGGCGCAAAACGTCCCTACCTTTGACGGTTTTTGTGTAAAACGTCCCCATCTTTGATTTTTTGGCGCATAACATCCCTACCTTTCACATTCTTAGCGCTGAACATCATTTTCACCAATTTTTAATATAAAATGACCAATATACCATTCTATTTAAATAAAACAAAAGAAAAGAAAAATAAAGAATGAATTGTAACTATAAGCCCAAACTTTTTAAAAAGTGCAAATAACCCACCAAACTTCACATTCTTTAAAAAATTATAACTTTACCTTAAACCCATAATTGCATGAGGGTCCCCACAATTTAATAAATTGCAGGGGAAGCCCCCGTCCCAAAATTTGACCAGCCTGCGAGGAAACCTGGCAGCTTATGGAGCCGGCTGCTTCTACTTCAAATTCAACCACCATACCACCGGACAAACCACCGGATTTCCACACCACCAATATCTCCTCATCCCACTCTACAATCCCAGACTAAAAATCGGCTACAACAGATCCATAATCAGATGAAATCCAAGCTCAAAAACACATCCTCACGCACTGTTTAAACATCAATGATGGCCAACACTTCAACACCCATGACCAAACTCCATTATAGGCTTCTAATACTACTTAAGGTGAGCAGTTTCATGGTCCCATATCACTAACAAACAATTTAATTCAGATTCGATCTCATCCCAAATTGAAAGCAGCGAACCACACAATTTACACCCCAAATTCCGGCGTCGACGTTGAGATTCACTGTCGCGCACCACCACCATTATCTTCTACCCATCATGGCGAACAAAATGTACATTTGGGTCTTCATGAATTTGTCCCTAATCAACCAATTAGTGAACCGGTGGGATTGTAGTATGGGATTTCATCTGATTATGGATCTGTTATGGCCGGTTTTTAGTATGGGATTGTAGAGTGAGATGAGGAGATGTTGGTGGTATGGAAATCCGGTGGTTTGTCCGGTGGTATGGTGGTCGAATTTGGAGTAGAAGTAGCCGACTCCATAAGCTACCAGGTTTCTTCGCAAGCTGGCCAAATTTGGGGACGGGGGATTTCCCTACAATTTATTAAATTGTGGGGACCCTCGTGCAATTATGGGTTTAGGGTAAAGTTATAATTTTTTAAAGAATGTGAAGTTTGGTGGGTTATTTGTACTTTTTAAAAAGGTTGAGCCTATAGTTACAATTTATTCTTTTATTTTGTTTTATTTAAATAGAAGGGTATATTGATCATTTTATATTAAAAATTGGTGAAAATGATGTTCAACGCAAAGAATGTGAAAGGTAGGAACGTTATGCGTCAAAAAATCAAAGATATGGACGTTTTTCCCAAAAACTGCCAAAAGTAGAGACATTTTGCGCAAATTACCCAAAAATCTATATTAATGTGCATATGCCTTTTATGTCCTATTACAATCACATGTCAGGATTTTTTTTTTTATTATTCATTTTATTTTCCCCACTTTTGGTCAATTTGCAACCTTTGATTTTTTCCTTTTTTCAACCCCCTCCCCCTCCCCTCAAACCCCATTTACTTTTCTGCACAAAATTGTATTCCTTTCAACCATCTATCCAACTCCACATTTTATTATTATCAACTTCCTTCATTTGTAACGTCCCAACACTCTTTTATTCGTAGTTCTTCTACTTCATTCACAGTCATTTTTGTCCGGTTAGTTGTATATATAGTTTTTGTGTATTGTACATATTTTTTATTTGTGCAACAAAATAATATATATGCTTTCATTGTTTTTTTCATGTAGTGCACGGATTTTTTTGTTTGTTTTGTGTACAGATTTTTTACCATGTTTGTTTTGTCAATTTTTTGTGCAATATCTTAATATTTATTATTATTATTTGAACTAATTTTTTCCCCAAGCTTTGTGCAACACAAAAAAAATAAAAATAAATAAATAAATAAAATAAAATTAATTTTTTACACGTTTGTTTTGACAAATTTTTGAGCAATATCTTAATATTTATTGTATTATTTTGGTATTTAACTTGCTCGAATTATGGTGAATTTTGCATCCATTGTTTGAATTGGCAAACAAAAAATTATTTGCTAGACAATGCATTTTGGAACCACGGTCAAACATAGTAAGGTACGATAATACAAGGACATTAAAGTTAAACAAACCGATAATCAAACGTGTTAAACCGTACACAACACAATAAAACTACATCTACGGGAACTATGGGTAGCCGTCCTCTGGCGCATGGTATGAGTATTGTGAGTCCGATGCTTGATATGGTGTCACGCGTTTTCTATGCAATGTGAATTATACCGCAAGTGTACGGTGTCAAGTTTAATAATATAGTAAAAGAATTAGAGTGTCGAACCCTCAGGGATTATAATTTAATTCCACTAAGTACTATAATTATGCAGCTTCTATTTTATCTAGACAATTGATGAATAGTTGAATGATTGTTTTAAACAAAATTGGAGAATATAAAATATCAAAATGAGAAAGTTTAGGGAATGATTTCACAAACTTTCAATTATGATTCAATGACATCAAATTATTCCAATTAATTTTTTCATATTTAAAAGCAATAATCCAATTGTATTTCTCTCCCCTCTCGAGTGCCGGCTAGAAGTTAATCCTAAAATTCAATCACAATATCTCTATTCCGAATTAAAGCCTAGAATTTATCGAAGTCCCAATTCTTTTGTGGAGTAAACTTCATAAATTTTATACTTTCTCTCGAAACCCATAAAACCTACATTGTATCAATCTTATGATCAGGCCTAAATTTTCCACTCTCGAATGCCAGAATTGACTAGTATCTATTCATTCAATTATTGATCAGGTAATTGAAAGCATTATAATCATAACACAATGAAATATAAATGGGAAATTCCAAAAGAAATAATTCGTGTATTTGTTAAACCATAATCTCAAGTTAGCTACATCAAATCCTAGCTAAATTATTTAGCTCATGAAGAAATTCATAAAATCTAAATAATCTACAATGGAAACATAAAGGAGAAGTTAAGAAAAACTCTTTTTGGAGTGTTGCTCGAAGTTCCCTTTGATATTTTCATGCTTTCTTCAATTGATTTCTGTCATTCTTTGTGTTGCCTACTAAGCCGTCTTCTCCCCTTGAATTAGGTCTTCAAACTTGTATTTATAGCCTTAATAGATAATAACACGAATTGGAGTTGGGCCGGGCTGGAAAAAATATAAAAATTGCGTTTTTTTTCCTTTTCTCGATATCCGGCGCCTAGGCGCCGCGTATTCTGCTGATTTTCAGCATTGTGGGCTCCAAGGCGCTCACATTATTTCAGTATTTTTATTGTAACTTTTTATTTCGATATCTGATTGAGGCGATTCAAGGTGAGTTGGAAAGCTAACTCATCGGGCTACAACTTTGATTCAGACATAATTCTCCAATTGGTCTCAATATGAGACTAAAACTTCGGAGCATAACTTTTCGGTTGTGATCATCTTTTGACTAAATTTGATCCATTTGACGCCTTGCTTTATCCATTGACTCCAAGTACTCTCAAATCTTCATCGTGAGATTCAACACAACTTTTGAGTATTTGCACTTTAGTCCTTGAACTTTAGATCTCTTACAATTGAGCTATTTCTCCAAATTTGTCAACTTTTGCTTATTTTATTCAATTTCACCAACCTACATCACAACATTAAAACAAACATAAAAACACTCTAAAACTTTCTCAAGGGTAACAAAATAATACATTAAGTGACATAAATATCATGAATGTGGAGCACTCATCATATAGGTATTGTGGGTCCAATTCATGGTGTGAGTATGGTGGGAATTGTGCATCCTCCGAGTATTGTGGTTGATATGTATTGTCCAATCTGATAAATAAAATTATTACCCAGCATAAAACAAATGGACCAAACATTAATGAAAACAATGAGTAAAGAAACAATTAACATCGACTAACCTATTTTGCACCATATGACAAGTTCTTCTGTTGTGACCACTCGTGTGACATGCACCGCATTGTCTATTATTGGTCCATCGTTGTTCAAACTCCGTCAAAACTCAGATTGTTTAATGATGCCAACTAGCCTGTGATACTGGTCATTATACAGTACGACATTCATCTTTTCAGAAAATTTGTTCAAAATGTGCCACAGACAAAAACGATGCAATGTAGACGGCAATACCATGGAGATAGCTCTTCTAATTGCGGCATCCTAGTTTGTCATGATCATCCCTGGGGCCATGTGGTTTGACATGGCTTCAATGAACTTAGTAAATAACTAAACAAATGATTCCATTGTCTCATTGCTCAATAAACCACACCCAAATATAATGGTTTGGCCATGGTGGTTAACTCTGACAAATTAACCAAACACCATTGATTACCTATTCGTATTGTAGGTTGTGTCCAACACCACGACATTGCCAAAGTAGGCATATGACCTTCATGACTCACAGTCAACCCAAAAACATCGCACAAGCTTATTATCGTCATCGGTCTCATAATCAAAGACAAAGTTTGGGTTCTTCTCTATATCGAAAGCAAAATACTCAATCAGATTTTTGACATCATGGCCCAGCAACTCCTGTCACATATCTTTTTCATAGTTCCTGATATCCTTCTCCACACATCCAAGAGAAGATGGACCTCCCGTGTCTATATCCATAAGTCGAACCTATTGACAAGTTCGAATATTAGCTTCTGAAAATTGTTGGACAAGAGCCTTCTTTGTTTTCGAGACACCCCGGTGTGATCTTAACAAGTGTACCCTACTAGGAGTTGTAAGGGGATGGTTATGTTGCTCTACAAATTTCCTGACAATCTATCTATCTGTTTGTTGCTTTTCCACCGATAGTCTAGCATTGCACCCACGTCGCACATGTCCACGGTTTCTTTCCCTAGCCCGTGGTACAGAATCTTTATGGCTCATCTGGTAGGTCTCGTTTGTTATGCCCTCTTTGTAACACACATATAGTTTCCAGAAATACTCATTGGTCTCCTTTTTTTTTTTTTTACAATTTTGTATTCGCGTACTAAACCCCGCTTCCTGTGCATATTGATTGTAAAAATTGTATGCCTCATCAAATGATTCGAATTCATGTCCAATGTGAGGGATGGCATTGATAGTCATGTGATGAACAAATACATTATCATTGTCATCACTTTCAGACTCCATTCCTACAAAAATTGCGCGATATAAAATACATCAATTAACTGTAGGTAATAGTGTGGAGTAGATTATAACACAAATTTAATTAGCATTAAGTTCACACAAGATGTAAAAAAAAAAATTAATAATACAATCAAAACAAACATGTAAAAAATTAAATTTTTTTTGTTCAAACAAGAAATATTGAACAAAAAATCTATACACTACACGAAAAAAAAAAAAATGAAAGAATATATACTATTTTGATGCACAAATCTTGGGGGAAAATTAGTGCAAATAATAATACAATAAATATTAAGATATTGCACAAAAAATTGTCAAAACAAACATGTAAAAAAATTAATTTTTTTTTGTGTTGGCATAAATCTTGGGGAAAATTTAGTTCAAATAATAACAATAAATATTAAGATATTGCATAAAAATTTGTCAAAACAAACATGGTAAAAAATCTATACACAAAACAAACAAAAATATTGAACAAAAAAATTTGTACACTACACGAAAAAAACAATGAAAGCATATATATTATTTTGTTGCACAAATAAAAAAATCTGTACAACACACGAAATTTTTTTTTTACAATGTAATTGGCAAAAATGGCTGTGGAAGAACTACAAATAAACGAGTGTTGGGACGTTACAAATAAAAGAAGTTGATAATATTAAAAGGTGGAGTTGGGGTAGTTGAAAGGAGTACAATTTTGTGCAAAAAAGTAAATGGAGAGGAGGGTGGGGAGTTGAAAAAAGGAAAAGACCAAAAGTTACAAATGGACCAAAATTGGGGAAATAAATGAATAAAAAAAAATGGAATCTTGAATTGGCTCTCTTTCCCGATTCGGGGAAGAGAGAGCGCTTGATTACCATCATTACATTTAAGTCACGGTACATATTTTAAGTTAAAAATTCTACTTTGAAATGAAGTCAAAAAAATTTATGAAATTAAAAGTTTTATGTCTTTCACTCTTGGTTTAAAAAAATTGTATAAAATTTACTTTTCCTAACTATACTAAAAGAGGCACTTTGCCACGTCATCGTCGCCCAAAACGACATCGGTTAGCATTCACCGCCTTTTACCCGTCTTTCCAATCGTTTCTTCTTCTACTTTCCCATTTCCTCTTTTCTCGACTCCATCCAATCGTTTCTTCTTCTAATTTCCCATTTCTTCTTTTCTCGAAATTTCTTTTCTGTAAATTAAAAAAATTATCACTTCGTTTGACGGTGGAAATCGGCAATATCTTCAAAGCTTGGCTGAAAAAGATTTCTGTTTGAAGATATAACTACAGAATTTGAAGACGTGATTTTACTTTCGATTTCGAAAGCTTTGTGCGCAGAGAAATTTGATTCTGGTGTGTTGTCTACCATTCTTCTACAAATTGTTTCTTATTTGGTTTCTTGGGAAGATTGCTAAGGGGAATTTCATCGATTCAATTGGGTCTCAAAATATAAACCCTAAAATCCCAAATTCCGATAAGTTACCAACTTTTACTCTGAAGACCGATTGCATTTAATCCTGCTTTGGTGAATTTTACTCTGAACCGACTGTATTTTTTGTCTCTTCATTACATCACCTCTTGTTTTCTCCACTTGGGACGATATTGCCTTCTGATGTTTGTGGTTGTCACTTAATGTGATTCAGTGGGCAAATGTCACAAGATGGGATCTTTAGTTCAAAATGCAATTTTGAGTTTTGTATCGGAAGTGAATTATTTTAGTTAAAATTGTTGTTGTATTTGTTGAAATTGGGTTTTCAGTATCTCAAAGAAGCTGGATGGGCCAAAGGTGGGTGCTTGACAAATAAGGCACAGTAACCAAGAAGATTAGTGTTCTGTGTACTATTTCTAGATATTGTGCTCATACTTATTGGCATTTATATTTTGTTTCTGATGGATAAAGTTTTTGTTAAGGAAATCTAAGGTTGTATGCATAGCAGTAAAAAGGTTATGGCTTGTCGGGTAATTTGGCCAACTTAGAACATGTATAGTAGTTTAATTGATTAAGACAAATGCCAGAGGCTTCGAGTTTTTACACAAGTGACTTTTTATGTTCAGAAATGAATTTCTTGTTTTATTTATCCTCACAAGTTGTTAATTTGGAGTTCATGTCTAAGTTAGAGTATGTGTATGTTTACTGCAGTGGGTTTACTTTTGGAATAATTGAATACTCTTAGTGCTACATACTACATAGGGGTGACTATCATTAAGAGTATTGCCTTATTCTTTAATGGTATACTCAAATCATTAAGTGAACAAATACCTAATGTTTCCCAAATCCTTCCTCGCTTAGACGGATGATGGTGCCACTGAGGGATTTTGTTCAAATGGAAAAAACTGTTTCTGAACATTCACCAATTGAAAGAAGGGAACTTGGCTTTACTTTCTCATTTCCGTTGATGGTGCCACGTATGATTTTGTTGAAATGGAAGAAAATGTTTATGAACATTCACCAAGTGAAAGAAGGGAACTTGGCTTTACTTTCTCATTTCCAAAGTGAAAACAAACTTCTTCATCGACATTCGATTAAATGGACAAAAGGGTTCGCCATCGAAGACATGATTAGTTATAACATGTTTATTTTACTTCTCAGCGCATAATGAATCACTCTCAATGTGTACGGAAGAACGGTATATTCCCCTCTCTTTTATTCTTTACCTCTATGTGAGACACAACACGTTCACGTGCATGTTCTAAGATGTGTTATGTCAAACAATTTTTAATTAATGAATGTACTTTAATGGCTTTGATCGATTTTGGTCATACTCTGTTTTATTGATGATTTTTATTCTTCAAGGAATCTTGAAGTTGTTACTATGTTATGAAAGATTGAGATTTGCTTTAGTTACCATAATAAATCTAGAGTCAACATCCAACAAAATGATGACTTCGTGAGGACTCATTAAGGAAAACTTATGCAAGATGATGTATTCTATTTCCAGGATGGAACAGATGTTTCGAGTGTCTACAAAGAAGCAATATCTAGAAAAGACCTGGATATACGGGTGAATGCACTTGTAAGCATACTGTTCCTATATAATGTTGCTTTGTCTCTGTTATCAAGAGTCGAATGAAATATTTTGGTCTCATCTTGTAAGCATACTGTTCTTGATGCTTGCATAGAGAAATTATCATTACTTCCCAATGACAAATGCCACACTTGCCTTATAATTCTTCTATTGCAAATTTTGATGTGGGAAATTTTTTTAAACTTTTTGTTTGTGAAGCAGCAAAGATTGTTTTGTTGGTAAATATAGATTTAATTTGGTTCTCATATACATGTAATGCTGATGAAATGTTTGATTGGATTGTCTCCGACATCAAAATTAATCCTTATTTGCATATCATTGGGTGGGGCCATGGTGATCTTCCAATCACTTTTTTTTTTGGAAAGGAAGAAATGCTCTTTGACATATTAGCGTGTCGCGATGAGCGTGTATTTGCTATTGTTCAATTCTTCTGATGGTATTAATTTGTTTGGTTTTTATTTGACAATGTGGGAAATCCAGCATTTTGGATTCATTGAATTCGAGTCTCCCGAGGTAGTACTTGTGCATATTGATTAAGTTGATGTATTCAAATGTTTTGTCTTAACATGTTCGCTTTCTTTTACTTTGTTTTCAAAATTGGAAGTTGCAAAAGTTGTTTCGGAATACATGCACAACTATCTACTGTTTGAGCATCTGTTGGAAGTTCATCTCATTCCTCCTGAGCGTGTTCATCCAAAATTGTAAGCATTATTCTATTGCATGTAATCAAATTTTAATGACCACTGAAATTTTATTGTGTTTAAATAAAATGTTTGGAATTGATTTGTAATATCCGTTAAAGGCAAAGGAAATAAAATATCAACTTCTATAAACCGTGGATGATAACCCTTCAAACTGAAATGATTGAAGACTGTTGTCCCAGAAGGGAAGAAGTCTTTCAAGGACTCGTTTCGTATTAGAACCGATTTACGGGTTGATACCTTAAACATGCATAATTTATTCTTTTGATTTCATAGATAATATTTCGCCCATAATAAAAGTCCATAAGACGTATGGTCGATGGTAGTCTCAGGCATGTTTGTGCAAGGTAATGATTGTATAACAAAGAAGGAAGTTCGTAGGTTGAGTCCTTCCAAGTTGATATTCCGCCGAAATACTCGTAATATGTATTGCTTACTCGTTAGGTAATTTATTATCTTCCCATGTGGTTTTACGGATGTTTTATAAGAATGTTTTCCTATCTCGCTTCTAGACCCTACTGTTTCTTACCTAAAACAAAGAAGGAAAAAATAAGAGATACATAAAAAAAAATATGGAAATAAAGGAGAAAATAATAATATACACTACGTAATAAGTTTTATAAATATCGTCCATGGCTCATGTAGAAAAAGCTTATGGTTCTATTTCTTATTTTGAGATGGAAAGGTGTGACTCACCGGTACAAACCTCGATCGGGTTAAAATTTAAATGAAGCATCCTGACAAGGTATTATAAGTATTATATAAACTATATGATTCTTACTTTTGTTGAAAAAGAAATATTAACAATACCCGTGACTTGAAATTAAATCGACTGCATGCTTTTTTTAATATGATCTCATTGAATTGCTATACAAAACATCTAGGAAATGACCTTGGAAGAGCACAAGTTGCTTTGAGAAAGAAAAACAAAGGAAAAAATATTACTCGAGAATTTTATGTTGCATAAGTTTGTATTTACTATTTAGTTGAAAACACATTTGCTAAACGTATTATAAGTCGCTAGAAATGTTATTTTTATTAGCATTTTGACATTTAGTCAATACTCGGT
>CM068719.1:6033560-6151060 GCA_035079005.1 Fraxinus americana
GTTACTTTTTAACCTTACAATACTTAATAAAAAGTAAATCTTATTGTACTTCATGCTTTAATAAATGAGTAATATCTAAGTATGGTGCTTACGAGATCATTACTCCATATATATATATATATATATATATATATATATATAGGAAGTGTTCCGCCAACCAATACATTTGACAAAGATTTATGAAAAATAATCCGTGCTCTTGAATTTTAGAAAATCTAACGGTCTTCATCCATATATTAAAATCCTTCAAAATCTTTATTTCGTTATCTAAACATACCCTACTTACTTTTTAAAATTCACCAATTATAACCCTTTTCCAAAAAAAATAAAAATTAAATCAAATTAAATTAAATCACCAGATTTTCTAAACATATCTTTTCTTATCGGCTTCACCATTCTTCTTTTCTCTTCTCCTTCACCAGCATCTTCCTTTCAACCATCTGCTATTGGCACCTCAAGAAAGATTTATACAGAAACCATAATTTTATTCAAGAACTGGGTTTGTGATATTGGCATCAATGGAGAATTAAGGTTGAAAAACTGGTTTATTCAATTTGATGATTCATGCTACTTGCCTCAAGTTCAATTTCTCCTCATAAATTCAATTCCCGAAATCTTCTCCAAATTTCACCGCTCACTATATATATCCTGACTTTTCATTTCTTTTTCTCAAAAACTCTGCTATTCTTATTCTATGTAACCAGGTACTTTAAAATAGCATACTTATTTGCAGCATTGCGTGAAGATGATAGCTTTGTTGTCGATGATTGGGGCTAATTCTACAGTTCTTTCTGCAGGGTTTTTGCTCAGGTTGTGTAACAAAAATCAAGTGATTGGAGCTACAAGCATTAATAGATTGCTCAGCATGTTTAACAAATGTTGGTCTTTCACTGCGTTCGTACGAAATTATACTATGTTCATATGGAATTATACTGTGAAATACTGTATTCATATGGTTGTTGCTACAACTAAACCAATGAGGTTTATTATCCAACCCAACAATTAAAAAAGGCTAAAATAAAATATAAAAAGTAAATATTTCTCTCTTCATTTACCTAGACAAATTAAGCAGAAAAAAATATGTTAGAGAGTTGAAAGAATATCAATTGTTTTAATATATAAGTTACAAATTTGCTCAGATACTTCGTCAATGGCTTTGATAAATAATTGGTATCCTTCATTTGTTTCGACAGCATGACAAGCTAATTGAGTTGCTTTCCTACACATATGACAAAGTCTTAATGCCTTTGCATGTTGCTCACCGTCAACAATACGATACTTGTGTTCTGATTCAAAGTCCTCATCATTCTCCCTTATCAATTGTTGATGCATGCTTTAGAAGTAAAGCATCATCATTCACAATACGATACTTGTGTTCTGATTCAAAGTCCTCATCATTCTCCCTTTTCACAATTGAAGCTAAAGCTTGATCATATTTGAGAACAAAATCATGAAGGTTAGTTCGAGAAGTAACAAAACTATTAAAAAATGGGTTAACACCTTCACTATGGCTGGTAGTATTCATGCCCGCAAAAAATAATCCACGATTTTACACTGGAACCCAACTTTCACGTATTACGTTTAAGTCTTGAAGCCATTTGTTACTTTGCAAATCATACTCCACTATTATATCCTTCCATTTTTTCTCAAAGTCTTCCACTTTATATGTATAACGAATGCAATCTTTCATATCTTTCGTGAAATTTGACTTCTTGTAATATATATATGTGACAATTTTTCACCAAACTTTTTCATGATGTGACAAAGACATAAACGATGATGTGTGTAAGGAAGAACCTTAGCAATAACCGCCTTCATAGCTGGATCTTGGTCAGTTATAATACAAATAGGATTACATCCTCCCATAGCATCAAGCCATGTTTGAAATAACCACATAAATGTTATCTCTATTTCATCTTGTAATAATGCACAACCAAATTGAATGGATTGAGAATGATGGTTCACGCCAGTAAATGGAGTGAATGGCATATCTTATTTGTTTGTCATATAGGTTGTGTCAAACATTGATATGACATACGAGACCTTGCGTCAACCCAAAAGAAATTAGTTGCCCTTCCATCTTCATCACACTGTATTGCATAATAAAATTGGGGATTCTCAGCTTGTTTCTTTTGAAAATATGTGAGGACGGATTGTGCATCACCAACTTCTAACTCCTTAAGTCTTATACGCCTCAAGTGGTTATAACAATCTCTGCCATCAAAACCAATGTTATCACCACCAAGAATTGAGGAAACTTTGACAACTTTTATATTTTCATTTTTGAATGCTTCAGAAGGATCTTTTGCCGATTCAGGCATACTCCTATTTGATTTCATTTTCATCCTTTTAACTGACGAAACAAATTTATGATTGTGATCATCTTCAATTGCTTTCAGAATCCAATGGCCACCTTCAATGTCATGTGCGATTCGCATGTTAGCTTTACACCCACCTCTAATTGTTGAGCAATTTCTTGTTGCAGACTCATCATTTTCACAGTTCTCTATATCTCTTGATTCTCCGACAATCTTTCTACTATATTTGCCTTCATGTGAACACACGTATTTAATAAAAGTGACTTCATTTATACGTGGACGTGACTTCACAGTTGTTCGAGTTCGAATCCAAAAACCATTTTGACGTCCAAAATCCTCATAATAAGCTCTTGCTTCATCTGATGTCTTAAATTTCATCCCGACATAAGGTTCTTGGCCTTGTATTGATGATGACCCAATCTCATTAGGTTGAAACATAGGTGTACAAGTGTCACAACTAGTTGTATCCATCCACAACCCCACTTTTCAAGTAGGGACAAAACAAAAAATTATACACGTCGAACTAATAACAACTTATTTGATAGAGGAAGAAAATTAATCTATCTTAGCAAGTTAATACAGATCAAAAAATTACTTTAACTTCATATGTTATCTCTTGCATAATGCAATGTTCATAAATGTAGAAGCTCTTGTCCTTTACAAGTTATATCTATCTAAAGAATAAGTTGCATACATGAATAGGGCTGGGCAAAATGTCCGAACCGAACCGAACCGAACCGAACCGAACCGAACCGAGCGGGTTTTTTAAAATGTAATACCCGAACGGGTATCCGAATCGAGAACCGAATGGTTTGGTTCGGTTCTCGGTTCTCGACCAAGAACCGAAGAACCGAATAAGAACCGAACTTTTTTTTTTTTTATATTGGATAAATTAATTTCTTTTATTTTTTCTAAACAAATTAATAATTTTTTTCTTATTAAATCTTATTAGTTGAACAATTTAGAGTTTATTTATGTTTGTTAGTTATGTTTTTTTCAATTTTTTCTTATATAGTTTCTTAATAGTTAGTATGGAAAGTCAACCAACTAATAATTACATTAAATAGTTGGTAAGTATTATCAATACTTTAAAATATTTTATATTTGTGACTTCTAATTTATATTTCACTTTTATGTAGATTTGAAGGTTTGAAGCAAATGAATTATTGATATGAATATCGAAGTTTTATTAGTAATATTTACTTTTTGGTATTTGTATTTGACAACTTATTATTTATATGTTATTAAATTAGATTACGTTAATTTGTAAAAGTTAAGATTGAACTTGGTATTTGTATCTACTTTTTGTTATTAATATTGGTATCCACTTTAAGGTATATTTATGTATTATTATTTTAAATGTTAAAAAATTTAATTATAGTACGGAACCGAACGGAACCGAATAGAACCGAACCGAACCGAACCGAACCGAACCGAAACCGAATGGTTCCAAAATTATATTTGGAACCGACGGGTCCATTTACTAAATACCCGAAAATTTTTGGAACCGAAAAAAATCGAACCGAACCGAACCGAACCGACCCGCGCCCACCCCTAGATGAATCAAACATTCCACAACAATATATGGTCAAAAAAGTATTTTTATTGAACTTGCAGACTTACATTGCCAAACCCAACAATGTTCTTGTTATCTGCACAAAATTTCAGCCGGTCGGATATTCTGCAATAAAAAAAAATACTAAATTCCGTAAATAAAAAATTAATTTGGATACAAAAATTTTATACCTAAATTGGGTAGATGAAATTGCAACAGTTCAATTGATGAAAACACAAATGACAATACAAACGGAATTGTGATTTAACAAATTGTGGGATGTAAGTGGATTGCCATTTCAAGAACCTGTTTGTATATTCTTCTTGATGAGGACAATCGTTGGTGGGAGAAAATGAATTATGGAAGAATTTGTATTGGCAAGAATCTTTCTGTATAAATCTTTCTTGAGATGCCAATAGCAGATGGTTGAAAAGAAGATGCAAGAGAAGGAGAAGAGAAAAGAAGAATGGTGAAGCCGATAAGAAAAGATCTATTAGAAAATCTAGTAATTTTATTTTATTTTATTATCTTTCTGTAATTGGTGAATTTTAAAAAGTAGGGTATGTTTAGATAAGGAAATATAGATTTTGAAGGATTTTAATATATAGATGAAGACTTAGATTTTCTAAGATTCAAGAGCACAAATTATTTGTCATAAATCTTTGTCAAATGTATTGGTTGGCGGAATGCTCCCCTTATATATATATATATATACTAGTTGTTGCCCATGCAATGCATGGACTTTCTTATTTTTGAGGTTATGTAAGCGAATATATAATAAATGAAATTAGGAATATGAACGTTATTTAACAAAGTAAATTTTCATCACTGTTGTGATGAAAATTCTGAACAAGAGATATGGAACCATGAGAAAATTATCATGAACAAGGAAATTTATCTTCAAGTTCCTAGCTTGATTTTGAATTAAAATTTCCTGCAAGATTAATTTGGTAATGAATGTGGAATATAATCTAATGCAAGTTGAACACATCATCAAGTGGCGATCAAATGCTTCGCCCGCAAAAGCTTAACGAAGATAATAGTTATGTGATAAGAGAAAATATATTCAACTAACACGACCATGAAGAACACAGCTTATATGTCAAAATGTTCCTGAACAATGCAGAACATATGTCAAACGGGAGAACAATATTGTACCTTTCTGATGAACAAAGTGAATATACTAAAAATATCCTTCAGTTGAGATAAAATACAAAAGTTTAGCCTCATGAACAGAGGCACAAATTCTCTATCTAGATATCCATATTAAGTGCTTAGTTGGCAAACCTTAAAATTGCTTATAAGTTGTCAAACTCTATTCTTGTCCCCAAGTTCTACCCACAACTTTTACATACTTAGCCACACATGCCTTAGGCACACTGCTTATAAACACTTAGCCAAACTTACTGGATTGAGCCTGTGACAATGCCAGACCCATTCATAATGAAGAGGGACAACTAAAGGTCATTCAAAGAAAGGGGATTCAGAATGTTCTTTCCAACATGGGAAGCCAACAAGCATTGTACCTGAAAAGTGATTAGCTAGCTCTTATACTAAATAATCAGAATCAAAGCACGAAGATGATATACTAAAAGGTCATCCAGTATCCATACTAACTATCCTTATCAGCTGACTTACCAAATACCTCAAACATGAACGTGCAAATATTTAGTTTTTTAATTAACAAAAGGGCATTGTATAAACAACCTTCCTTTGTGTTCAGTTCATTTTAAGACCAACCCAAAACATATGGTTATATTCAATCAGTAGCAATTCTTTAAGCAAAAAGATTGGCCTCTTTCTAACCTCTACAAAAACCCACAGTTGAAAAACATGTCAATTTGAATCTTTCTAGTAATTACACAAAAGGCAAACTGGGTAAAATTGTAAATGATGTGATAGAGCAAGGCATCCCTAGCTCTACATAATAAGAAGTGAAAAGAATTTAAGTCTCGACTTTTGCATCAAGAATAATTATACATAAATTGAAACTTGAAAGAGATTATGAAGTTATAATCCTCTGCATCGTTAAACCATAAACTAAATAACAAAAAACAGCATTTAAATGAAATTTATGCAACTTATTTTCTATTAAGCATCAAAATATAATAACTGATTAAATATAGCAATTCTGAGGAACAGATTCTCACCAATAAATGGGCCTATCAAGAGCAGGGCTTCCATATCCAATAGAAAGAGTGATATTTGAAAACTGAAAGCTGCCTTTTTTCTACAAATATTTAGAATCCTATCAGAACTTTTTTTCTACAAATATTCAGTAAGCTCGTCATTTTTCGATAACCAAAATTTGTACTTATTACAAACCAACCCCCTAAGAAAAAAACTGAAAACGTAAATTGGTCTCTCAAAGATCACATTCCCTAGTTAGTTCACTGAACTAGAATATTACTTAACAACAAAATTGTAGATACTATAATAGAGGAAAAATCATTTTTCATATGCAACAGTAGAGTAACAAAATGAAGAGAACTACCTTATGGGTGTTGTTGGACATAAGAGGCTCCCTTGGTTGGTGGTCTTCCCAGAGCGGATAGAAATAAGAGGTGTGCACAAACACCTAGCCAGCATATCCACTTCTGCTGGCTAAAAGTGCTGTTTCATTATCACAGTAGGTAGATGTCAGTTGAGTTGATAAAAGGAAACGAAAGGGCATTATGTACACAGCCTTCTCCATATATAATTGAAGCATAAAAATCAAATATATCTTTCCTTGCCAATGAACTTGAGAAATGTAACAAACGAAATTCGTTAAGGAAAATATTTAACTTACTTCGATTGCTTTCATCCCACAAAGTAAATGATCCTATAATGAGAAGCATAATTCACAAACCTTGTAGGTATAATCAAAGTTCCAGAACAAAAATTTCGCATGCTTCAATATCATTACTTAATGGAGTTCACAGTCATTCTCTTATCAATATGTCAAAGTCAAAATATTCAGGACATCAAACATACCTCATCAGCTAATATTTTCGAGCAATTGAAGCAAAAAATCGCATGATGCTCAGCACGGTCTTCAAGAAGCCAATATGAAACATGGGTTTCGCAAGCTCAAGGTGACCAAAGTGGCCAGGGCACTCTGCCATGTTCGCCATACATGTCTCGCACTTCATCTTTCGATCAATGGTCCACAGATGAGGGTCACTCAATCCCCCTGGTTTTGGCTTACCTCTTTTCGTCGTCTCACTATGCTCTATGTAAACCACAGACATTTGCCTCTGCCTGAACCACATAAAATATCGATAATCAATAATTAAAGCGACACAGATTTTGGTTGAGATT
The DNA here is from genome assembly GCA_035079005.1 of Fraxinus americana. NCBI lineage: Eukaryota > Viridiplantae > Streptophyta > Magnoliopsida > Lamiales > Oleaceae > Fraxinus > Fraxinus americana. The sequence goes on from CM068719.1 coordinate 6,040,737, forward strand.
AATATATGACTGAACTACAAGTATACAAGAAACTGAAAGATCATTTTTTTTATGGCTAAATCTTCTTTTCTTCACTGATGATCGCCACAGAGACAGGGCAATCAACAGAGTTAAATGCAAGAAAATGCAATATTTGAGCATCTTGGATTGCCTTTCCATATCATTATTTTCCCTGATAAATAACTGCAATCAGAAAATACCACCTACATTTTCATCCTTCTCTGAACATTTTGATTTATCTGGTTTCTTGAAACCAATCAACGCTTTGATCCATTTCTTTTGAGGCACCCATATCAATATATCAGCTCCAGACCTACCACAAGAAAGCCCAAATTTTTAATTATTGGCATTCTTCTAAGACAAATTTCATTTTTTTCTCTCCTGAAAAGAGCTTATCAAACAGAAAGGAGGAAATGGCAATCAAAACTAACCATTTCCCACATTACCAACCGGCAGATGAAGAAAATACTACAGGAGAATAGGCAATAACTGAATCGCAATCCACTAAAGAAAAAAAATGGGAAAGGAAAAGCTACCTTGGAAACAACCAGTAAATAACTTAAAATCCACTCAATCACGTTGGTAGTAGTCCATACCTACAGTCCACCAGCGGAAAGAAGAAGGAGATTCCTAATTTTTGGTCCGAGGAAAACACGATCGACAGAGATAGATCATAGATTTAATCCCTATGGGAGTGGGATTTGTGGGTTAAAAAGAATTTGATTTGAAGAGGAAAAGGGAAATGGAAAGGGAAAAATAGGATGGAAATTGGAAAATGGATTTTTCTGTAGATTGAGTTCAAAAGAGCTCATGGTTGCGTGAAGACAATGAGTAAGATTGAGTGTAAAAATGGAGAAAGAGGGGAGTGGCGGTGGAAGGATTAGGATATGAGAAATGCTACTCTTACATCTCCTTACACAATTAGTCACACAGTTTTTCAAAATTGTCCATGTGGCTGCTCAATGTCTAAACCACCTGCCCATTAAAAAAGTCTCCCACCCAGCCCATTTTGTTTTGGAGAAACACGACTGCAGCTCTAATCTCTCTCCTCCCCCCTCAAATCTAACCTAATCCCCCTTTCCCCCAAAAGAAAAACAGAGAGAAATCGAGACCAAATCGATTCCCACCACTCAACCCAAACGATTCCCACCACTCCGGCCTCAAGCACAGCGCCGAGAAGAAGACTTTGAGCAGCCGAACGCAGTTGAACTACCGCACCATTTCTTGGTAAAATATATATATATTTTTTTTTTTTTTTTTTTTTTTTTTTGTTTTGTTATTTTTCCCATCTTCACTCGAGGCGGTCTAAGTGTAGTGGTTGTTGAAGGGACGAAAAAAATGAATGCTTGTATTTCTGAATTTAGTTTTGTCGTCAAATTGAATTTTTATTCCAGTAAATAAAATTTCTGCAAGCAATATGAATTCCCATTTCTGCAAGCAATATGAATTAATGTTGAAGGGACCATTGTTAAGAAATTTCATTTTCTCAGCCCGTGAGTTTTTATTGAATAACAATGTGAACAACCAATCTTCTTCACCCGTGAATTAATTCAAGCTTTCGTATTCTTGCTTTTGTAGATTCGTGAACGGTTTAGGTTGGGGTGGAGGATTGCTTCAGATGAATGACTGTAATGAATTATTAGTTTGATTTTGTTTGTTTGAAATTGAAGGCAGGGCATTGCATATTTTGCTATAATGTTGTTTAATCTCCACCTTTATTTGTCTTCGTACAGAAATGTTGAGCATTCTATGTGAGTTAGTAACAATGAGTATGTGTTACTTTAATGCAGGAAAAGGAACAATGGAAGTACTGGATGACGATGTATGTGTTGAATCGAATGATGAGAAGTTGATGGAAAATGTAGTCAACTTGGAAGATGATAACGATAATTTAGCAACAGATGTTACAATAGTGCCTGAGGTCGGTATGCAGTTCAACGATGAAAAAGAGTTGTTCGAATTTTACAAAAGATATGCGTACGAAGTCGATTTTCCGGTTAGGAAAAGGAATTCAAAAAAGGGTGATGATGGAGTAGTGAGATACGTTACATTGACATGTTGTCGTGAGGGAAGGCCAAGGAATAATAGCAGTGCTTCTTTGAAGCCGCAACCAACAATTCAGATAGGTTGCAAAGCGAGGATAACTGCTTCTTCAGATATTCGTGGAATATGGAAAATTTGCACGGTTGACCTCGAACATAATCATAAAACAAGCCCGTCGAAGTCTAGATTGTATCGATGCAATCGAGAATTGAGTGCACATGTAAAACGAAAGTTAGAAGTGAATGATATGGCTGGAATTCCTTTGCATAAGAGTTACAACTCTGCAGTAGTCGAAGCCGGTGGGTATGAGAATATGACTTGCATTGAAAGGGATTGTCGAAACTATGTTGAAAATGTTAGGCGATTAAGGCTAGGTAAAGGAGATGCTGCGGCAATACAATCCTACTTTTCAGAAATGCAAGCGCGGTGCTTTGGGTTTTACTTTTCTATGGATTTGGATGACGATTCACGGCTTAAGAATCTGTTCTGGGCAGATAATAGGTGTAGGCAAGCATATAAGGAACTCGGGGATGTCGTGACGTTTGATACCACTTACCTCACTAATAAATACGACATGCCTTTTGCCCCATTTGTTGGAGTAAATCATCACGGACAATCAACACTGCTTGGTTGTGGATTGCTGTCAAATGAGGACACACATACCTTTGTTTGGTTGTTCAAAACTTGGTTGTTGTGTATGCATGGTAAAGCCCCAAATGGAATTATTACCGATCAAGATAGGGCTATGCAAAATGCAATTGAAATTGTGTTTCCAAATACGAGGCATAGATGGTGTTTATGGCACATATTAAAAAAGTTGCCTGAAAAGTTTGGATACCACGTGGATAAGAACTCAATTTTTTCTTGTATACACGGATTAGTATATGACTCGCAGTTCGTTGAAGAGTTCGAGGAAGGTTGGAGAGTGATGGTTACTAAGTATAAATTATATGATAATGAATGGTTGGCCAGGTTGTATGAGAACAGGGGTCGATTGGTGCCATGTTATTTGAAAACGAGTTTCTGGGCAGGGATGTCAACGACTCAACGTAGCGAGAGTATTAATGCATTCTTCGATGGGTACGTGCATTCTAAGACATCGTTGAAGCAATTCGTTGAACAATACGAACGAGCATTGAGAAATAAGGTAGAGAAGGAGTTTCAAGTTGATTTCAAGTCTTATTCACAAATGGTGCCATGTGCAACCAAATATGAAATGGAAAAGCAATTTCAAGCAGTTTATACCATATCCAAGTTTCGGGAATTTCAGGTGGAGATTACTGGGAAGGTGTACTGCGATGTCATATGTGCATCGGATGGGTGTTCGGGAAGGACGTACAAGGTCGAGGAAGATGTGATTTACGAAGAAAAGGTGAAGAAGAAAAAATTTTAGGTGGTGTTTCATGCAGAGGATTGCAATATTATTTGCAGTTGTCATCTCTTTGAATTTCGAGGTATTTTGTGCCGACATGCCATATCCGTTTTGATGCGTAACGGCGTCACATCACTACCGGATATGTAGATATTGAGGCGATGGAGAAGAGATGTTAGTAGAGCCCACACAAGGGTTGCAGTGAATTATGACGGTTTGGTTAGCACTCCAGGGCAGTTGAGGTATGATAGCATGGTTGCTGAATTTGCTACGTTAGCGGACATTGCAGCAGAAGATGAGGATCGATGTCGTGCGATAGTTGATTGGATCCGGTTACAATCTAGAGAATTAATGTCTACGAATTATAAATGCGATAGTAATAACATTTCTGTGCCAAGTTTGCATTTAGGGTCCCAATCTAGAGCATCGTGTGACAGGGGTGAAGGAAGTGTACAAGATCCTCAATGCTCGAAAAGGAAGGGCGCACCAAAGAAATGTCGTAAGAAAAGCTCGTTGGACTTACATTCTACGAAATCAAAGGTATTATGTTATTTTTTGTTGCCTTTATTTACCCGAACAAATAGAAAATAAAAATGGTTTTAATATCGTGTAGACTACATCAAGTTCGAGTAAAGGACCTAGATTGAGATCGGGAAAAACAAATCTCGGACAAGATAAACATGTAGTTCAGACAACCGAGTAAGCAGTATATTCCATACACGCACCCTTGCCATATTCACAACTTATATTGGTAAGGACATATCTTTATTTGTTATATTGAAAATACTTTGATACAATCTCAATTGTTTTCTTGCTGAAAAATATGCCATTGCAGCCATTCCATCCAACGATACCACCCCTCAAAGTGCTGTACCAGGTTGGATGTTACTTGCCACCCATTCCATTCCTCAGTCCACACTCGTTGCAGGTCCGTCCGCTCACATTCATACTCCAAGTTCTGGAATGACTTATCAAGCAGTTGGTAATGGAGTGGACTGTCAACTAGATGGTTCTTCAATCAGACCATTATTCACTTCTATTAATGAACATCAATAATTGTGTGTAATTAGTAATGAAAATTGTAATGTTTCATGTTATAAGTTGTGTTGATTTAAGATATATATTGTTGATTGGACGTTGACAAAACAAATTCTGATTTCCCAAGTATAAAAAAATGGATGTTGATTCTTCGTACATGAAAAAAAAACAGCTTCACCTGTGAAAATAAAGAAAAACAAGTTCTTCCATTAAATTACAAATATGAACTTTAACAAAAAAAAAAAAAAAAATGGTAACATCAAGATTACATTTTTTAAGAGTCAAACAAATTAGTATATGGTATTGCTGATATAAAATTATCAACTGGCAAGTGAAATCATGAACTATGATGCGAAAAATACATTAGCTCCACAAGCAAAGCAACATAGATTAACGTCGAGATACTTCGTCTAACAAGCCAAATAAATAATAAAAACCACATACTTCATTTACATATACAATCATTCTAGTACATCGAATTTCAAATAAAATCATCCAGAACTCTTTTCCCCTTAGACATCTTTATATTGAGAGAAATCTCCAAGTCTTTTTCATCCGTCAGTTTGGCAAGGGTTTTCAACATACGCGACAAATCATCGACGTGCTCACCTCCATTTGTAATGCCACTAGATTCACCGTCATCATGCAACATACATTTCTCGTCGGGATCATTTTTACACCATTTAAAGTATTTGCAGTCGCGGGTACAACAATGAAACAATAGCCCTTTATGTTCATTGTTCTTTTCCACCTCCATCCATTTGACGTAACCCACACCACAATTTGGGCATCTTCTCTTTTTTGGACATTCCGACAGCATATGTCCAACCCCTCTGCAACAATGACAAATTCCCCTATTCTTTCCTGCCATCAAAGTAATCTAGTGCAAGAGTGATATTCAAATTACTAATATATTTCAGTCTAAACATATTTTGAATATTTTGAAATATTATTTCTATCATGCATTTCCTATAATTAAACACAGGTGGATCAATACAAGCAATCCTACTAATGACCATAATGCACCTCAGCCCCTCCCAGGAGCCAAATTTCAAAAGTGCAAAACTTCATTATGGAGAATAAAGGCACTCAGCTTGAAATTTGCAATTGTTACGCCTACATGGAATTCGAAGAAATGCAAAAGTAGATACATCAAGAAGATTGCTTTAGAGAATTGCTTCAACTATATGTTGCCACTCAAGAATTATATAGCAAACAAAATACAAATGCCAAGCACGGCTTTACAATGCACAGTATAGCAAAATATGCAATGCCCTGCCTTCAATTTCAAACAAACAAAATCAAACTAATAATTCATTGCAGTCATTCATCTGAAGCAATCCTCCACCCCAACCTAAACCGTTCACGAATCTACAAAAGCAAGAATACGAAAGCTTGAATTAATTCACGGGTGAAGAAGATTGGTTGTTCACATTGTTATTCAATAAAAACTCACGGGCTGAGAAAACGAAATTTCTTAACAATGGTCCCTTCAACATTAATTCATATTGCTTGCAGAAATGGGAATTCATATTGCTTGCAGAAATTTTATTTACTGGAATAAAAATTCAATTTGACGACAAAACTAAATTCAGAAATACAAGCATTCATTTTTTTCGTCCCTTCAACAACCACTACACTTAGACCGCCCCGAGTGAAGATGGGAAAAACCAAAAAAAAAATATATATATATATATAGAGGCAGGGAAAAGCATTTACCAAAAAATGGTGCGGTAGTTCAACTGCGTTCGGCTGCTCAAAGTCTTCTTCTCGGCGCCGTGCTTGAGGCCGGAGTGGTGGGAATCGTTTGGGTTGAGTGGTGGGAATCGATTTGGTCTCGATTTCTCTCTGTTTTTCGTTTGGGGAAAGGGGGGGATTAGGTTAGATTTGAGGGGGGAGGAGAGAGATTGGAGCTGCAGTCGTGTTTCTCCAAAACAAAATGGGCCGGGTGGGAGACTTTTTTAATGGGCAGGTGGTTTAGACATTGAGCAGCCACGTGGACAATTTTGAAAAACTGTGTGACTAACTGTGTAAGGAGATGTAAGAGTAGCATTTCTCTTAGGATATACGTGTGTGAGGCGGTGGAATTGGGATGAATAGGGGAGGGTTGTCTGGCAACATTTAAGAGGCAACCCATTTCACTATTCATAAGGGTTGGAGTCTTTCCCAGGAACAAAATTTGATACTTACATGTCATTGAATAAATTTACAATTTTATTTTTTTTTAGTTTCAAAATGATGCGAAGGAAAAATGTGACAAACCTAAGACGTGCGAGGAAATGGAGAGGCATATACCTATGCATGTTCCTTAATCGAAAGCATTTTCCTCGTGGCGGAAGAGTAAAATATTACCATCATATTTCCGATACGATTTTAAACTTTCAAACTGCCCCTACAAGTTATTTTTCAAAAATGAATTCAGCAAAAGTGAAGCATATCTGATGTAAATAAGTTATAAACACACTGAAAGAACCACCACGATTAGAATTAGTAAAAGGGAAAAACTCACCAGTCCATAGTTTGAAATCCCTGCAGGATGGCTCAAATCAATGTTCCCAAAACGTTGTAATTCTCCTCTGAAATTGTTTTCACCTTGAGAAATTTTATAACATACATATAATCAGTGTTCATCAAGCCAAAAATGAAATTAGATTCCCGTAAAAGTGACTAAAATAGTGCAAGAAATCGAAATAATCGTGCATAAAACAGAGATCGTATAAATCATAATAGATACTAAAAGCAAAAAAGGGAAATAACAGAAACAAATTTGAGCGATTTGATAAATTTAAAATCTTGAATTTTGATTGAGAAAAGAAAAAAGTTGTAGAATAGAAGTATCTATAGAATAGAATAGCATTCCAGCACAGAAGCATCCAATAGAGATAAAAATGGTGAATTTTCTTGAAATAACATTCTTCAAAGTTGACTACTCCTCTGCTCTTCCAAGACATTGTGCTCTTCTTTTTTAATTTAACTTAAAATTTTCTTAATTTAAGCAAAACTCATTAAAAATATTCACCCAACTCAGATAAACACCTCAAGCAACAGATCCAACAGATCAAATCTTTCAGTTCACAAGCACCAATTGGGTAATTCGAAGAACCCAAAATTCAATAAAAACAGTAATCAAATGAAGAGAATATATAAGAAGAATTCATAGCATACAACATTGTTACACCCTCTCTCTTTTCTCTACGAAAATTGACCCAATTTTTTCAATTAATTGATAATCAAGTCGACCAACTGTTTGTATAAATGCCTTTTCTCGATGGTATGCGAGTATATGTACGGGTGTAGTGGAATCAGAGAAGAAGAAGATGGGGGAGTTGGGGTGTGGAATTTGCGAAGAGTAGAAGACAGCCACCGCCTACCCAAACTCCTGAAATTCTGAAACAGGGTCGCAACGCAGCGCGGAGAGCAATCAGCGCCGGTGGATTGTCTTTGCTGCTCATATCGTAAACAAAAACAATGAAACAAACACCCATGTAAAGTAAATAATTTCAAAAAATGTAGAGAGAGCGACAGGACTTACCAGGGTTCTTGGAGGTCACACAGAATGGTCTCTGACTTCAGTGCTCCTCTTTAAAGAAAATAGGGTTTCATATTTTCATATTACCAGTGTTCCCTCACGATGGCCTCTCGCCCAACAGATTTGATTTTCTGTGGTTTTTATTCGCTGAAGAACCGTAGAAAAGCAGTTGGGACGGTGAGAATTGATATCCCCGTGCCCGAACAGGGAAATCGGGATTCCCCGTTCGCGCACGGGGAAACCCATGCGCGAACGGGGAAACTGGGTTTCCCCGTTCGCGCACGGGGAAACCCATGCGCGAACGGGGAAACTGGGTTTCCCCGTTCGCGCACGGGGAAAACCATTTTCCCCATGCGCGCACGGGGAATAATTTTTTTTATTATTTTTTTATTGTCTTTCCTAGTCAATTTTTTAATGATTTTTTTATCTGCATAAATTCAGGTAGGATTTTATGAAAGTATTATTAATTGTTGTAATTTAAGTAGTAAAAATTTAATGCTGATAACCCAGTAATAATACTAATAATACTAAAATGATATGTTGACAAATTTATTAAGTTAACCTAATATACTTCAGAATTTATTGTGAAACATAGAGAAATATTAAATCTACACAAACAAAATTAACTATACCTAACTATTTAGAAAAATCTTAAACATGGAACACAATTATATTTATTTAAAGAAATACTAAATACTAAACATGCAAAAGTAATAATAATATGAACAAAAATAACTTCTACATATAAATACTTACAGTAAAAGTTTATGTTCTGCTGCAATACCAAAGCTTCAACTTTTAGTCGTAGTGTCGTACAAGCTGAAGAATATAATGGAGTAAAATAAATATTTTCAAGATTTAAAGATCAACAAACATAATGGTATTTGCATACTAAATATACAAAAAACAAAATTAACTATACCTACTTACGAAAATCTTAAACATGGAACACAATTGTATTTATTTAATGAAATACTAAATATGCAAAATAATAATAATAGATAAATACTTACAGTAAACAGCGACGAAGACTTACAGTAAACAGCAATGAAGGTTAAGAAATTCTCGATGATGGAATAAATTTTTCTTTATTAGTTCTCCCATATAAATAGACTAATCTCTTCAGCCGACTATAAAAATCAACCGAATACAAAAATATCTCTTCAGTCGGTTTGCATGTTTATTTTGGTTTGCTTATCCAATACGTGATATTTATAAAATATCAACGGCAATTGACGGTCAACAAAAGCTGAAAAAAATATCACATCATGAACAGTAAACCAAATGGATCAAATATTTGGAGATTACAGAGAGAACGAGAAGAAAATAAATATCAGGATTTATATGATTTAACAGATATTTAAGTAGGATGAACAGTAGAAAACCGGTTTCAATCTGGCTTAGTGTGAAATGGACGACACGAGATGAACAGTTAAAATAACCGACTACAAAAATATCTCTTCAGTCGGTTTGCATGTTTATTTTGGTTTGCTTATCCAATACGTGATATTTATAAAATATCAACGGCAATTGACGGTCAACAAAAGCTGAAAAAAACATCACATCATGAACAGTAAACCAAATGGATCAAATATTTGGAGATTACAGAGAGAACGAGAAGAAAATAAATATCAGGATTTATATGATTTAACAGATATTTAAGTAGGATGAACAGTAGAAAACCGGTTTCAATCTGGCTTAGTGTGAAATGGACGACACGAGATGAACATTTAAAATTGGGATCCGCTCTTTTATAGGAAATAAGATATATATATATATATATATATATATATATATATATATATATATATATATATATATAACTCCGATTCCGAGGGATATTTCCTTTACGAGCCAAGAGCTCCATGGAGTGTTTCCCCCTGCCATACCTCAAAGCAGGGTCGATAGAGGGCCGGTCTGTGCTGTACTTAGTTGCAAAGATTATAACATGTTTTTTATGTGATAGAAATCATAACCCCATGTCTTTGTGCCACTTGTGCACGAACATGAAAATTTATTGTGAAGAAGCTAGACACAATTTTTTTAAAACCCTTCTATTCTTTTACGAACTCATAACATGTTTGTCAAGGTTATAAAATAGTTTTTTTTAATTCGAATATATGCGGATAACTAACTTCTCTCAGTAAACATATTACTTATTCTAAAAGTAACTCTTACCTTATTGTTAACCTCGATTTCTGCACCAATGACGTGGTCAATAGATCCCGACTCCACTTACATTCACGTTGTTTATCTCCTGCATAATTGGACAAACATTTAGAAGTACGTGGCCTTCTTTAATGGTGGGGAAGCAATCGTGAACACTCCAACAACCATGTCAGTCAAGTAATATATTTGGGGATGTAAGACGTGAGACACAATTCGAGTACCTATAGTTTTAAAGAGAGTAAAATGATATATATATATATATATATATATATATATATATATATATATATATATATATATATATATATATATAGCCATCTTATAGCTTAGGTTTGACATCTTAAAAGTAGACTGAAAAGTTGTTTATGAGGCGTCTACTGTAGATATATCATATCAATCGATTATATGAAGATCTTGTATGGAAGATTTCTCAGAATAGGTGAACTGAAAGATGCCTTCTTCTCATTAAGAGGCTAATTGCCTTGAATTTATTCCGCGGTGAGTTATTGCACCTCTCTTGGGTTATAGAGAGTCGGCCTCTACATGACACCTCAATTGAGGTGATGTATCATTTCGATTACCTAATATATGGCCTCGACTAGGCTTGGTCGTAGAGTGTGGATCTGATTGGACTTGCTGCTAACTGCTATGTCGCAGATGTTTGGAGTCTCGTCAAAAGATACATAACAATACTCTCCCAAGTTTAGGAATGACTATTTATATATTGCATGGACTTTTGGGCTGAGTGAATCATAAAGTTGCAGGATGATTTATTGTCGAAGTGATGCTCTGGCGTGAAGTGTTTCACCTTTGTGTTAGAATCGTGTTGACGAGGTGATCGCTTGTTTGGTTGTGTGTTCGAACACAACACACTTATAATCAAAATCAGTAATTTATTTATTTTCAACTTTTTATTAATTAATAAAAAATATATTTATTTTAAAACTTAATTATAATTTTTTTTTAAGGTTAGCCAAGGATGCTCTATTAACTTCATGTTATGTAACAATCAAGATCCGTAAATTCATCGATATTGCGTATTCTTTTCATGCCGTGATTTTTCTCTGTAGTGTCGTGTGTTAATAATTATTAATAATTGTTTGCATTATTGAATGAAAAGTTTCCTGGCTTGCCAAGGAATATTATTATTCAAAGCAATTGCATGCGTGAAATAAAGAATAGAAAATATATAAATATAAAAATTGGAGCATGAGAATACTTTATGGTGATTAACACAAAAGTTGCACTTTATTAATTTCAAGGCAATACACCGAAAGGTGGCATATATCTTGAGGGCCCTTCTCCAACCACGCTTTTAGATCAAAATATGCCCTCAAGACCACTTACACAAATCATAACAAATCACGCTTTTACGAATGGCCTTTCTTGAAACCCCTTTTCCGTTTTAAAAGGTATAATCACATTGGCGTTTTTTTTATAGGTAATTCATTATTGTATAGACATGTCTTATCGCTTCAAAATTAAAAATTATTCCTTAAGGTTTGTTCTCCATAGCCAACTTGAAGGAGTTAAAGTTCGACGTAGAACATTCTGACCGTTAAGTTATAAAAGCATTGGACAATTCAATAGCTTTAATCCTCTTGAATTACCCTAAATTGGCTTTAGTAACCATCGGGGTGTCATGAATTTTCTCTTTCTAAGCTTTCAAAGATACATCAATCTCTAGTGATCATTAGATACCAACGTCTTCTAAATTTTCAAACATTTGAATATTACTTTTTAACATCTTTTAAGGTTAAAGAAAATCTTAATCATGTTAAAGGTATTCTTTGTAGGGGTCATTTAATTCTAGTGGAGTCCATAAAATGATATTAGGCGATTTTGACTAAAAAAATTAGCAAAACAATGATTAAAAGAAGTGGGTGTATGACAAAGTTACCTATGTTGAGATGGAGAAATAAAAGATTCTCATTTTGGGGGTGGACCATTACACCATTAATCACAATTTTGGTCTCATGGGATCCATCAATCAAAATCATAGCTATTAGCTACCTAGCATGAAGATACAAAGCCAAGTACGAATAGATAAAGTATATCGACGCCAAAGCCAAGTACGAATAGATAAAGTATATCGACGCTAAAGAAATAGTAGAATTGTACATGTATGCATATTCGAGATTAGACTTATTAGCATAAAACGTTTCTACATTTGGTCTTTAGTGTGTAAAATGTCTCCACATTTTAATTTTTTGCATTTTCATCCATATTTCACGTTTCATTGTGGAAAACGTTATTTTCATCAATTTTTATCTAATTTCTCAATAAAAACACGTGAAATAACAAATATACCTTCATATTTAAATAAAACAAAAATAAAAATAAGGAACTAATTGCAACCATACCCTATAACCTTTTTAAAAAGTACAAACAACTTCCAATAAATTATTTAAAAAATCAAAATAAAATAAAATCTTTTTCTTTCTCCCCCTCGTCCTCCTCCACCACCACCAAATAATTTCGAAAAATATACTCCAACAATTTCCCTATTGGTTGAAAAAATACAAACCCAAACATTGGCGACTCAATGGAGGTGGGAGAAGAGAGGGAGGGAGATAGAGGGAGATATTTTATTTTATTTTGAAATTTTTTTTATAATTTATTTGTGAGTCATTTGCACCTTTTAAAAAGGTTTTGGATTATGACTGCAATTACTTCTTTATTTTTATTTTTGTTTTTCATTTAAATAAGAGTGTATATTCATCAATTCATATATTTTTATTGAGAAATTAGATAAAAATGATATTTTTCACAATGAAACGTGGAAATAGAGTTGGACAAAACTCTCGAATCGAATCGGACCTGAACTGAGCTGAACCGAACCGAATCGAGAGATTATTCTTAAATTAAATATCCAAACGAGTTTCTAAATCGAGAACCGACGAGTTTGGTTCGGTCTAGATCAAGAACCGAAAAAACGAATAAGAACCGAATCTTCCTAATTTTCTTAGTTTTTTTTTATATCTTAAATAAGTCAATTTATTTTTTTTTTCTAAATGAATTTGCTAACTAATTAATTTAACTCAAATCTAAAATATGATTTTACTATTTTTAATTTTCAGCCAAGACCAACTTAATCAAATTGACTTAAATTTTACCCAAATTTCTTATTCTATCTTAGTGTCTTTTTGCCGTTCTATTATTGTGAATTCATTATCTCCCTCTTCTTGTTACAGTCAAATCTATGAAAAACTCAACAAAAAAAAATGTGCAAAGGATATCACTAGATTGAATTACGTTATTTTGTAAGAGTTAAAACTGAACATATCATAGTTGAATTAATGTAGCGTTGTAAATATAAAAAAAAAATTATTATACAGAACCCGAGAACCGAATCGAACTGAATGGAATCGAACTTGAACGGTTCCATAATTAAATTTGAATCCGATGGTTCCACTTACTAAATACTCGAAAATTTCGATTCGATTTGATTTTGAGGAGAAGCGAACCGAATCGGACCATGTCCAGTCCTACGTGAAAATATAGATGAAAATGAAAAATAGTGACGAAGTCAAATTCGTAAATCGTAACAAAAAAAAATTGACTGCAATTTATTTTTAAACACAACATATATTAATATAAAAAATATATATAAAAAGAACATACATCACATTTTAGTGGAGCCTATGACCCACCTTCCTCCGTTGCTACTCGCTACTAAAGAACGGGAGCGATTCAAATTTCAAAGTGGGTTATAAGAGAATTAATTTATTATAGTATTTTGTGTGCATCAATATTTTTTTCTTCTTTTAACCACGTATAATCCAAATTTGATTTATTTTTATTTTGTGTAAAGTGAATTTAATCTATGATGATACCTTTTTAGGTAGAGATAGTAACGGTGACAATTATTCCCTTGGGAGTTATCGGGAAGGAATTGGAATGATATAAGATCGATTCATAAAGAAGAAAATGTTTCCATTCTCCAATAATTAGCTTTGAAATAATAAAAGAATCGACTCGAGAGTTTACCCTTTGATCTCTGAATTAAACTCAAACTCGGAGAACCCTACCATCGCATGCGACTCGATCCCATCATTAGTACCCTCACCACCCCGTAAATTCCACCCATAAATAAGAATAAGCCCACGTTAACCTTCAAATTTTCTCACCTTTTCTAGACTTTCATTTTCTCCTAAACTAGACTCTACAGTCAGTCAAGTCTCCCTCCCTACAATGGCATTGTTCTCCAAATTCCCAATCTTCTGCATGTTCATGCTCTGTGCCTGTGCAACTTTCTTCACCACAGCTTACTCCGCGGCGCCAGCACCCGCCGTGGATTGCTCCAGTTTGGTGCTCAACATGGCGGACTGCCTGTCATTTGTGACCGCTGGGAGCACTACAAAGAAACCTGAAGGAACTTGTTGTTCTGGCCTCAAAACTGTGCTCAAAACAGACCCTCAGTGTCTCTGTGAAGGCTTTAAAAATAGTGTACAATTTGGTGTCACTCTCAATGTCACTAAAGCCTTGGCTCTGCCCTCTGAATGCCATGTCTCTGCGCCTTCTGTTAGTAACTGTGGCTGTGAGTTCCCGTTCTCTTCTGCTATTATTTTCATTTTTTTGTTTTAGCTTCTGGGAATTTGCAAATTTTACACCGTATTTTTCATTTTATTCTATTTCCAGGAAGAAGAAATCATGATTTTGAAAATAACACATTTGTATTAACATGGTTTTTCTGTATTTTGTTCTTTGGTACAGTGAGCATTGGCTCTGTCACTGGTGCTGCTCCAGGTACTCACAGATCTCATCATATTTTTATCTACTTTGATATGATCTTATTTTAGAAATTATCACCCAGTGATAATGTAATATCTCTAGCAATGAACCGAAGTATAATTGTGATTTTATCGTTTTCTTGGTATTCAATTGTAATTGCTGAAGAGGGGAATGTTTTCATCAACCCAAGTCATCTTTAGGTAGAAAAAAAAAAGTGTGTACATAACTGAAAATGGTGTTAATCCAAGGTTGCAAATTCAGAAAATTGACGTACTTTTCTAGAAAAGTAACTTTTATGCTTAGTCAAACATTCGCCTAGTATGTAAAGAGTTTACAAATTTCTTAAGATGAGTATATTCATTTTGTTTGCAGCTCTTTCTCCATTGCCATTGCCTCCTAGCTCAGTCGCTGGTGCTCCAAGTACTGGTATTGTTGCTAATGAAATTGCTCCTACACCGGCTGCCGGAAGCTCTGGTTCTTGTGGACTCATCACCTCCTTGGGAATGTTTTTCCTCACCATGGTAGTTGCTGCATCACTTGCTATCTTCTGATCATTCGATACTCGATTTACAGATGGAAATGGATCCCAAGAGGGACTCTTATCATGTGTGTTTTGCATTAACTATTCCGGCATTCTATATTGTTGCTAGGCCTTTTGGATTTGAGACGTGGATAAGTAGGATTGATGTTTGTTATTCTATTATCGAGCAAGTTCCTAAGTTGAATATTTGATGTACCTTAATTTTATTTCATATACTTTTAGACAAATATTTTGATTCATCGACAGAGAAATCACGACAAAAAGAACCATATAGTAAGAAAATTAACAAGAAAATAAAAGGTATTATACATTTCAAAAAGTTTCTCAACATGAAAGCCAACTCTACACTCTTCTCCATGAGTTTGATATTTCACCATCTTCAATCAAGATTCCTCAGGTATCCACATACCGATAATCAATGGAATGCAATTTAAATATTACCGGTTTGGCCGACTAGAAAGATCTCAAGGTTCCATCTTGGAAGCAAAACTCGAGTGGCATCCACAACAGTGAGTAAGATTTTGTCATCTTCAATCTGTTCGTAAAATCCGATGCATGGAGTTTGTCAAGCACTACTTGCCCTGGATTTGCTGGAACGAGCTGTGCAGGAATGCACATCAGAAATGGCATATTTGATTTGCTGGAATTGACATGATATCATGTCTTATTATGTCCAGTCCAGTATACCGAACATATATCGAAGACGTAAGAAGTAATGTGTAGTGCTCATATTCACTCATTTGTAGACTCTTATATAAGTCTTCCACGGCACGACTGCCACTGGTATCTATATCAGTTACAGCTGCAAAAAACAAGAGTTGCTAGTATAAATTTAGGTTCCTTTGGCTTTGGGAGTAATAGGGGAAAATATGGAATACTAGAAATCCTTGCGAGAAATTTCAAACAGTGAATTCGGGTGTGAATGTAATGAACACGTTATCTTCCTTTTGCTTTTCTCAGCTGCTTCAAATTATTATCACGTGTTATCTCATCATACACGCTAATACAAATTATATTTTGGGCAGAAAATATAATCATGTCAATTTATTTTAAGACATTTCAATAATAAATGTGGTACATTATACTATTTAAAATTAAATTAGACTAAAGAAAGATATTTATGTTACAAAAATTGATGGATTATCATGTCCAATCTTCAATGTATTTAATTTAAATATGTCGAATTGTAATTCGTGAATCAACATACAAATATAAACATGCATGAAAGAAAAAAAGATCGTTGTAAATTCCTAGTCCTCCAAATTTAAAAGTATTCCAGTTCAAAATCAACAAGTGTCAAAACAGAAAGGCCAAATTGCGAACAAAAAAAAATAGAAAAATGGCTCGGATTTAATTAATGTTCTTATGTCAACAAGCAACTTGTCATAGATTTTTCCTTTTCCATAGTTGCCGGTCCATGTATTAAAGATAATAATGGTCCCTCTGTCTTGTTAAAATTTTGTTTGATAAAAATTCAATAGGACAAAAACATCAAACAAAGGAAAGAAAGTACAATTATTTTGAAGCAGTGTTCTAAAAGGCGCCAAAATGCGCCGCCTAGGCGCGATGCGGGGACCAAACGCGTCGAATTGGTGCAATGCGCTGAAAATGCGTTTTTGACGTTTTTTGTTCGAAAATTCGCGCGCCAAGGCGCGCATTAGCGCGCATTAGCCCGCATTAGCGCGCATTTTAGAAATTTTTTTTTTTTGGTAAAAATTTTTTTTTTTTATATATAAAAATATATTTAATGCCTTAAAAATATGAAACGCATTATGCCGTTTATTCTTCGCATTGACACGCCTAAACTTGTGATTCTTGATTCTCGGCCTCGCCGCTTCGCTACGCATTACGCATTTTTGAACACTGTTTTGAAGTATTAAAAATAAATGATGTTTCATTAAAACGTTGTTAGGAAAATCTAGTGGGATAAGATCTAAGCGAAGGAAAAATAGTACAGCCATTCCCTTGACGTTGATCTTTGAAAATCTTTGAATTGACGCATTACAATCTCGTGAACCAATTTCTTGAATATAGATATAGAAGTGTTTTTATGAATAAATCGGCTACATGGTTACTTGAGCGAATTTGTTGAACATCAATGTTGGTTCTTCTTAAGCTTATGTGTATAAAAAAATTATGGAGAAATATGTTTCGTCATGTCGCTTTTCATATAACTTCATTTTAGTTATACAATATAAACTATATTATATTTATATAAAATTGTTAGACTATCTTTGTTGAAATTAATCTGCATGGTGCTTGGATGAAGTGAGCCATGTTCCTCAACTATATATATTCTCGACTTGTTTCGTGGATTGCAATAATTTTAGAATTAATTGAAGATGTTGGTGTCAATGCTTGCTTAACAGATCTCCATGATATATCCGTTCTTCCATGTGTAAGCACATATCATGTTTGTGATTTAGACCTGTATTTACATATCCTACTAAAGCAGATCACAACCTTTGATAATAAAATAATCTCAAATCAACATTACTTTTCAAGTAACGAAAAATGTGTTTAACACCTGGCCAGCAGTAAGGATTCCGAACTTCTTAAGGTGGTTCCAATTGAACACCTGGCCGAACCCTCCATCACAAGGAAAAAAGAAGTGATGTGGATAGAGGCCACCCCTCCTTGGATGCAACCGATCATTGCTTTTCTCAAAGAACAATTTGTACTAGACAACAAAGCCGAAGCTCGTCACCTCCGGAGGTATGCCGCTCACTTCGCCCAACAAGATAATGTCCTGTACAAGCGAGATTTCTCATCACCTCTCCTCATGGTCACGGGGGGTGAAGAGGCGGATTACATCCTAAGAGAGATCCACGAAGGGATTTGTAACAATCACTTTGGAGGGCTTGCTCTGGCCCATAAGGGACTCAGACAAGGATATTACTGGCCTACCTTGAAAAGGGACTCGGTTTAGTTCGTGCACAAGTGTGAGAAGTGTCAGTACTTCTCCAATGTGCAAAAGCAGCCCTCGTAGGAGCTCACGGTCGTGTTAGGTGGGGGTCGACTTTATTGGCCCAATGCCAAGGGGAAGAGAAAATGCCTGTTTCGCTATCGTTACGATTGACTACTTTACCAAGTGGGTCGAAGAAGAACCATTGGCGAAAATCACCGAAGTGAACACTTCGAAGTTCCTTTGGAAGAACATCATATGTAGATTCGGCATACCCCACTCTTTGGTTTCAGACAATGGTAAGCAATTCAACAACAAGAAGGTCAAGGACCTATGCAATGAGCTCGGCATCAAGAAGCATTTCTCGATACCTCACCATCCCAAGCTAGCGGACAGGTAGAGGCAGTGAACAAAACCATCAAGCTCATCTTGAAAAGAAAGTTGGATGCTTCGAAAGGGGCATGGGTTGATGAGCTCTCCAAGTCCTTTGGGCCATACGAACCACTTGCAAAATTGCGACTGGGGAGACCCCCATTCTCCATGACGTATGAGGTCGAAGTCATGAGTCTGGTGGAAGTTGGGGTGCCTTCACCTCGTCGCATCCACTTCAACGAAATAAAAAATGACGAGCTGAGACGATTCAAGCTTGAACTCCTCGTGGAAAAGAGGGATGATTCTCAAGTTAAGCTTGCCTTCTACCAATGCAAGATGATGCGTTATTACAACGTCAGAGGGAAAAAGAGGGCCTTTCGCATCGGCGACTTGGTGCTCCGCAGAGTGTTCCCATCATCGAAGGAACCAGGAACATGAGTAATAGGGCCAAACTGGGAAAGTTCATACAGTGTCACCGAAGAAATACGACCTGGCATGTACAATATCGAAAATTTGGAAGGCAAGTTGATCCTTCATCCCTAGAACGTGGAACATTTGAGGAAGTACTACCAGTAAGAAGATTGTAAGAACTTATGTAAATATTACAATCAAATGAGTGAACTTATCTATTTCCTCTTCGTTCTTACACGATCATCTCAACCATGAACATTTGGCCGATCAACGGTGGTGAAGATACCATCCCTGATGAAACACTTAAAACAGTCTTGCCGAGGTGCGAATCCCCCAGGGATCACCCCTCCAAGGCGCACCCCCTGCGATAAGGGTACGGAGGCTTTTCCTGACAATGCGATTATACTTAACCAGTTCATTGGTTTCCTCCATTTTCTTAAGTGGTTAGGGTTGACCGATGCGATTATACTTAATCAGTTTATTGGTTTCCTCCATTTTCTTAAGTGGTTAGGGTTTATCGTTGCGATTATACTTAACCAGTTCATTGGTTTTCTCCATTTTCTTAAGTGGTTAGGGTTTACCGATGCTATTAATTTAAAACGAAGTGTTATTTGTTTACTCTACCAATTGAAATGAAGTGACAACACTTGGAAGAAAATAAATTTCATTAACTACAAAATAGGGCTAAAGCCGATTACAAAGAATAGGAAAATATAAAGACCTAATCTACATTTACAATCGCCCCGGCCCTGACTTCCTCCTCCTGAGGGATCTCCTCGGCCACTGGCTTTCCCCCGGTGGGGCCACCAAACTCTTCCTCAATGGAGACGATGTCCAGCTCCAGATGCCTCTCCCGTAGACAAGACATGATATCTTGGGCACTCCATGAAGCCCAGTAATTGGCAAAGTCACCATACTCTGACGTTAGGTCGAAGTTATCTTTGTAGTTCTGGACCACTGCCTCTCCTACCGACTTCACTTCGGCCTTCAAGGATTCAATCTCCTCCGCTTGGGCTTTGGAGAGCATCTTCAGCCTAACCTTTTCCTTATTGGCCTCCACCAGGGCTTCCGAAAGGATCCTTTGATGGTCATTGGCTAGATAAACCTTCTTTGTTAAAGCACCACCTGGGAAACTGACTTATGGAGCTCATTCTTTAACTGATTAACTTGGATTTCAGCTGAGTCCAGTTTCGAGGTGGCCACCATCCATTTTTCCTGTACTTTCCCTGCCCCCTTTTTCGCCTTCTGTACCTCTGCTTCCCAATTGCTCGAGGCCTCAACCCTTCACTCTAATTCCTCATTTTTTGTGCGAATGCCTCGAACTAGGTCTTCCTCCGCCATGCCTATATTCAATGCTCTGGCCACGCAAACATTGTTGGCGGCCAGTAAGTCCTCTATCTCGAATGAAGCGACGTGATCTTACCAGTCGTTAGTCCAGTATTTGTTGTGGACTCGGGTGGCAGCAGCGGTTTTCGTAGGTAGCTTTTCCATTACTGCCTCAGGGAGGTCGTCCTCTTTACTCCCCAAAAAGTTCGTGGCTTTGGTTTGAGCCGGGGCGTTCGCAAGTTTCTTCAACCTCTTCTGGTTGGCCCCTTGAAGAAAAAAGCAGTAATCGACACGATGGCCTTTGGAATTGCAGAAGGGGTCACGACAGTCATCCCAGATTGGGTGGGAGGGGAGAAATCTCCACTGAGGGAGCAGAAGTAGAGGCCCCGCCGGTTGATCCTTTTTCTTTTTACGAGGGAGGCTACTTCCTCCGCTTCGTACTCTCAGCTGGCTGCTAAGCCTTACTGAGGGAAAGCAACCGCTCAGACTGCTTCTTGTAAGCAGCCGAGCTCGTCTTGAGCATCTTCACCTCCGCGACACTCCGGTGGATAGTGGCGAACTCCTGCCTCAAAGTCTTCTTCTTGTTAAAGTCACCTACAAAAGATAATATTGCTAAGTACTTTTGGGAGTGAAGGAACCCTTAAAGAAGGACCGAATTGAAAAACTTACTTTGGCTTGCCATTAAATTGTGGAGAACGAAAGAGGTGTTCTTATCGATCAGCTCGTTATAGCTCTTCTCTAGAAGGTGCTTCGGTGGAGCTGGCTTATAATATCCCACTCCTCTTCAAATATCTCGCACTTCGGAAGAGAGCCTGCGAACAATAGAGATATTAAAACCATGAGAAAAATGCTCAAGGTGAATCGACTCGGGAAATGAACTTACTATTCGTGGAGTAGGATGTAGGGACGGTAAGAGGCGCTATAGGGATGGTAAGAGGCACTATGGGGTTGTTCTCCATGGTGTCCTACCTCCCGGCTGCCCAAAACCAGGAGCTCTTCCATCCTTTGATCGAGGTGGGCACCCAACTACGAACGGAGAGTGGGACCCCCACGGAGCCAAGTAGTATCAACCTTTGCCCCCAGATACGCTCTTCGTAAAGTAAAGGGAGTGGAATACACTGAATGACATGTCTACCTCAACGCTGGCTCGACGCCACAACATCCATGATCCCACCATCTGCGACCATGAGTTCGGGTTGAGCTGGGGTCGGGGCCAGCCCGTAGGATCGAAGTACTAGCCTAAAGAACAGGTAAAAAGGAAGTCTAAGGTCAACTTTGAACAGATTTTCGCTAACTGCTATACACCCCGGCCTCGAGTAATAGGCCCTCTCATTTGGTTCGGGCAGGATCAACTCTATGCTGTCTGGTATCCCACCTTCTGAAGCCCCCCACCTCGTCCATCCACCTGATCCGCCCGTGTTGGCCGAACTGATCTGGTGTTGCCACGTGGCAGACGAACTGAATCCATGTCGGACGAACTAATTCCATAACTCTAAACTGAAACACTATTGCCCTACCTCGTAGAAGAACCAAACTCATCCGTCCTTCATGATGGATGCAAAGGCCCACACTCCGTGCTCTTTGCACTTTACAATCCTCCTCGCCATACCCTCGCCAAGATCTTTTAGGAGATCTCTGATGAGTGTTCTACACTCATGATATTTATATCACTTAATTCATTATTTTGTTATTCTTGAGAGAGTTTTAGAGTGTTTTTATGTGTGTTTTGATGTTGTGATGTAGGTTGATGAGATCGAAGAAAATAAACAAAAGTTGGAAAGGAAATGGCTAAATTGTAAGAGATCTAAAGTTCGGGGACTAAAGTGAAAATATTGAAAAGTTATACCGAACCTCACGATGAAGATTTGAGAGTGATCGGAGCCAATTGGATGAAAAAAGATGTCAAAGGGATCAAATTTAGTCAAAATATGATTACAAATCAATTTACAACCGAAAAGTTTTGCTCCAGATTTTTAGTCTCATATTGAGACTCATTTTTGACATAGTAAACGATCGAATTGGAGAATAATGTCTGAAGCAAAGTTGTAGGCCTTTGAGTTATCTTTCCAACGCAACTTGAATCATCTCAATCGGATATCAGGAGAAAGAGTTATGTTAAAAATACTGAAGGAAGCGTAAACTGAATTTCAGCAGATTGCCGGGCGCCAAGGCGCCCAGGAAAGAAAAATTCAACAGAATGTCAGGCGCCAAGGCGCCGAATCTGGGCGCCTAGGCACCGCCTGCGGGTTAATGAAAAAATGAATTTTTTAAAAAGAAATCCGGCCCAATCCAACTTCAATCCGTGTTCATATGTATTGAGGCTATAAATACAAGGTTGAAGACCTAATTTAGAGGGCTTGGACGGCTAGAGAGAGCAAGGAAAACGGAAGCAAATTTCTTAAAGAATTCATTCGAAGAAGAAGGATTGACACAAAGTTGGAGAAGAAATCAAGCAACGACAATTAGTTTTTCTAAACTCTTGTCTTCTCATTCATATTTTTTATGTTAAACTCCATGTTGTCAATTATATTTATTATGAACTAACACTTTAGATCTAGGGTTTGATGTAATCCTCTTGAAACATGTTTTGATTCCTTAATATTTAAACTCTTTTGGATTTTTTCTGGTTATTTATTTATATTGTTTGAGTTTAATGCATTCAATTACTTGGCCAATAGTTGAATGATTTGATGCGTGAATTTCGCCACTCGAGAGAGGGAAATTTAGGCGTGATCATAGAACAACATAACCTAGGTTTCGTAGATTTCGAGAGAAAGTACGGATCTTTGAGGCTTGTTTTGAATTAAGAACCACATGCTTTATAATTTCTATATATTTAATTCGGAATAGAGATATTGGAATTAAATTGTAGAAATAAATTCTAGCCGGCACTCGAGAGAGGGGATAAAATTAAATTAAGGTTCTTGCCTATAAATTAAGAGAAATCTGATTGAGTTAGCAAATTTAGGTTGAAAAACATGGTCAATAGTGCGATGAAATCATTCCCTAGAATTTTATAATCTGATAACTTCGTTGAATTTTGCATTTGTTTAATTGCCAATTTCAGTTTGTCATTATTAGATAAAAATCACAACATCATTCCAATTTGCTTGTCCAAATAAAGTAGAAACTACATAATTATAGTACTCATTAGAAATCATACATCAATCCCTGTGGGTTCGACAATCTCTATTTCATCACTAGATTACAAAACTTGACACCGTACACTTGCGGCATTTTCACGTTGTATAAAACGCGTGACAATCTCCAAAGTCAAACCCTGACTGATTGATGAGACGTGTGGTAGGCTACAAACGGTCAACTCAGCCGATATGTTAGAAACCATTTAATGTCCGCCAACCTATGAACTGATCTTTTACGAATATGCATACAATAATATAATTATTACGGATATGCATACAAGCTCTATGCATGAATTGACTAAATTCACTTGGGAGTTGATCACTGCAGTGGAAAATAATCATTATGCATAATAATTCTATTTGACTTTAGATAGTGGAAAAAGAAATTCTACAAATTGATTTAGACAAACTTGCAACCACCAAGCAAAGTTGCTACTACCATTTGGAGAAGGATCATGCTGATAACGTGTTATAAATTAGAAAGAGCAAAAAAAAAAATTAGAAAAATCAATAGATCTATGTGTATTATATTGAGAATAAAAATCTCATATTTATACGAAAGAATTAGACCGTAAGAAATACCAATTTAATAATAACTAGGGTTACAAATGTATATTTGTCATTCACTGATAAACATATTATTTACAACTATATATATATATATGTATGGTAATGTATGCATCCGACTTACATATTTTGTAAAACTTTGAAAAGATTTGTGTAAGGCTTGAAAAACATAGAGGAAAATTTGTTGGGGGTATTCTAGAATAAATGAGAGATTAGAAGAATTTTGTAACTAGATATCCTATTTTAATAAGATATAAAGAACTTGTAATAGTTGAATAAAAGTTCATAAAAAATCTCATATTTATACGAAAGAATTAGACTGCAAGAAATACCAATTTATTAATAACTAGGGTTACAAATGTATATTTGTGATTCACTGATAAACATATTATTTACAACTATATATATATATATATATATATGGTAATGTATGCATCCGACTTACATATTTGGTAAAACTTTGAAAAGATTTGTGTAAGGCTTGAAAAACATAGAGGAAAATTTGTTGGGGGTATTCTAGAATAAAGGAGAGATTAGAAGAATTTTGTAACAAGATATCCTATTTTAATAAGATATAAAGAACTTGTAATAGTTGAATAAAAGTTCATAAAAACATATCTACAAAAAATAATTTAGAAAAAAAAATGAAAGAATCAATCTTTATCCAAATTAGAAGTAGGTCAAAAGTTAAATGCGTAAAATAAAAGTTTTAAAAGTACATTATTATATTTTTGGATTTTATATGTAAAGATATATATTATGCCCCCACTAAATCAAATTTGTGGCTCCACTTTGCATAGTCTTTCATGATTGAGTAGTTTTGTGAGGGAGAGAGAGAGAGAGAGAGAGAAGAATGATGGTAAATTACTTAATGGAATTTGATGTCCGCATTGTTGGATTTTGATACCCAATTAATCCCGAACTATGATGTAAACATAGGATTAAATTATTATCAACAACCAGTCCAAATGCTCAATCCGAAAACAACGTGGGCTGTTAGAAGTAACTTAAACAATTAATGTTGTTCATGGCTCGTATATATTACCTCTTGGATGGATTTGAACTTTGGTCAATTTAATCTCTTTTATTGGTCCAACTAAAGCCTAACCTAACATATACGTATAGTGTATTTGCCCTAATCGTTTTGTGTGTGATTTGTACTGTGAAAGGAAAAAAAGGTGACTACAGAATTGGATAAAAAAACTGTTGCTTTGAGTTTCAAAAATCGGCACTTGCTTCCTTCATTTTTGGGTCTCGATTTCGTGTTTCTTCCATTGTTTTTCTCATGCTTTTGTGGCTTACAAATTATCACCATTATCTTGTCATTTGTGAGTGAGATTGAGAAGCAACCGAGGTAAATATATTGGTTGTGAGTTGGAGCCACTTGGATTGGTTGTTTGGTACAGAGAGGTAACGTGAAACTGTGCTCGAAAAACACCGTTTTGACGACCCTTGGAGTAAGCTTCTGCCAAACGAACAAGCGCATGGAAAATAGGGAAGAACTCATTAAATCAGACTAAATTCAAATTCCAAACTGTATCACCAAATTTGTCGTACTATAATTGACCAAGCCATTTAGGAAAATTCAGTTTTGTAACGACAAGAATAAGAGAAAAATATACTTAGGCCATTTGAAAAGACAATCACACTACATGTGCACTCTCCCTTACATGTTACTGTAGACTTTTTCACGTGACAACATCTACACTTTTGATTTTGAATTCATCCATCACATCCTTGCACAAATCTCCTCTACGTAGGAGGGAATGTCATCTAAGTGGTAAGGAAGAATGTATGTGTAGCATTATTCAAATAATTTACTTGTCCACAATCATTAAATTGTTCTTTTCAAGTATAATGGTACATTGACTGCCAAATAAATAGTGGTTGCATTGTGATCACCTTGTGAGCATGTTGAATCTAATAGCATATTTGGGCATACGATGCTAACTTTCAAGTTTCAAGCATGAAAATTTAAAGAATTCTCAGTCCTTTGCGTTCTCTTCATTTTGGAGTTTGATAATTGTAGAAGATTTTACACTGATAATGTGCATATTATATTCATCAAGAACATGCTGTTAATATGCTTGAAATCGAAATATCATTCGACTTACCAAAATCTAATTTGAAAAGGCAAATTAGTGAATTACCGACTTCGAATATATGAATATGGATTCATCATTTTCTAATCTTGAACGCGTGCCATTCTTTAATTCAAATTTAAGCATAAAATCAAAAGAATATTAGTTACTTTCCGAAATCAAAATACTAAATTAGAATGAAATCGGAAAAAGAAAGATGAGATGCAAGTGATGTGATCAACCGAGGCAAGTGTTTGACACTTTGTCCTTAAGATGAATTTGTCCCGCATCGGTGCTAATGGTTTCTGGACAATCATCTCCCAAGATACAATGACCACGTCAAGCCATATGAGCACTTCAAATGACTTAGACCAACGAACTCGAACGGAGTTCCCTCTCTACCATAATCATGATCTTGATGTAAGAAATAATCACTTCTACAAAGTGTTTTATGCAAAACTAAATTTTAAACATGGAATGAAATGATATGAAACTATCAATTGAATTGCATGTTCTAATCTAAACACATGTGAATCTATATATAGTAGTTGGAAAGGTTTATCAAAAGACACAACCATACCAAGAGACACATCTCTTGCAATTAAGATACATAATTATTGGAAGTTACTCATACCAAAAGTCATGATCTCCAAAAGTCATGATCTTCCATATGAAAAGACATATCTTCTAGAATATTCCACAATATTCTACACGATTTCCCAACAATTTCAAGTATTAAGCGGTTTAAGTTTGGCTTAATTTCTCATTCACCAAACAACGAATTTCGCTTAAATCATTTTGTAAGTTATTGGGCCTTATGTGTGGTTCTCCTAACATGTTGGGCTAGTTCCTCAGCCCATGTTTGTTGACCCGGATGGTTTTTTACTTGGAGCATTTTTGGCCCTTGGATTTTAATCCACGGTTGGGCTTGATTCTTGGCTTGATATTTTCTTGATTTAAACTTGGCTTCTCCCACACGACTCAACCCCCTTCTACTTCTCTCTCTCTGCTGCTCGACATTTAGGGCTCTCTGTTTTCTTCTCTTCTTGGGGTTCTCTGTGAGGGTGAGAACCGTGACTTAGGGTGGGATACCTTGGGGCTTCTAGGCCTGAAATAGTGGCTAGATTATTGGCATCTTCCTCTAAGTCTCTACGGTAGAATCAGGGCCATTTGGGAGATCTTTTGATCGATGACCAAATCGATTCTTTACCTTGGGTTTTCTGTTGATCTCTCTCTTCTCTGGATGGCGGGTTGCAAGCATGGAAAAGAGAACTGTTCCTGAGCCTATATATTGCTACCATCGCAGAACAAGGGGTGCTCTAGGGCTCGAGAAAGGGAAGGAGCTGCACAGGCTATAGGGAAGTCGTCTGTTCAATTTATATCTTAAATGTTTATGTCACTTTATGTGCTTAGGACTTGCTGCTTATTTTGGGTTGTTTCAGTTTCGGTTTCCTCATAAAGTCTATGATTACTTTGTTGTGTCGATTTCGATGTTATAGTAATGTTGAATCTGGACTTGGTTTCTGCCTTTGGTTGTATACATTCAATGCATGCTGGATTCTAGCTTATTGTTGAAGAATGATTGGGTATTGAACTTTGATATTCAGATTAATGAACATGTTAGAACTCTGCTGTAATTGGTTATGGTGCATGTTGTTATGCTATTGGATTCCATATTAGGCTGTATATTTCTCAACACATTTAAATTGGTCCCAACCAATTTCCGATACAAAATTCCAACAATAATCACATAGGAGGATGGCAGTGGTTAATAAATATAATATTAGGCAAAATATAAGTATAAATTTAAGGAAATAACCATTTGGCCTTCAAAATTTAAAATTTGGTTGTTGACTGTCTTGCTGATGTTGCAAGCCTAACATTATATTTTCCTAAATTCGAAGTTCTGCTCATTTTTTAGGGGGACGTGGTGTTCCTTGCACCACCTTGGGGAGGTCCATCATATAAAGCAAAGAAAATTTTACCCTCGACTTGCTGAAGCCGAAAGATGGTTATGTGATGAAGTTTTTGTTTTAAGGTTTCTTATCATTAAATAAAAATTGGATTGAACGCAACTTCCTTTATCTTTTGTTATCCAAGTTTATGCATATGCAACGTGTGATGTGGTAGATTAAGGTGCAAATTTTCATTTGTTTCTGTGGCATATTGCCTCTGTACTTTAGTGATATGTGTTCTGTTATTTTCAGAAATCAGAATGTTAATATGCTAATTGAACTGTAAGTCGAGGGACTTGAATAGGAATGGATTACAACTATACAACGATTTGGAATTATATCATTGGCATCTCCATGAAACCAAAGATACTGGAGTATTTTCCTTGAGTATTTGATGATATAGTCCGTGTTACTTTTCATGGCAATTCTTCGGTGTGGTGTACTTATAAATTGGCGATGAAAAGAAACCTGAGTTTACTATGTTTGCAATTGCAGGCATTCGCTGTTTCAAGTTGCTCAAGCAATAACACCTAACATTATTATGTACTTGCCTCGAAATGTGGATTTACTCCAAGCAACTGCACTTTCATGGTTGTCGTCTCCACCTTTAGATGTCGAGGTATATCTTATTCCTACATGTATCCTGTTTTGATATCAAAGAGAATTTTCATGAATCTTTCTACAAATAAAAACTGATATTCTATTTGCAGATTGAAGAAAATTTTGTGAGTGGCAATTCAAAGTGCAGAACCATATATTTTGGTTATTTCCTTAGCTCAGCCATCTCAAAACTCTCAAAATGAAGCCTTTTTTGATAATCTTCCGCCATTTTCACTTGCAACTTGTAAATATTAGTTCGAATTATTTGTTTCTTTGTTATCTGTTTGCAATTCAGATCAATGGCAGTGAGACATTTGATTTTGTACATTAATTTCTCGTGGAATGAGAAAAAGATTGCCTGTACATGCATGTTACGTCAAAAACTATATCGTTATAAATCGTTTATCTTATAATATCAATTTCTTAACTCGATTTTTTTATCCGCGCCTAATCTCAGCAGGGCAAGTGATTCAAAACAATGTTTTTTCAATTTTGACGATGTCAAACATGGGCTATATTTGAATAATATTTTTTCTATTATTTCTCTCTCAATTTATGAAAAACTTTATCCCCTTCCTCAACGTTTATTATGATGTCAAATTAAGAGCGTGTTCGATCGTGCTTAAAATTCAATTAAAATTGAAAATATAGTCGTTATTGGATCTCACTCGTCTAATAAAAATCAACAATAAAAGCTAATTTTTCAATTTTAATCCGATTTTAATCTCTACCGAACACGCACTAAGAAGCTCCAAAAAATATTATGTTGCATTATTTATAACAGTAATAACATTCCCTAAACTCACATTTTTAACGAGTACAATCAAATAAAGGAGAAACGGATCAAGCCGACCTCTCAAGCACGATGCAACACTTCCATTAGCCATATAAGGATAAACAAGTACCCGCTCTGTTGGTGTCATGCAAAAGCCACATAAGGGAAGTAGATTTCGATGCACAACCATGCTGATCATTTCCAATTCTGTGTGGAAATGCAGCTCTCCAATTTGAGTGCGTTCTTCCTTTAACCTTTTAACTGTCACTAGAGAGCCA
Organism: Fraxinus americana; assembly: GCA_035079005.1. NCBI lineage: Eukaryota > Viridiplantae > Streptophyta > Magnoliopsida > Lamiales > Oleaceae > Fraxinus > Fraxinus americana. The sequence continues at coordinate 6,070,576 of CM068719.1, forward strand.
TCTGCTAATCGGCCTTTATAAACCTTACCAAATCCACCTTTGTGAAGAATGTTTTTGTTGCTAAAATTATCTGTTGCAAATTGTAGTTCAGGCAGGGAAAACCTCTTTAGTTGTCCCAGATGAACTTTTGGATCCTCCTCAGCTGCAAAGGAATACAAGATAAGGCACAATAGGTGATGCGATATGATTCTCAATTTAACCATTATTTTACCCACTAACCAAGAACGTCGAAGAAATGATCTTGTGGCTTCCTGCGTTGGTACAGAGCAAGTGCAATTACAGGAATAGTCATGAGAAGGGCCGCTCCAGCAGCAACCCCTCCAGCAATGAGTGCAGTAGCACTGTTGCCGACTGCAGGTAATCAATTCAGTCTCCATTATTCGTTGAGATGACAAGCTAAATCCTAAAAATGTGATTGGCAGCAAATTCCACAGCAATCCTTGAACTTTGCAGTTCAGAATTCAAACTAACAAATACCAATTTCAGAAACACAACAGTGCTACTAGATGCCATTATTTTGATTAAAAATAGTGTATTATTATTCAAAGTAAATAAGAGATTAAATATTTTATTGAAGAAAATTACTCTGGTGAATGCATCATATGCAAATGATTAAAAATAGTCAGCAACTTCCGCATATTCTCTGAACTTTTGCGAAAACATACACAATTTCCGATCTCTTCAGAATAATTACATATGCAAGGGTCAATCTTCCCTTAAACATCAGCAAGGAGAAAAATATTCATGAAAGAGGATGAGGCACAAGAAGTCGACAAACCTCGAGAAGAAGATGGGTTTGTCGTTCGAAATGGAGGTGGTGAAGATACGGGGAAGAGGTTCCAGGTTATTATTGGTAAAACTGAAAAAAGGAACTAGGCAGTCAGCACAAGACTTCGATGGATTACGATGGTCTACCAGGGGAAATACACAAGTCAAACCTGTCAGGAGTAAAAAGTCCAAAGGAACCATTGCCTGGAACTTTTCCTGTTAGCCGGTTATTTGAAACATCTCTGCATGTATACGCAGAAATGAATATAAATCCACCAAGAAACTGATGAAAGTAAGAACCACCATCTAAACAAAAATACTTCAACTCCCAACTTACAAAACTTGAAGTGAATCGATAGTGGTCAGAGACATGGGAATTTCTCCAGTCAAGCTGTTACTGTTTAGCCTCCTGCGTAAAGAATAAACAAACATCATTAGGCTCAAAGAATGATCGCAATTACAAAAAGAGAGAAAACAGATGATGGTGTTCCATTACTGCCCATTATCTACAAGTCTTAAATATGAGAAAACTCAAGCAAGAAATAACTTTGAATAGTTGTCATGTTTAAGCTCTAAATGCAATTTAAGTTGACTCATTTACTGGGATATAAAGTATTTAAAACAGCATCTGCTTACTTTGCTAGTTTTCCTAGTCCAACAGTAATAGAATGGTTGAACAATATGCACCAATTAATTTTGTTGCTTTTTACTTTGCCTGAGCATTCTGATATCATGACAAGTCCAATTATCTGTTTCGACTGCAGTATGTATGTTGCTCTACAAGGCAGTTGTGCCTTGTCACACGGTGGTTGTTCGCATCCAACTCAATAATGTTTGCACTGAAGGATAACCAAGATCCTTGGTTCTTTCGCAAGATGACAAGCAACACCAGCAACAAAAACTTGGACATAGTTGACTCTTGATAGAAAGGGCGACAGTAGTTAATTTTCTAATGAAACATGCTCAGTTGAAGAGTCAAATTTACCTAGACATCTTAGTAAGAAAGAATAGTCCAAAGGCAAAGACCAAGCTGGCCTTATGACTTTAACTTCATTCGTTGTAAGCCACATGCTGATCTTAGAAATTGTTGTAGAGACATGCAAGAAAATTAACTTTAAAGAAGAAAAATACAAGAAAAGACGAAAATAATGCTACCAAGTGTTTGGTGCTCTAATAAACACCCGAGGCCCATTTTGTCACCTACTTTTGAAGGGCAAAGTTTCGATTCAACAAGCAGGAAAGAAAGCTCAAGAAAAAAAACTCAAAAACAGATAATATTATATGCCCCTTCTGGGAGCAATTCTTAAACAATTTTAATCAATTTTTTTATTGTTGGCATCTGACAACTCTCAGACACGATACTGTAGCCGTAATTGTATTTATTGTGTGTTGCCAAGTTTGTCGTCCAAGCAAATATGACGGTTGAGAAAATGTGTACAAGTAATTCTAACTTTTAACTAGATAATATAAGACTATTTCATTAGTTCTTGTCTTTTTTATAAAATAATGAAGTCAAAAGTTGCGGCAAAATGGGATCCATTCGTGACATACCAACGGTGAAAAAAACTCTTAAAATCTTCAAAGAATTGCTCGCATAACATAAAGTTCAAAGAAAGTAGTAACACGTACAGGAAACGAAGTTTCCGAAGCTTGCTCAATGTGTCAGGGATTGGGCCATCTAGGTTGTTCAAATCCAATAGCAAGCTCACCAAGTTTGTTAAGTTTCCAAGCTCAAATGGAATTTTTCCACTAATATTGTTATCAGACAGTTCCCTGCCAACAGAAGGGGGAAGAAAAGGAAGGAGAGGGGAGTTGAGATGATAATCTTGTAATCAAAGACCAGCAAAGATATGGAAAAAAGTAGCTCACGATTAAAATCTTTGGTGTAGATCTGACAATGAAAAATAATGAATTAAACAAAACTGTTGTTTAACATTTTTAAAAGAGATGTATCAAGTTAGAACTAGTAACCGAAAGTGGAAAAAGTGGGTTCTTCGTGTAAGTTTTCATTCTTACCCTCTATAATGTTGTGAAAAATTATTAAGATAACGAACTTTTTCATTCTTAGGCACTGTTTGGTACACATTATTTTTTTTCATTCTCATTCTTCTACTCATTTTCAACCACACATTCTTCAATAAAATAATATTTTCCATCACATCAATAATTTTTTCTTCATTTTTAACCACACATTCTCCATCAATATACTATTCAATAATACATTCTTTCAAAAGAATGTGTCCCAAGTGTAAAAAAAGTAACTGTAAAAAGAAAGAACAACAATTTAATGCATCAAATTTTGATCTGTAAAAGTGTGACTTACAAGTACACTTAGGCCCTGTTTGGAAGGGATTTAGATTTTTCTACAGTAAATCAATTCTCATTTTCAATCACACATTTTTCAATAAAATAATATTTTCCATCACATCAATAATTTTTTCTTATTTTTCAACCACACATTTCCCATCATATCACTATTCAAAATCAATTTTTCCCCCAAAAATCTCTCCCAAACAATAAGGTTCAGTGTTTGTTTAGCAGGTCCGTTATTATCAATTATCAGGTTCAGTGTTTGATTGATATTTTTTACCCAAAAAATTTTTAAATTTTGTGTTCGTTTGATTTTGTTTTACATGAAAATTGTCCATTAAAGTGATAATTTTTTCCACAGTTGATTATAAAATTTATTTCCATTGCGAAAAAGTCAAAAAAAAAAAACGATTTTTTTTGTGCCTAAAAATCATTTTTTTAATCAAAATTTAGTGTTCGTTTGACTTTGTTTCAGATGAAAATTGTTCATTAAAGTGAATTTTTTTTTTAATAATTGGTTATGAAATTTGTTTTCATTGTCGGAAAAAAAAAGGTGAAATTCTTTTTCCCACCAAAATAGTGGGAAAAGAAATTCCCTCAAATCAGTGAACTTGGGCGCGTGGTTGGGAGGTTGGAATTTGTTTTACCTAGAAAATACTATCTCTCAAATATGTCAAAAGCAAGAAAATGAAATTTTGTTTTCAACTTCCAAGAAAAAAAAGGCAAATCAAACGGGGCCTGGAAGAAAATCAATTTACATCTGAATGAGCTCAATTCAACTGTTCAGTCATTGCCTTGAAGTAAAAGAGCATACCTTCACCCATCATTGAGGGTCGGGGATGGGTGGTTCAGTACATAGTCTGATGTAAATTGGGATATCTGAATATTAAAAAAAAAAAAAAAAAAAAGAGCATACCTTCACCTTTGGCAGAGACCCGCGTAAATCCAGTAAGGACCAGGATTAAGAATAGAAAAGCCGAGGTTGAAATCGCCGCAGTTGACCTATCCATCAAAAAAATTGACTCCAAACAGAGCACCTAAAAACCTAGATTCCTCACCAAACCCTGTACTATTTTTCCGCCATTTAATTGCACAATTAATAAACAATCATGCTACAGTTACCTCTTCCTTCGCATCTTTTTTACACTTTGCCACGTGAAATTTTTGATAATTTTTCCACTTTTAATGTCAACAAAAGATTACACAGCATATTCCATTACAGAAACATCCAACTCCACCTCAAAAGATTAAAAAAAAAAAAACGAAACGAAGTCTGAGAAAGATAGAATTAATAGAAACTCCTAAATTTCAAGCTATAAGCTCATTCAATATGAAGAAGTATTAATTAAAATTACAATTCAGAAAAACTAAAATAAATATTGGGATAATATATTGAGTTAATTTCTGGGAAAATGCAATGCAATTGCAGAGAGAGAGAGAGATTGACTTGAGTAGCGTTTTATTTTTAATTTATTTTCGATTTTATTATGGACTGAGTATTAATCTACGCAGAAAGTCAAATCTCCAAATCCCATGGCTGTGGCTATATAACGTGCGTTTGATAGCCATTATTTTAAAAAATAAAATTTTGGGAACGTCTTTACATTTGAAGTTCATTGTACAAAACATCCGTACGTTTTATATTTTTGCATTTTCAACCTTATTTTCTGTTGACATACAAAAATGAGGTCCAATTAAATGGTCGAAGAAATGGAGTCCAGTTAGGGAATTTGAGGGATATACCCAAATGAGACCATTGTAAAATATTGTGAAGGCCCATAAACGGATGATTATCATCGTCCAAGTCTGCAGGACACTCAGGATCAGAGCGAATGAAGTACCATGTTGTTGCTCAGAGCGACGATCCCATTTCTCGCCCAAGCCTTTGAAACGCCCAAAGATCTGAGTGAACATAGCGTCCTGTTGCTATTTAAAGCGGCGGTTATTGAAGTAGTTATTGAGCAATCTTATCATGTCCCACGATCCAAGAATCTCGGTTGCAAGCAGTTAAAAGAGAAGAGTAATGACAATAGTTACAAGCGGCAGTTCTTTGGTAAGTCGGCTATTATGAAGAAAGTGACTAGTTATAGAACGAGGAGCGGTTTAAAACAGTTCTACAATGAAAATTGTTAAAGGAGTATAAAAGAAAAAAGAAAACATAGAAGAAAAGACTCCGAATCAATCACTCTCAAATAGAGAATATGTAATTTCATTTCTTTTAATTCTTTTATATAGCTTTTCGTTTTTCAGTTAGTTTGTTAAGATGACAGCCGGAGATTCCTCTTTGTATATATACATCCAGTGTAATACGTTCAAGTTGAATGATATTTTTTCTTCCATTTTTTTGAACCCAATATGTTACGTTGTAACAAAATTCTTACCAGGAATCCTAAATCGTATGTGATGTGAAAAGTTATCCATGTTCGATTTCTGTCCAGTCTACAAGCCATAAATAACAAGGCAAACTCAGCCGAACTTATTCCCATTAGCTTATTCACGGAAAAATGAATGCCTTGGTGCTTAAGCAAAGCGACGGATTCTGAGTTTTTGAGATCTATATCCATTTCATATTCCCGAAAATTAAACTCCCTAACAAAGCAGTATTCAGTCACGAAGTCTGGGAGATTGCCTCATTCATCAGAGTGTGAGGCCAAACTGGATTGAGTTTCATAGCATCCGCGTTCTTTTTCATGATTTAAGACGCTACGAGGCGAGAATTTCTCAACACAACTTTTACTTGGTGAAATTTCTTGCCCAAAAACAGGTTGTAAATGCCTATATGATTAAAATTTCAAAAAATTAGATCCAAAATCTTGTACATTTAATGATGTCGGCTAGAAAGTTCGAAAGGATTCTGACGTAACACGCACGGGCATTCTTCTTCTCATTCCACGAAAAATTATGTACAAAATCAAATGTTTCACTGCCATTGATCCAAATTGCAAACTGTAACAAAGAAATAGTCAGTAAGCTGATTTATATTACATTTTCAAAACAATTCGAACAAATATTTACAAGGTGCAAGTCAGAATGGCGGAAGATAATCAAAAAGAGCTTCATCTTGAGAGTTTGAGATGCGCTGAGCTATTGAAATAACCAAAATAGATGGTTATGCCCTTTGAATTGCCCCTCACAAAATTTTCTTCAATCTGCAAATAGAATATCAGTTTTTATTTGTAGAAAGATTCATGAAAATTCTCTTTGATATCAAAACAGGATTACATGTCGGAATAAGATATACCTCGACATCTAAAGGTGGAGACGACAACCATGAAAGTGCAGTTGCTTGGAGTAAATCCACATTTCGAGGCAAGTACATAATAATGTTAGGTGTTATTGCTTGAGCAACTTGAAACAGCGAATGCCTGCAATTGCAAACATAGTAAACTCAGGTTTCTTTTCATCGCCAATTTATAAGTACACCACACCGAAGAATTGCCATGAAAAGTAACACGGACTATATCATCAAATACTCAAGGAAAATACTCCAGTATCTTTGGTTTCATGGAGATCCCAATGATATAATTCCAAATCGTTGTATAGTTGTAATCCATTCCTATTCAAGTCCCTCGACTTACAGTTTAATTAGCATATTAACTGTCTGATTTCTGAAAATAACAGAACACATATCACTAAAGTACAGAGGCAATATGCCACAGAAACAAATGAAAATTTGCACCTTAATCTACCACTACATCACACGTTGCATATGCATAAACTTGGATAACAAAAGATAAAGGAAGTTGCGTTCAATCCAATTTTTATTTAATGATAAGAAACCTTAAAACAAAAACTTCATCACATACCCATCTTTCGGCTTCAGCAAGTCGAGGGTAAAATTTTCTTTTGCTTTATATGATGGACCTCCCCAAGGTGGTGCAAGGAACACCACGTCCCCCTAAAAAATGAGCAGAACTTCGAATTTAGGAAAATATAATGTTAGGCTTGCAACATCAGCAAGACAGTCAACAACCAAATTTTATATTGGGATAATTGCAGCTGCGGTCCCAAACCTTTCAGATTTTTGCGCACTTTACCCTAACCTTTGATTTGTACCAGCCACAGTCCCAAACCTTTAAAAAACTCACACCTACAGTCCAAATGGATGATTTCCGTTAAGTTGACCGTTAGTCAACTAAAAAAGGTAGATGTTGACCAATTTTGACCTAATTAAAAAGGGTAAAGTAGTAACTTTGTCATTTATTCCTTAAAATAATTAAAAAACAATAAAAAAAAATGAAGAAAGAAACTGTTGAATCTTCTTCTTCCACACCCCACCCCTCCCCTCCCCTCCCCACCATCAAAACACCTCCTGAAAAAACCCAAAACGTTTTGCTCCTGCCCAAATTGAAAAATAGAACCTAAATTCGAGCAAATTAATGAACCCCCCCACCCCCATTATTCCATTCTTCTTATCAGAGTTCAGTCTCAAGTGGAGTAATCATTCATTCCTAAAATTCTCTGCTCATAGCTAACGTGCAGTGATGGAGAACTACCCATAAAATTCGTCGAATCCAGTGGGTAGAAACGGGAGAAGGAAATCCGGTTTGATTGTGTATAAATGGAGGCAGTGATGGAGAACTACCCGTACAATTCGTCGAATCCAGTGGGTATAAATGGGAGAAGGAAATCTGGTTTGATTGTGTATAAATGGTAGAGGAAATCTTGGCCCTGATGGAGATGGTGGTGTAGGGAAAGGAGGAGTGCCCAATGCGTGTGGATGGTAATAGTAACAGTACCCAATGTAAGGTTGTGGTTAATTTAAGAGACTGGAGAAGATGGGCCAAACACGGAATTGGTGGTGGCGGGATTGAAGTACAGTAGAGATGTGTGTGATTTGGTGGTGGTGCAGGAGATGGTTTTGATGTTGTCGGGGCTAGAGGTAGGTCCGGCTGGCAGTTTTAGGGAAGATGGCAGTATCTGGCGTTTAGGGAAGATGTCTGTAATCGTGTGCTTGATCGACGGCGAGATTTGTTGGGGTGGTGAAAGTTGTAGACTGTGGTGGTGAAAGGTGTAGAGACTGTCGGAGTGTGGTGGCGTGAGGTGGATAATTTGGGGGGAGGGGTGGGGTGAAGAAGAAGATTGAACAGTGTCTTTCTTCATTTTTTTTTTTAATTATTTTATGGGATAAATGACAAAGTTACTACTTTACCCTTTTTAATTAGGTCAAAATTGGTCAACATCTACTTTTTTTAGTTGACTAATGGTCAACTTAACGGAAATCATCCATTTGGACTGTAGATGCGAGTTTTTTAAAGGTTTGGGACTGTGGCTGGTGCAAATCAAAGGTTAGTGTAAAGTGCGCAAAAATCTGAAAGGTTTGGGACCGCTGCTGCAATTATCCCTTTTATATTTTGAAGGCCAAATGGTCATTTCCTTAAATTTATACTTATATCGTTGCCTACTATTATATTTATTCACCACTGCCATCCTCCTATGTGATTATCAAACTCCAAAATGAAGAGAACGCAAAGGACTGAGAATTCTTTAAATTTTCATGCTTGAAACTTGAAAGTTAGTATCATATGCCCAAATATGCTATTAGCTTCAACGTGCTCACAAGGTGATCACAATACAACCACTATTTATTTAGCAGTCAATGTACCATTATATCTTCCAAGCAGCGTGGTTGGAGAATCCATTTGAGAACAGACTTATCATTCTTCACTTTTGAGTTTCTTGTGGCAGCATTCTACGATTTGATCACTATAGAGAGGCGTAAAGGCATGCCCAAAATAGAGTATTTCTACATAGAAAGGATAAAAAGATACAACAAAGTTCCCCTACTTAAGACGGGTTAACAATTGAAAACAACAGTATCTTTCTGGATCTCTCTATAATAACAATTTCATTCTAATTGAGTTGATATGAGGCATAAATTCAACGCCAGGTGATCCATCCGACTCTCAATAAGATTGAGGAACAAATTAAGTACCATATAGAAATAATTAAATAAATAATCCATGTCACACCCCCACCAACTTGGGTCGTGTAACACTGCCTAAATAAGTAGCACAACATGGTCCATCCAATGCATGAATGTAGTTTCTACCAAATTTAAAATTTCAAAATCTTAAGAAGATATAATAGGGGGACAAGTACCTTCAAAAAGGGAGACAGTTGGAAAAAGTCTCCAACAATGAAATCAATATAATCCTCTACACCATATATCCTTGCATTATCAGATGCCAGTGCAACCTTTTTTGGGTCAATGTCGATTGCAACAACACGATGACACCTAAAAGTAGCAATATAAGTATTATTCAACTGCTGTTCTAGTCATCAAAAGATTCTCTTGATGCATGGAAAACAAAGTAAAAGAAGTTTCAAAATCCATGTTCCTATAACAATAGACATATGCATATGCATATGGCTACAACAAAAATACAAGATATATAAACTTTTGAAATGGCTCACACGGCATTAATGGCATGTTCAATAAGGTGGACTGAATAGTATTTGACAATATTAATATTAATGAAGAAAAAGAAGATATTTTGTACCTATTGAAGTGTACAAAACATGTAATAACCGTAAGTAAGGCACCATTCAGTGCTTACGAAAGACCAAAACGTGATGTTTCTGCATAAAAAGTTCCAAGATTTAAAGACTTCTCAAGCTTTAACGGGCCTATAGAATTAAACAAGAACACAATCCTAGAGTTATTGAACTCATCCAGACTAAAAGCTGAATCCAACTACCATCCAACGTAATGCCTGACCTTATTAATGACTAAATTGGCACACAAAAATTGGTTCACTATTATTTCCACAGCCTATTCAGACCTCCATTCCCGTTGGATACGGCGTTTGGCCCATAACTTTCATTGTAAAATTTCGACTAATTAAAACGAATCGTTCTTCCCAATTTTGAACTCACCTAAACACAGTAAAACTGTAAAAGTTAGGATATGAGCAAATGTAAAAGCCACAAATTGTTTACATCTTCACTTTTAATTTTATCAAAGAGCTTTTTAAACATCTTTGAATTTAGAGTAAGTTTCTAATAAAATATTATCATATAATTATATTTCTATTATTAATTAGAGTGTTAAACTTACATTTGTGCAAACTGAATGGCATTGCCACCGACGCCAGCAAAGGCGTCGATGACCACTCCGGCACCGGCGCACCACCGTGCCTGCTGAGCAGCAATTTCCTCAGGCGTGACGGAAAACCAACCTTCTTCATCCATTTTGATACCCTCGTCATATCTTGAAAAAAGATCGTACCTTTGAAGCCAGTATTTTCTTACAAGTGGAGTAACATTTTCTTTTTCTTTCTTCATTTCTGCGATTTGGGCTCTCTTTCTTGTCTTGATTTTAACTGTTACAGAACAGAAAACAAGAAAAGGAATAAAAATAAATTAAAGGTTCAAGAAATCAGTGATGAATTTTGGTACCTCGTCGTTTAAAAACCTTGCGCTTTTTCTTTGTGGGTGCCTGTATGGATGTAGAATCTTTGGAAGGAGACATTTAAATCGCATGTATTTTAACACAGTGGCACTTATCCTGGGAAATGAACAGGTGGAAGGAAGGAGATGAACTAAAGGGAAAAAGACGCATTTATAGAAAGGCTTCCCCAGTGATGCTTAAAATCGTTTGATGCTTAATTCATAAAGCGCATTACTGCTTTAAACACGGGCAAACACAACCCAATTTGGATTTGGGCATCCTTATTGTCAAAAGAATTAAACTACTTGTACAATAAATTTGCACAATAATTTCGACAATTTGTGAGGTGTATAGATTATTGCCATTGAATTCAAAAACAATCTTTCAAATCAATAGACATAATGTCTGTCAACTCACACATTGTCAAACTTATTATCAAATTTATTGTACAAGTAGTATGGTTCCTGTCAAAGGATCTCTTTTCACCTCCTGATCTATCTGTATATTACCTGTAAACTCGAACATGAATCATTTGGCATCAAGATCATCATTTCAAGAGAAAATATTGATGATGAAACTTCGATAATCATGTCAACTGTAAGTATAAGAAAGCACAATTAATCACAATTCTATGTGAAGTCTAGATTTATGATATAATAAGAAAAGAAAAGAGGAGAACAAAATAGCCAAAAGGAAATAATGATCTTCTATCATATGCTAATAAAATGAAAAAGTAGACTAACAACCTTCACTTAAAATTAAATTTAAAGGCATTTTTCGATTAATTTTTCTAATATTTACTATTATATTTGATGTGACATACTAGCTTACACTATTTGTGCACACGTTGACATGTAACGGTTCCACAGAGAATTCTAGTTAACATTTTTAGTTGAGTGACAATTAACGTAATCATTACATACTTGAACAACGTCTTGTGTAAGAAAAATACTTCAATGATTATTTTGAAATTTTTAATTAACTCCAGTAAATGTTTTTGAGATTAACCCTATTGTAATATGGCTGCTTTCGTATTTCTGAAGTTAAATTTAGATTTGATGCTTGAATCTATTCAGAAATGAAGCAAGAAATGAATTCTGAGAATAATAATTCATAAGGTGGATTTCTTTCTGGACAGCATTCACTATTCAGTACATAAGAATAGAATTACAATGGTGAAAGTAAAAAAAAAAAAAATGGGTGCTTCCACAGCCTCATCTCCTGGGAAATAATCATATACAACTACGATACTAACTGGACCTAAACAAAAATTTTAGGTTAAAAAAGAACGAAAGAAAATCATATACAACCATGACGACAATTGACAAAAACCAAAGAAGCCCTCTAGTGCAATGGGAAATTGCATTGACAACCTTTACTCTCTCTCAAGCAGGTCGGAGACAAGATCTCGTGCATTGGAACCATGGTTATCTTGGCCCAGACAATACATCGGCTCGGATATTGTAAGTGGTGTTGACAACGATCAACTCAGTATTAGGCTGCTGAGTGCAACCAAATTCTTGACGGAACATTTCTTCCTTTTGCCACTCTTCCCACCTCTCGACCAAGCCATCACCTTTGAGCATCCAGACGACATCAGACATCTTGGGGCGTTTCGTAGGAGTTTTGCGTGTGCAGAGCAAAGCTACCTGGATTAGCTGCTCCACCTCATCCTCGATATAATTACCCTAAAGGTCCGCGTCTACAAATGTTTCCAATTTTTTTTCCTTTAGATGTCCCTTAACCTGAAAATCAAATATAATATTCAAGTATCAGTTCTTCCTCTTTTCATTGTCCCATGATGAAGACTTTTATGAAGCCGCCAAATCAAAAATTTATCTGCGTGTTTGGCTGCGCTCAAAAGTAAAGTCATACTTTCCTTTAATTAACTCATTTTTCCCAACGTGATTTTCAGAGTTACTTATTTTACTAACAAACTTAGTTTCTAGTAAGTCAGTTTTAGCTTTTTCTTTCACGAAATGTAACTTTTAAGCAAAGCTAAGAACAATACAACAATACAGAAGGGCTATATGGAATGTAATGCTCACCCAGTCAAGTAACATCACATCATCCTCGCTGGCAAGCCGAGCAAGATCAAACGCTCTCTGCCCAGTGATGAGCTCAAGAAGCATGACCCCATACCCGAAAACATCAGTTTTCTCAGAAGATTTACCATAGGATAGGTATTCTGGAGCTATATGACCAATTGTGCCACGCACTGCAGTGATAACGTGAGTATCCTTGTAGTCCATAAGTTTGGCCAACCCAAAATCGCCAACAACTGCTTCAAAGGCCTCATCCAGCAATATGTTTGCGGCTTTGACATCACGATGAATAATTTTAGGGTCACATTGATCATGCAAATAAGCAAGTCCCTTCGCAGCTCCCAATGCTATATGTTTTCTTATTGACCAATCAAGTGGAGGTTGTGATTCAGGTCGCTCTACAACAATGCATCAATATACTCGTTAGAACAGTAAGAGAGAATATAAAGCAAAACTCAACTGAACCATCAAGTGTGATCCTGTGTTATCAAACATTTACTTGGACTATCATTTTCAGCTGCACTATGAGATCGAATTACCTAAATCTGCACAAATGCACAAGCAAACACACACCTGGCACAGAGTGTGGTTACATAATTATGAACCAATTTTCTTTCCATGCGGTGAGCGATTCTCTTACAATAGGTAAGAGAAGTAGATGGTGTAGTTTACCCTGTAATTAGTATAATTCATGTACATAATACCACTAACATTCTGAATGAAATTTAACAAGATATTAATGTTGCAGATTCCCCTAATAGGCATAAATTACTCAAACTGAAACAATCTTCTTTTTGTATCTCAAGTGAAGAATTAATTTCATTACTAGCATAGAACGTAAATTCATAGATATTATTTTTTGGATTAAAATTTTGATAATATATCTGAAGTAAGAACAAATATCCAAACTCATCTCTCTCAATGCATCATGAAGATGTGCTTCAATTGTGATTCTTGTGAAGTATATATGATTGCTTGGACAATACATTTTTGCGAAAAAAAAATATGTTGCATTATTTATAACAGTTATCACATTCCCAAAATTATATTTTTAACGAAGTACAATTAAATACAGGAGAAATGGATCAAGCCTACCTCTCAAGCAAGATGCAACACTTCCATTAGCCATATAAGGATAAACAAGTACCCGTTCTGTTGGTGTCATGCAAAAGCCACGTAAGCGAAGTAGATTTCGATGCACAGCCATGCTGATCATTTCCACTTCTGTTTGGAACTGCAGCTCTCCGCCGTGAGTGCGTTCTTCCTTTAACCTTTTTACAGCCACTAGAGAGCCATCTGCTAATCGGCCTTTATAAACCTTACCAAATCCACCTCTGCCAAGAATATTATTGTTGCTAAAATTATCTGTTGCAACTTGTAGCGCATGCAGGGAAAACCTCTTTAGTTGTCCCAGATGAACTTCTGGATCCTCCTCAGCTGCAAAGGATACAAGACAAGAGACAATAGGTAATGCAATATGATGCTCAAGTTAACCCATTATTTTACCTACTAACCAGGAACATCAATGAAATGATCTTGTGGCTTCCTTTGTCGATACAAAGCAAGTGCAATTGCAGGAACAGCCATGAGAAGGGCCACTCCAGCAGCAACCCCTCCAGCAATGGGCGCAGTAGCACTGTTGCCAACTGCATGTAATCAATTCACAGTCTTGTTATTCATTCAGCTAAATCCTAAAAGAATAATGCTATCTAGCACCATTGGTGTTAGAGGCGCCTAGAGCACCAGTCTATGTAACATTATGTGATAAGTTCAACAAAATGTGAAATTATATGATTCATTTAATTGCATCTTTCAATTATCACTTAATGCTACCTAGAGAAGTGTTGTAACACCAGTGGTGCTAAATAACATTACTCATCCTAAAAATGTGGTTGGCAGCAAAGTCCACAGCAATTCTTGAACTTTGCAGTTCAGAATTCAAACTAACACTTATGACTTAACAATTTCAGAAACACAAAAGTACTACTAGATGACATTATTTTGATTGAAAATAGTGTATTTTATCTCAAGTATGAGATTAAATATTTCACTTAAGAAAATTATTCTGGTGAATGCATCAAATGCAAATAATAAAAAATAGTCAGCAACTTTTGCATATTCTTTAGCTTCTGCAAAAACATACGCAACTTCTGATCTCTTCAGAAGAAGTACATAGGCAAGGGTCAATCTTCCCTTAAACATCAGCAAGGAAAAAAGTATTCATAAAAGAGGATGATGCACAAGGAATTGACAAACCTCCTGAAGGAGATGGGTTTGTTGGTTGAAATGGAGGCGGTGGAGATATGGGAAGAGGTTCCAGGCTGTTATTGGTAAAACTGAAAAAAGGAACTAGGCAGTCAGGACAAGACTTTGATGGATTACTATGGTCTACCTGGAGAAAATACACAAGTCAAACCTGATTGGAGTGAAAAGTTGAAAGGAACCATTGATTGGAATTTTTCCTGTTAGCCGGTTATTTGAAAGATCACTGCATTTACACACAGAAATGAATATCAGTCCACCAAGAAACTAATGGAAGTAAAAACCACCAACTAAACAAAATACTTCAACTCCCAACTTACAGAACTTGAAGCGTATTGACAGTAGTCAGAGACATGGGAATTTCTCCAGTCAAACTGTTATTGTTTAGCCTCCTGTGTAGTTCAAATTTAAAGAATATACAAACATCATTAGGCTCAAAGAATGAGCGCAAATTAGAAAAGAGAGAAAACAATTAGTTGCTTATGGTGTTCCACAACTGCACATTATCTAAAGCCTGAAATATGAGAACTAAAGCAAGATATAAATTTGAGTAGTTGTCATGTTTAAGCTTTAAATGCAACGTAAATCGACTTGTTTACCAGGATATGAAGGATTTAAAACAGCATATGCTTGCTTTGCAAGTTTTTTTAGTCAAACAATAATAGAATGTGCGAACAATAAGCACCAATTAATTTTGTTGTTTTTACTTCACTTGAGCATTCTGATTCATGACAAGTCCAATTATCTGTTTCAATTGCAGTAAGTATGTTGCTCTACAAGGAAGTTGTACTGTTTTACACAGTGGTTGGTTGCATCTAACTCAATGGTGTTTGCACGTAAGAAAAACCAAGATCTTTGAACATGATTTTAACACTGCAAAAATCGAAAGTTTTTGTTCTGTACCACCATCAAGACAGACTAACTACTGTCTGTAAGTATGATGTTTTTATATAGGAATATATTAGCCACTCAACAGTGTTTCTTTAGCAAGAGTACAATGCAACACCAGCAACAAAAACTTGGACATAATTGACTCTTCATAGAAAGGGCGACAGTAGCTAATTTTCCAATAAAACATGCACAGTTGAAGGAAAAGGCCAAAGGCAATGTTGGCCAGTGGCCTTGTGATTTTTAACTTCATTTGTTGTAAGCCACATGATGATCTTAGGAATCGTGGTAGAGACATCAAGAAAATTAATCTCAAAGAAGAAAAATACAAGAAAAGACGAAAAA
The DNA here is from genome assembly GCA_035079005.1 of Fraxinus americana. Classification (NCBI taxonomy): domain Eukaryota; kingdom Viridiplantae; phylum Streptophyta; class Magnoliopsida; order Lamiales; family Oleaceae; genus Fraxinus; species Fraxinus americana. Next base: position 6,086,587 of record CM068719.1, read on the forward strand.
AATGCTGCCCTGTGTTTGGTGCTCTAAATAACACCCGAAGCCCATTTTGAAGGGCAAAGTTTCAATTCAACAAGCAAGAAAAAAATTCAAAAACAAATAATAGAACATGAAGTTCAAAGGGAGTAACCCGTACAGGAAACGAAGTTTCTGAAGCTTGCCCAATGTGTCAGGGATTGGGCCATCTAGGTTGTTCATGTAAAAATCCAAGCTCACCAAGTTTGTTAAGTTTCCAAGCTGATATGGAATTTTTCCACTAATATTATTATTATACAGCTCCCTGCCAACAGAAGGGGGGAGAAAAGGAAGGAGATGCGACTTCAGACGATAACAAATGTTTCCAAGCTCATATGGAATTCGAATTTTGATATGTGAAAGTGTGACTTACAAGTACTCTAAAAATTGTAGTTGAGCAAGCCGTGGAACCAGTTGACCAGACAAATTTGCATTGCCAAGATCACTGAGTGTAAACGAACTCAAAATATATCCATAATCAGAAAATTAATGCGATTTAAAAGCAAATTATGTACCTAAGATCTTTGATTCAAAAACGTGCAGGCTTACACTCTAGTAACACTATTGTTACTGTTGCAAGTAACATGAAACCAACTGCACGGGGTCAGATTGACAGGATCCCAACTCTGAAGAACATCGTTCGGATCATACAAATTGCCCTTCAGTTCATTCAAAGCATCGCCTGTCTCACATGGTTAATTTTTTTATAGAACGATTTAGAATACAGTAAATTTGTTGAACAAGACAAAACAATAAGATTTCCATTCCAGCTAGAAAACCAGAACAATTTTGTCACTGTTAAATAAGTTCTACTGGATCCACTCTTTTTATTAATAAAAACAGTAACTTCACAATGACATCCCACAAACAAAACAGATTTATAATGGGTTTCTAATTCAGCAAATTGACTTCAAAATCAACAAACACCAAGCTTAAGCGCCTGCTTGGGAGTTTTGGGGTACCAATTTTTTACATTTATTAGGGAGTCCCATTTTGGGTGGTTTTAGTGCCAACACTTTAGAAATTTATTATCAAGTGATTCTAAAAGTTTTTACAAAGAATAAAATTGCATATATATCCTTTAATAAAATTTTCAATTTATAATTTCTCGTAGGAAATGTTTTTACTCTTAAATGACATTTTATTTATAAGTAATTTTTCTACATATAAGTTAAGTTTTAACTTAAACTTTATGAATAATTGCAGCAAAAGCTTCAAACATTTGAAATACTAATAGACTTATACAAATATTTGATTTGTTGCAGCCGTCACCTATAGTATTTCCAAACATCGTAAATGAAGCCTTCTGGATAGTTTCATCCACAATTCCGTTGGTTGACAAAAAATCTATCTACGACCACATTTTTAACATTTTAAAAGGGGGAAAAAGTATAACTTTCTATTTATCACGATCATCTTCTTCCTCTCACCCTGTGATCATGCCCTGAAAAAATTAGACAATCTCTGGCGACAATCGTCGGAGGTCTACGGTAGGTCCCCATTCAAATCTAGAGTGAATCTAAGCAGTTTTGAAGTAAACTTTCACCAAAAAAAAAAACCAAAAACACTAAACCTAACCCGTAGCTAGCATGTTGCATGATTGAGATACAAAATCATAACCCTATATAGAGTAGATTACAGCATACGACACAATCTTTGCGATATTTTCACATAGAATGTGCTTTTTTGTGTATGTGAGAAAAGGATACAAATTTCAGTGCAATTAGTGGTGGGCACGGTCAAGTTGCACACACTTTTGTAGAGTAGAAGCTCTTTTTTCAGTTTTTAATTGGTGGAGGTGGAGTCGAGTGGCTGATTTTGGGTTTAAGGTGGGGGACGGGGTTTGCGTGGGGGTGAGAGGAAGAAGACAATTGTGTTTTTTTAATTTATTTCTTATTTTTAAAATTTAATTAGTTTAGTTATTTAGTATGATAAATAGAAAGTTACTCTTTTATCCCTTTTTAAAATATTAAAAATGTGGTCAAAATTAAATTTTTGGTCAATCGACGAAATTGTAGATGAATACTGTCTAAAGGGGCTTCATCTGCAACGTATGGAAATGTTATGGGTGACGGCTGCAACAGATTATAAGTTTGTAGAAAGTCTACTAATATTTCAAAAGTTTGAGACTTTTGCTGCAATTATCCCTAAACCTTATAATTATAATTAATTTTGTACTTTTAAATAATTTTTACGAATAAGCGATTTTTTGTCTTATTAGTAATATTTTTACACAAAAATAATTTTTTATCTTATAATTAATATTTTACTTATAAGTAATTTTTTAATTTAATATAATGTTTTTGCTTATAAATAATTTTTTTTTATTTAGTGTATTTTTATTTATAAGTTAGTATTAAACAAAATATGTTCGTTGGAAATAATTATTTTATAAATGATAAAATTAAAAGAGAATTTAAGAATCCGTCAAAATTACGTTACAACCTTTTTTGTTGGTTTTTGAACCATCCAAAATCGACGTCCAAAAATTCTATTAAGTACCGATTCTTCCAACCCCTTATAAAACGTGCTATCCAAAATGGGTGAAAATAAAACCCCAAAGTAGGCCCTAAGTAGGGATGGCAACGGGGCGGGGCGGGGCGGGGGCGGGGATGCCCTCCCCGTCCCCCGCCCCGTTAAGAAATTCATTCTCCGTCCCCGCCCCGTTCCCCGTTTAAGGCGGGGCCGGGTCGGGGCGGGGGTGGGTTTATTCCCCGTTTAGATTTTTTTTTTTTTAGTTTTTGATAATTTATTTTTATTGTCCATATTCATTATATTTAAACAAATAATTTTAGTTGCTATTTTCTATTAGAACTAACGAAAATGTTCATTTAAAGTATTGAATTCTTAAAAAAAAAAAAAAAAATTTTTTTTAACGGGGCGGGGCGGGCCGGGGTCCCCGCCTCGGGGAATAATTCCCCGCCCCGTTACCCGTTTAAGTGGGTTTTCCTCTCCCCATTCGGGGCGGGTCCCCGAGGGTATCGGGTTTGTCGGGTTTTTTTGTCATCCCCGGCCCTAAGCAATTCGATCTACAGTTGAATGAACTCGATAAAAGTAAAATGTTCAGTCATTGCATCAAAGAAACTTGGAAGTAAAAGAGCATACCTTCACCATTTGCAGAAACCCGTGGAGATCCAGTGAAGACGAGGATTAACCATAGAAAAGCCGATGTTAAAATCGACGCAATTGATCGATCCATAAAAAAATTGACTCAAACCGATCACCTAAAAACATATATTCTTCATCAAACACTACTATTTTTCCACCATTTCGCCACATAATTACAGAAACACCCAACTCCACCTCAAAATTGAAAAGGAAGTCTGAGAAAGATCGAATTGATGAAAACTCCCAAATTTCAGGCTATAAGCTCATTCAATATGAAGAAGAATTAGTTCAAATCGTAATTCAATATGAAGATACAAGTACTCAGAAGGAAGAGATATTTTCAGTGAAATGCAATTTCTTAGAGAGATTGACTTTTTATTTAAATTTATTTTCCATTCTAATATGGGCTGATTCTGTAGTCTACTTTGCTTTCGTCAAATCTTCGTAGGTATTATTCTATTCTTTTGTTCAAAACTCCATGGCTGCGGCCTTTGATTATTTAAAAATAAAAAAATATATATGTAAGTGACCCGACCTTAACCAATCATGCTACACTACCAGCTTGGTTGACAGCTTGGTTGACATTCTCTAATAAAAAGACATAAATGCCCTACTTCTATTATCTACTCAAGTCAATGTTCTCTATTCCTATTATAGGATAAGTTTGGTTTATTTCTCCTAATAAATGAAAAAGCCAATTATGCTCGTATTTATCAATATATTTTTTATCAAAACAATCGTTTAATATTCTAATTTTATTTTCTACTTTATTAATTTCTTTATTAATTCTAAATATATTTTCTGTAAAATATAAAGGCACGGGTAGATTCCTACTATTTTTCAGAAAATAATCAAGCACAGTATAAAATGATTTAATTTCTTCTCTTTTCCTTTCGCAATCAATTTCTAAACATTGAATGATAGTAACTAAAACTTCATAAATATCATAAGTGCAAATATTAATGCAAGTATTCAACATAAATAAGAAAGATCTTACAATATTGAAGCAGAAGGTAAATGCAGAATAATATCAACGAGATTTCCCTTGAGCTTGCTCCCATATATTTGTATACTCAGATATAAGTGATCGATGTTATTTGAGTTTAAGAAAATGGGTTATGGTCCAACACGACTTCCGCACTCTTATTATTTTTCTCTCGACTCTTTTGCATATCTCACAATGGATCACACGGAATCACAGTTTTCCTTTCAACTCTTTGTTAAAACATCACCTTTGAAAGATAACAGGGTTCTAATGGCTTTCTCTAACAATGCCTCAAATGCCAACACACGGCTAAACAAAGAACAAGATATTAGCACAACCCTCAAGGTTCTCACCGTTGGAGTATAAGTAAGATAAGAGTTTTTGAGAAAATAACAAGAATAGAAAGACAGTATTTTCAAACAACTTGGATTTCATAAACACATCACACTAATATCTCTTATATAAGAGTATACATACATATTTCGGCTACACTCTTGGTACTTTCTCTAAAGAGATTAGAACTCCATAGAGATTACCTTATTACAAACTTCAAATGAAAGAGAGAAACTGAAATGGTTACAAGATTCGAAAAACTAGAGAGAAAGATAGTTTTTTGCTTAAGGATGGGATGCCTTCTTCTGAGAATTAGTCTTCCTTTTATAGACTTGAAAAAGCTCTCCAGCTGGTCTTCATTATTGTTGTGTTACTGTGTAAGATAATGGGAATCTTACTGTGGCCTAAAGTTCTTTGTCTTAACATGGAAAATAATGTAGGTGAAACCCTTACGCTTTTTCTTTATCAAAGTAACTTTGACAAAGTAGTGATAAAGGGGGTCCATTATTTTTCCATACGAGATTCAAACCACTCATCCGGAAATTCCTCTGGATCAAGTGAGATTGGTGAACCATCTTCTTCATTGCTACAGTACTCGCACTTATGGTTTGGATAACGCCAAAACTGTTTACACAGTTCATTTTTAGATTTCAGTGTTCCACTAGCGTTTCCTCCAAAAATATGATCACACCAAATATCGAGATAGTGCCAATCTTCTTGTTTAGTGGGTGCCACAGCTTTACTGTAAATCAAGTGGTCTTGTGATTCATACACCCAAATATTTTGATTTTCTTCAATAACTTTCTGGATATGCTCAAATTGCTCCTTATATCCTTTGGCTCTACGGAAGGTTGTCATCTTGATAACATCTTCTGGTGTAGTTTCATGGACTTCACTCTTCTCAGTCAAGATGCTTGGAAGTAGTGGCAATCCTAATGACATGGCTAATCGGCGTAGCCTATCTTCTTCATTATCCCATTCGGACAGCAGAGAAAAACTCGATATATATGTTCTTATGTTTAAGAACTTGGCAATATCTTTCAATAGCTCGGACTACTTCTTTTGGTAACAAAGAAATTTCTTTTAAAGATTCGATGGGTAAATACAAATTATATTTCCCATTTCATAAAGAGCACGAACCCAATAAGTGGGGCTCCTGGATAGAGGTTAACTTTATTATAGGTTCCATATGTTAAGGTTTTCATCCAACCTCCAATCTTGGTAAACCAAAGAACAAAGTAGATTAAACAATACATATGCCAAAATAAAATCGTTTTTACTTTTGATGTCCATAACACCATGAGTGTTGCAGGCTTTGATGATATTTGAGCTATTAAGCTCTGGTATGGAGATACTATCCTTTGTAAATATTTTCTCCTGTGAGAGAGACAAAGTAGTATTCTCTCTAACTGAAAGTTTATGAAGCTTTAATGCTTCTGGTTTAATATTGGCACCGAGGCCTTCAGATTTATTGGCACTAGGGCCTTCAGATAATATAGCCATGTTGGCCTTCTCCGATCTTTGGCTTGACAAAGACCATCTCCATTAGAGTTATCTTGGATTCTATTGCAGCAATCTTCATGTTCATTTCGAACTTCAATATTTCTAGCTCCTTCCTGATTAGCTCCATTCCTGGTTAAGAAATCTGGAATAAAATTGTCTTTCCCTTTAATATGGACAATATCAAATTTAAATGGTGCAAACCACATTTGCATTCTAATAAGTGGTCTTTCAGCTGCACTTGTTCCAAATTTATTTGTTAATAATGGTTTTACCTGAGTATTATCTGTCCTAATAAGAAATTTTCTAGGTAGCAAGTATGGTTCAAATTTTGCTACTCCTTTCTTAACTGCTAAACATTCTTTACGATTAATATCATACCTGGTTTCGACATCTTTGAATGTGCCTGAAGTATAAGCAACAAGCTCTTCTGGGCATTTACACAATGGATTACAAAGAAACTCTTTATGATTTTCTTTTCTTTTAAGTATTGCTCCCCAGTGTAATAAAGAGGCATCAGTTTCCAAAATAAAGAAATCTTCTTCATTTGGAATATTTAATTCAGGTAGATTTTCACATATTTTCTTAATTTTGTTTACCATTTCTACATCTTCTTGTGTCCATTCCCATACAACTCCTTTCTTCAATTTTAAAGTGGACTTTATATTTAGCACAATTTTTTATAAATTTTTCGGAATAATTTAATAATCCAATAAAGCTTTGTAATTCTTTTTTATCTCTAATTTTTTCTGGAAATTCTATAATCTTCTTACCAATATGAGGTTGTTGGAGTATTTTTTCTTCGGTAAAAATATATCCTAAGAATTCAATTTCAGTTTTAGCTATTTCTGCTTTTCTTTCTGATAAGGCTAATCCATACTTATTAGCAATATAGTTGAACTTCTTAAGATGTTCAATATGTTCTTTTAAGTTTTTACTATGAATAAGAATATCATCTACATAAACAATGCAGAAATTCTTTATTGGTCTAATAATCTTATCCATTCTTTGTTGAAATATTGCAGGTGCATTCATTAATCCAAATGGCATAACATTCCATTCGAATTGTCCTAATGGATTAGGGGTAGTAAAACTAGTTAAAGGCTTTGAGGCTTCATCTAGTTTTATTTGCCAATATCCTGATTTACAATCAAATTTAGAATATATTTTACTTCCTTGTATTTGTTTTATTAACAAATCTTTTATTGGTAGTTTATAACTATTTGGTATTGTTTTAGAATTTAGATCTCTATAATCAATTACCATTCTAGCTTTTCCTCTTTTAATTTCACTATGATTTCTAACCATAAATCTTTGGACTATTATATGGACTAGTTGATTCTCTTATCACTCCTAATTGTAAGAGTTCTTTAATTTGTATTTCAAATTCTTTTTTATCTTCTTCGCTATAAGGAAATTGTTTTCCTGATATCTTTGCATCTGAGTCTTTTAGTTCAATGGTTGCCATAGGTTTATCTTCATCCCATTTAGCTAAAGGATGCTCATGATAACATTCTTTTAGTTCTAATTTAACATTTTCTAATTCTTCTTCTAAATTTTCAATTCTTAATACTGGAATTTTTTGTTTTTGATTAATTTCTGTATAACATCCACCACGATTACCTGCAGAACTCTGATGTCTAGGTCTATGGTGAATTGGTTGATGTGCAATTCCAATAGCTTTGTAGATTTTTGGTGTTTTAATTTTGTGATTACAAGGTGTAGTAAATTCAAAACTATCCTTATATTGTGTAAAGGGGCTATATGTATAGATAAAATTTTCTCCTAAAAGGATATCACATCCAATTTTATCTGTTGCATATATTCGTGGAATAAAACATTCTCTATTACCTATAATTATAGGAACATTTTCGACAAAATCTCTATAGATTTCTACAATATCGCTTCATTGTTTGACCATAAGTTGTTTTCTTATAATCTCTTTTATAATAATGTTCGGGAACACATTTCTTTTACATAGGCAAATACCTGATCCAAAGATCAATTATGGCATGAAATTTTATCATACAATAGTCCTGTAAATTGAGAGTTATCTCAATATATGGACTAAGTATACTAGTTTTGATTGATCTAATTCCTTGTATCATATAAATTGGTTCTTTGGTTTTAGTAACTCTAGGAATCATTTTTTGTTTGCCTTCTATAGTTATTTGTAGAGTATTCTTTTGTATATGAAATGGTGAGACTTTCTCAAGAAAGTTCATTCCAAGTAATATTGGACTAGAATCCTTTCCTTTTCTATAGTCTTTATGAATTTTAAGATTTAATTTAAATTGTTCTCCTTCAATATCTGTAAAACTTAGTTCTAGATTAACGAATGTTTTAATTTCATATTTAATTCCATGATAGTCTGTAAGAGTTATTCCTTGTGGTAGGTTTTCTTCTAATAAATGATCAACTAAGTCTGCTCTTATATGACTAGTACTAGCTCCTGTATTAACAAGGGCTATAATTTCTTCGTAGTTATTTTGATTATTGATATATTCTGTTAAGATAAGGAAATTATCTTCCTCACATTTTCTAAGATCAATATCAATGCTATTTCTAGGCATTATTAGGTAATTTCTACTTGTAGATGTTCTACTAGAGCTTGCAAGTTCTCTAGTACTGATACTTCTTTCTATTCTTCTACTAGGCATTCTGGCTATAAGTTGTCCAGAGGTATTCAAGGTAACTAATCCTTGATTTCTTACATTATTATCTATTCTTCTAGATTGCTGATGAAAATCAAGCAATATATCTTGTGGTAAGGAAATGTTATTATTACTCAACATTCTTGGTGGAGTAAATTGTGCTAAGTCTTTAAAATCTTCATGGATTTGTATGAAGTCTCCTGAGACTTTATTGATTTCCTTTTGGTGTGTAGTTGTAAATGCATATAGAGCTTTACAATGTAAGGTTACAGCTTTACTTCTTGGTGGCATAAATAATCTATCAATTCTATGATATAGATTTAATCCCATACTTAAATTTTTGTCTAGTAAGGACATGGCAAATCCAGGTCTTATAGTAAATATAATTTTCTTATATACAAGATTTCCAGAGACTACTCCTAATAGAGCATCCATAGGATCATGAAGTATTCTGTTATCCATCAAATACATTTGTATAGGAATATCCATTCCTTCTCTAAAATATCCTTTCACCATAATTTGGATTCCTCCTATCACAATATTCCTTAATCTTTCTCTAGTGGATCTATTTATTTTTGCTAATTCTCGATTAACCCATTCTTTAGTTACCAGAGGTATAGTAGTATTGCCTTTAACATTTTCGATATTAATAGGTACTTCATCATATTTTGCAATATATATGGTTTTGTTAAACCAAGGTAATATTGGTCTTACAAAAACGTCTCTATCTTTTAAAGATATTTGTTTTTCTTTTATTGCTCCATATCTTTCTTCATCAAATACTACTGTTTGTGAAGTCCCTTCTTCATTATCTAAGGTGGTTTCTATAGTATCAATAATTTCTTGGTTCATATAAATTTGTTCAAATTCTGGTTCCTCAATTTCTTCTATATCTAGCTCATAGATTGAGTCTCTGCTTCGTATAATTCATCTAAATCTTCGATTATTTCATAGTCTGAGTCAGATTCTATTTCTTCCATTATTCTAATGGCTTTAACATTTTCTCTTTTATTTCTATTAGGACAGTTGGGAGATATGTGTCCTATTTCATTACATGTAAAACATTTACATTTTTTATAAAAGTCTTCCTTAGATCTCTTCTGAGGTTTTTTATGTTGGTTATATTCCTTTTTCCAAGGTTTTTTCTTCTTAAAATACTTCTTATGGCTCTTAAATCCTTTATTTCTCTTCCAGGGTTTAAGATATTTCTTAAATTTCCTTTTATAGTATGGTTTCCTAGGTGGTTGGTGACAACCAAATTGTGGCACTGCTGCTATCTCTCCATAGCAACATAAACTTGCTTTCTTACCATGTTTCCTAAATAGGTGTTGATACATAGATTTTCTACACCATTCTGATATTTTTCTTTTAGCGAATGAAGTTCTCATTCCTAAGGTATCAGCTCTATGATTAGGATCTTCCCATTCTATTTTATTCCAATAAGTTTGGTAATCTTCAAATAATTTCTGACCCCATGGCCAAGGCAGTTTAAGAAAATATCTATTAAGTAGTTTTTTATCTTCTTCTGATAGATTCCATTCTTTTATGGATTTAGATGCTTTGATATATATCTTTTCGAATTTCTTAGTATATTCGTTTAATTCACACATATCACAGATTTTTAATAATTCCATTTCTCTTTCTGCTTGTAAGGCTTCTTGAGTGATCATATCTATTTTAGTTTCTGGTATAACTTCTCCTAAGAGTAAGTGTCTAAAGAAATTTTCCATTCGTTTTAAAATTTCCTTAAAGTTTTCAGCATCTAAGCTTTCATTGCTATCAATAGTAGTTGTAGATTTTTCTCCATATTTAATTTGATTTTTAGTTTCTTCAGAAGTTCTTCTCCAGATATCTGAAGTGATTCCTCTAAAGGTGTGGATTATAAAGTTGTATGATTGAGTAGTGATAAGTGCATTTTTGTGCACTTATTCGGGGCCATTTTACTAGGTTTTGTGTCATTTTATTATTGTATTTTACTTAACTTATGTTACTTTTTTCCTATTTCAGTTTTGGACCTGTTTTGAAGCAATTGGAAAAGAAAGAAGGATAAATGGGCTAATTGATGAAGCTTTGAGGACCAACATGCATATGGGGGGAAGTTGAAATATTACAATTGAAGTAAATTGATGAGGAGGACTAAGATGAAAGAAAGAATGAAGAAAAGGGCGGAAAAGAAAAGTGGAGAAAATTTGGCCTGGGCAAGCTTCCATCCATTTTGCCTGGGCGGCCGCCCGGAATAAAATTTATCAACAGAAGCCAAACAATTAGCCTGGGCGAGCGCCCCATTTTGTACTGGGCGCTAGCCCAGGCCATTTCGGGAAAAAAATTCTGGTTTCCTAATTCGACTACAACTCTTATGGAAACGAATCTTGGTGGGTATTTTAAAACCCTAGGGCCGTCCAAAAAGGGGGGGAGAAGACTTTTGAGAGCAGAAAAGAGGCAAGAACGCGAAGATCAACTCCAAGAACACGAAGATCCAATTCAAGAATCGAATTGGTGATGTCGTTCTTTATTTATTTTTCTGATTTTCTTCTTCCCACCATGCTAGGCTAGATTAATTTTGTACTAGGACTAGATGAACTATGTAATATGATTTTTATTTCTTAGTTTTATATTCGTGACAATAAAAACACGTTTTGGGATATTTGAATGATTTATATGAATTTATTTTTCTCCACAATTATATGCGCAATGATTGTGTGAGTTTGGTGGCTTATTTCATGCATTCGAAAGAAGGGGAATAGGTTCGACATATGTAAATTATCATAGGGTCCGATAGGGGATAGAAATATACCGCTATGCCTTATGTGAATCTTTAAATGTTCATAAAAACTCATGCATTCTTGTATGTTTGCATCCGTCATAGAAATATAGTCGGGTCGCATATTTGAATAGGTTTAACTCTACTCGAGAGAGATTGTTAGATAATTTAGGAGCATTGATTCTTCTTTATTCCAACCGTGTGTCAAGGTGTGAAATTAAGTTTAAAAATATTATTGCATAGGGATTCGTGATCCTAGTACATTCATCACATATTAGAAAAACTCAAATTTACATCAATTGCCAAATTGCATTTAGTTAATTCATTCATTCATATTTGCATGTTTAGTATTAGATTAGTTATAAATTTATCAAAACAAACATTCTCATCTTTTTATAGTTTCGGTTAAGGTTTCGGTAATTAGAATCAAATTAATTCAATCTCTGTGGGTACGATATCCGGAATTTTCAATTCCACTTTATTACTTGTTACGAACCGTACACTTGCGGTGATTTAAAACGAACAATTATTTTCGTGAACAAGTAGTATTCCATTTATGAAAAGCAACAGCTAAATCAGTAGCTTTTGCCCATGAGTCAATAATTTCACTTTTATTATTGCTATCATCAACATCTAGCCATATTCCTGTTGTGGGAATTTGTTCAGTAAATAATTTAACTGGATTATTATCCCTAAGGTGTATAGGCTTGGTTGATGTAGTTCTAGCTCCCTTTCTAAAATTATAATTTTCTTGTTCTTCTGTTATTCCATGTTCTTTCATCCATTCAAAATTCTAGTCATCAGACTCGACTTGAATCCAATCATTAGTTCTACTTGTTTCTCCAACTAATGTTTGTGGTTCAACTTGTTGATTTAAAGGTGGAGTATTAATTTCAGTAGTTTCTTCTTTAGGTGGATCATTCATATAAATATTTTCAGTTTGAATAGCTAATTGTTCTAAACTCTGTTTATAAGCTTCTAATTCTTCTCCTGTGGCTTCATAGAATTTAGTTTCTAATTCTTCTATAACATATGCCGGTAAAGGTGGTTCAATTGATATATAAGAATCCTTAAATTTTGATTCTTTAAATTTAGATTCAATTTGTTTATATAGGATTTTTGGTCCTATTTTAATATTGTCATTAACAATTTCCAAATTAGATTCGATATTTTTTATATGAGTTAAAACATTTTGGTTTAAAATATCCGTTTCTCCTAAAGGTTGAGCAAAATTATCATATTGTTCTAAAAATTGATTTATAATAATATCTTCTTCTTCATTTTCAGAAAATTCATCTACTAATATTTGTAATCCTTTATTTTTTATTTCTGCTAAATGTTGAGAACTATTTACTTGTTTTATTTCTTCACTTAGAGATTTATATTTAATACTTAAATTTGTTGCTAAATCTTGTAATTTAAGTCGATTAGTATTAGCTAAAATACTAATATTTTGTAATTCTTCTAAAATCATTTTATCTTTTCTATTCATTTTAAAAATTTTCTTTAGGTTCGTTACTAGGCTCTGATACCAGTTATAGGGTCAAAATACGGAAAACAATTAAAATATAGAGATAAGGGTATAATAGACAATACTCACACAAAATGACAAAAAGGTGTGAAACTTGATGTGAAACTTAATGGCAAAGTAGTATAATCCTTAAAGCTTAGCCAAACATGTTAGATTTGATTTTTAATTTTTTATCTTCATTTATATTAGTAGGATTTAAATCACTCGATGGAAAGTTGAACTATATACGACCATTTCCAGGCATATTGTATCCTTTTGCAGGTATATTTCATAGAAAAATGCTGAATGTGATGAATGCTGAATGTACAGCCTTTTTACACAGTAAGTTTGACAGTCCTCTTACATGGGTGTGGGGCTCGCGATTGTGGGCCTCATCCCCATGTGAGAGGGCTGTCAAAATGTATGTGTAAAAAGATTGTACATGTAACATTTCTCTATTTCATACAACCCTGAGTTCTTTGATTTAGATGATTCGGATAACATTGACAGGCAGAAAATAGGCGAAATGATTGTGTGGATTCAATATATAAACTTTGTTACAACTTAGCTTCTAATTTATTTCTTGACGACTTTGCAGCAACGTTAGTCTCTAATTCCTTTTTTGTCATTTTGACGACTATATACAAACATGGCTCGTACGTGTTAGAACAAAAAAATAAGACATGCTCTTCTCCCTGAACTGTTGCCCCTTGACTCTTCTTGTCTACTCAGTTTTTAATGGATCGCTTTATAGCCCATGTTTAGGAGTTGTTTATAATCGATCAAATAATTTTTTATCTATAAGTTTGAGAGATTTGCAAGTAGTATTCACTTATATACCATTTATTCCTATATGTTTATAATTTAAATCGAATGTAAACAACTCAAAAGTATGGACATAGTTGAAGAAGATAGTTATCGACATTCTCCTTTGGTTGGGGGGACAAATCGTTACATTCTCGTCGTATCCTTCGTCCAAATGCAATGGACCACTTAGCTGGGACCTAAATTGCCCAAATCCACGGGGGGCCCTCTAGTTGATAAGTTGCCTCCAAATCAGTTTTGCTCTCCAGCTAGCAAGTTGGCGAGATTTACCATCTAACCAGCAAGCCGCCTCAATAGTCAATACCTGCAAAGAAGGGCGGGGTTAGGTCCTTATTCGCTCTCAGTGTGAGAATTGGTTCTTGGAATAATAAATTCTAAAGAGATCCTATTAAAAAGGGAATAAGTATGAAAAGCCCTCAAGTGTATGAAGCGAAGACAATATGTGCCTTTAGGCAAATATTTTTGACACACGGCAAAGATCCGTCAAATATTTTTGCCCTCAAGTTTATTATGTTAATTGATGATTTATCTACACACAAATTATAAGTGACCCGACCTTGTTAAAGCTTAGCCAAACATGTTAGATTTGATTTTTAATTTTTTATCTTCACTTATATTAGTAGGATTGAGACGCAAATGAAATCACTCGATGGAAAGTTGAACTATATACAACCATTTCCAGGCATATTGTGTCTTTTTGCAGAAATATTTCATAGAAAAAGGCTACATGTACAGATTTTTTACACAGTAAGTTTGACAACCTTCTCATATGGGTGTGGGGCCCGTGATTGTGGACCCCACCCCCATGTGAGAGGGCTGTCAAAATGTATGTGTAAAAGGCTGTAGATGTAGCATTTCTCTAGTTCATACAACCCTGAGTTCTTTGATTTAGATGATTCGGATAACATTGATAGGCGGAAAATAGGCGAAATGATTGTGTGGATTCAATATATAAACTTTGTTACAACTTAGCGTCTAATTTATTTCTTGACGACTTTGCGGCAACGTTAGTGTCTAATTCCTTTTTTTGTCATTTTGACGACTATATACAACATGGCTCGAACATGTTAAAACAAAAAATAAGACAAGCTCTTCTCTGCGAACCCTTGCCCTTTGACTCTTCTTGTCTACTCAGTTTTTAATGGATCACTTTATAGCCCATGTTTAGGAGTTGTTTATAATCGACCAAATCATTTTTTATCTATAATTTTGAGAGATTTGCAAGTGCTATTCACTTATCTACCATTTATTTTTATATGTTTATAATTTAAATCGAATATAAACAACAAAGCATGGACATAGTTGAAGAAGATAGTTGCCGAGATTCTCCTTTGGTTGGGGGGACAAATCTTTACTTTCCTTCGTCCAAATGCAATGGACCACTCAGCTGGGACCTAAATCGCCCGAATCCACAGGGGGCCCTCTAGTTGATAAGTTGCCTCCAAATCAGTTTTGCTCTCCAGCTAGCAAGTTGGCGAGATTTACCATCTAACCAGCAAGCCGCCTCAATACCTGCAAAGAAGGGCGGGGTCAGGTCCTTATTCGCTCTCGGTGTGAGAATTGGTTCTTGGAATAATAAATTCTAAAGAGAACCTATTAAAAAGTGAGAAAAGCCCTCAAGTGTATGAAGCGAAGACAATATGTGCCTTTAGGCATATATTTTTGACACACGGCAAAGATCCGTCAATTATGCGATCACCTGATTTTTAGAAGGTTCTTTTGTTATTTTAAAGTTTGTTAAATATGAAAGAATAATGTTTTGTGGTGTACACATAGTTTTACACCCCTCTCACATAAGGGGGGGCCCACAAATATTTTATCGTGTGTGGACCTCCCTCCATGTGAGGAGGGTATAAATGATTGTGTAAAATATTATGTACACATAGCATTATCCAATATGAAATTATATTCTTCTGTAGTTGTGAATTTTTTTCAAAAAGAAATACTAGACCACGTTCTCTCAATACTATGTGGCGCATATTTTTAGGTAATAGCACTGTTCCCATTCGGAAGTTGGGGAATGACATACCTTTCTTTTTTTTTTTGGCAAAGACATCCATACATCCCGAGTGAATTTTTAGGTTCCACCGAAGAAGGTAGATGAGGGTTAAGGATTCTCCAACTATATACATATAGGCCAATATACATGAAAGAAGGGAGCATAAACCTGGCTCCTGAATGCAACATAGCAACACATGTTGAAAAATAAATGGAAAAGAATAAATGGGAAAGTATTACTTCCCATATAAAGAAAGCAAATGCAAATGAAAACTAGTTTATAAACCTCTAAAGTTGGATAATCCATGTCTATCAATCTGTAACAAATGACATGTTAATACAAAAAAAATTTACAAAAAAATTATCAATTTAAACTTTCAAACGATGTTAAGGCAAGCTTGTAAACAGAATATATGATACGGAACAGTTAGAAAAGAAAATCATAAATCAACTAGAAAGTAGAAGAAACAAGGAGGATTTACGAAAACATGCATAACTTTCAGTTTGTAGTCAAATTCCATCGTTTAAGGGTCTATTTTAGTGTTTTTCTATTTTTAGTTTATTCAAGAGTATTTCGTCTTTTTCAAATTCGTTTTGTAGTTTCTTAATTTTATACAGATAAACCTACGGAATTAGGATCTTAATGTCATCAGAATTTTTTTTGAGTCTTTAAATACGTGTTAAGATTGTGAAAACATTGTATTCGTTTTCCTTGATTAATAAGATTTTTCAGTTTTTCCTATTATTTGGTAGATTTCAATAATTCTAACGTTCATTCAAGTAAAATTCGAGTAATACTCATTCGTGTATTACGAACAAGAATCTTTTTATTATTATTCACATCCCCTTCTTGCATTAATATAGATTGCTTTATGTGAAGATTGGAAGCCAACAAGTAAGGTAGAAAGAAATAAGAACAAATAATAACAATTGGTGGCAAATGATGAATTTTATTGCCACTAAGAAATAAGATTGACAAGTGGCCTTCCATAATGTATAGAGAGAATTGACGTGAAGTGACGTGACTGAGCCATCAAATATTCATATTTGACACGTTGATCATATTAGTTTAATTTAGTCACGGCTCTTGAATTTAGTCACGACAAACCGTGAAGGAGAACCTCATATTATAATCCAATTTTAAAGCGATAATCTAGACCAATATTTATATACTTATCATGGTATTTGATCGGGTTGCTAAGATGTTTTGTTAACGTACCTATATTATCCAAGTATAGGAGTGGACGCGATTTAAATCAATCAAATTCAAAAGGGAACCAAATTGAATCGAGTACCAATAAAAAATATTAGAAATGGAACCATTGGTTTCATACCTAACTATGAAACCAAGCTCGAACTGAACCAATCAATTTCGGCCCAATTTTTTATGTTGAAAATTTTATGAAAGTAGAAAAAGAAACTACTTGTCAAATTGAAAATAAACAAAAATAAAAGGAAGAAAAAAATAGAAAAAAATCAAAGCGGAGAAAAATTGGAAAATGTGACTAATGAGAGAGAGTGAGAGAAAAAAGAACGAGGGTATTATATTATACTCAAAAATTAGAAGAAAAAACTTGGGAGAATCGAATGAATTCTCAAACCAACACCGAGAATCTAATCGAAATCAATTAGTTGTCGGTAAATGTCCCAAAACCGAATTGGTTTTCAAAGTAATTGAAGCCAAATCGATTGGTTCTACTACCCAAAAAAATGTCCACGCCTATCCGAGTACATTGATATGTATGATACATAAGATAAAACAAACATCACATTGTAAGTCCATTTTATGATGATTATACAATTAGACTTTTTCAAATTCAGTTTTTGGACACTAGGCTAGACACAATCAAAGAAAAAAGATATGTTATAAAATTTATTAACAATTATATAGTTCTATGGATTATGCCATTTGTACGCCCATTTTTGCCACTCTTGTTGACACCTGTTGTGTTAAAAAATCATTGGCTGCAAAAACTATTTTTTGCTAAACTGTCCAATGAGAGAATATCATATGATATTGTGTCAACTATACTGTAAAAGAAGGTGTACACCAAGCATGATTGATAGTACTATACAAGCAGATTTAGTACGCACCATCAAGTATCCCAAAATCATAAAAACCATTGGTTTTAATTAATGAAAACGACATGGCGTGGATTATGTTAGCTTGTGATTGATTATTACAAGTTTGTCTATATTATCCATTTATAGAAAATATAATTTGTGAGGAGCAAATTCCCAACCTTCCCTTTTAGGGCACCATTGAGTTCTTCCTAGTTTGAGTGAGTTGTTAGGTAAACTTTCATTTCAATTGTTATTAGCATTTTATTGTCTTTTGGCCACTTAACTTTTACAATCCTAGTTTATTAAGTAAATTACTTGCGGTGGCGTAGGAGCATCTTCTTGGAATTCTCCAATATCAAGACCCTAACGACTCTATAAATGCTATTAGAACAAGATTAACGTATTAAGTGACGATTAAGAAATATTTTACATACTCATCTATTTTATAGTTTTTTAACATCGTTCAATTCAACATATCGACCGTGGGATAAATTCACTGACTTTTTTTTTCACATGCTTGATTGCACAAAGTTTTGTTCAGAATGTATCAATAATAACTCCAAGAATTGGTTGGATTGGATGGGTAAGGAGAATCCATTTACAAAATTTCATGCTATATGGATTGGCAGGACTTAGGAGAATGAATGGACTAGACATTTGTGGGGTTGCAACTATACTAGTGCAAATATTCATAAGCATACTATATTGGTGACATGATCACAAAAATTATATGCTATTTGCATCTACATATTTGGATGACAGGTCCCCCCCAGTTTGAATATTAAACGTGTTAGCTATAGCTTATAGTATTGTAGAAAACGATACGCACAATGTTCGATACATTTATGCTAAAACTTCTAGTATTGTAATTTGTAAGGAATGATATGTGTGTTTGGTACATATAAGATTATACAAAAGTGTATATTTACAAGAAGGTGCACGTAATGTGTACAATTCGGAGTTTGATCTCCTCGGCTAGGGTATATGACGGAACCATGAATTGGAATGATAATATGATTTTCACATCGCAAGGATATGGCGCCATTTTAAGTGTCAAGGGATGATAAAGGTACAAAGTTAAATTTAAGATGTTTATATTGTTTCTTGAACCTTGATGTGTCGAAAAAAAAATGTCCCTACTTAACTATTATGAATTGACATGAACACAAATTAACTATGGGTCCGTTTGATTCGCAAAGGTGGAGATGTTTTCTAATTCCATGTAAGTTGGGAAATAAAAATCCAAATACCCCAATATAAATGCATTTTCCATGAAATTGACAAAAAAACAAGTTTAAAGTAGTTGTACCTTGGAATGTAAACTCAATTTCCACTTTCGTATCAAACAGTCAATTTAGAAATTGAATTCTTCGAATACGACATTTTTCATGGACTTTAAACCAATCAAACGGACCCTATGTGAAATGCTGAATTAACAAATATTGAAATTTTTTGGAGTTATCCCTTTGTCAGGATAATTCATAGCCCAATCATTCTACTCTAAGTGATGCTTTCTACCTAACCATAGTTGCATAACTTCAACACTAGGCAGCGCTAACAATTGAGCTTAACGCTTCTTTTCTTCACTTTGAAACATACAAGCTACCTATGGTTCAATCAGGTTTCGAATACTCAGGAAGTAGGAGTGGGCTTAAAGAAAAAAAGAGTATTGCTATTGAAAGTTCCAAGCACGGTCAAAAAGAAGTCTTTGATCCCGATCTTTCACATGGACACGGCCTCCGACTCCAAGATAATGGGATGCTCCAAACTTTAATTCTAAAGTCACATCGTGTCCGAAGCTTGTCTACCTGGTGTATAAGGAAGACTAGCTAGAAATCCTTCTCAGAGCGAAGGGACTAAGATTCTAAAAAGAAAGTTTTCCCCAAGATTCAGCTCGAAAATTGGATTCGAGTAGCACTTTAACCGGACTTTTACTTACTAAAAATAGGTGTACGAAAGATAATAAAAAATGCCTATGAGATTCATTGATAGCAGAAGGGATTACTCACCCATCGTATGAATAAGAAAAACGAGAGGCTGAAAATTTAATAAAAATTTGTGTGATTAATTGTACCCCGACAGCCCATTTTCGGGCAATTATGCTTTTTGCAATTCCCGGAAGATGCGAGAGAGAGGAGAATTCCTTTTGGACTTTTCCTTCTTTCATTTTGAATTGAAGGAGAACGAACGCTATTATTGGACTTATCTAGATAAGAATAATAGTCATTATAATCTCCCATTGGTTAAGTAGGTTGTCGTAAATTCATTAATCCTGTTCCATCATCACTATCCGAAATAAGTGGCTTATAAAATAAGTAGATTAAAACTCATTCTCCATTACAAAAAAAAAAAAAAAATTTACATTCTGCCAAAGAATCGAAACTAATGGGGCCATGAAAATTTAGGATAAACTAAGAACCCAATTGATTTATGGGCACTCCATTAGGTGGGGCTTTCTACCTAAGATAATATGTCCCTCCTAAGACATGTATTTAATAACCCAATAATCCAGGGGGGAGGGGGGGGGGGGGGTGTGATGACAAGTTTATCATTTAATTATTTTTTATAGAATAATTTAACATAGTATGAGAGTAAGAACATGTTTAACGATCAAGTTTAATTGTCCTCTTTAATGGTTCAACTTTTAGATAAAATGGCTCGACAAGACCAAAACATCCATGACGTGCATCATGGATTGCTCAAGATTGATGATATAAGCATGAAGTGTGATGATGACCCACATTATCAAACATTTGTCAATATATGCATACCCTAGTTCCAAATTCCCAAAGATAGATACACAAGGGTGAGTTTGAACCACGTTATTTTGAATGAATGTATTATGGAATAGTAAATTGATGAAGAATGTGTGATTCAAAAGGAAAGAAAAATTATTGATATGATGGAAAATATTATTTTATTGAAAAATGCGTGGTTGAAAATTAGTAGAAGAATGATAATGAAAAAAATAATGTGTACCAAACAGGGCTAAATCTATTAACCCCACCCACCCCACCCCACCCCACCCCACCCCACTCCGTTCTCACCTCCATCCGTTCCCTCTAATGCCAACAGATCCCGTTACTTGGAAAATATTTGGAATTAAAGCAGCACACCAGCACAGCACTCAGTTATATATCAAAAAATAATGGCCATTCTTCAATCTTTGATGGTGCTGCTGATCAGACTCTCTCTCTCTCTCTCTCTCTCTCTCTCTCTCTCTCTCTCTCTTTCTCTCTACTTACTATATATATATATATATATATATATATATCCCATTCTCCACAACCCTACACCTACATTTTCACTTCTACTTAACTAAGAAACCATTGATTCATGGGGGAGAATAATTTCAACTTGCCACCCGGTTTTCGGTTCAATCCCAGCGATGAAGAGCTTGTAGTTCATTTCCTTCATAGAAAGGCTTCCCTTTTACCTTGCCATCCTGATTGCATCCCTGATCTCGATCTTTATCCCTATGATGCATGGGAATTAGATGGTAACATTCATCAAGATTATGTACCTATGTATTGTATATGTGCATGTATAATCATTTTTTTTCCTGGACATGTAGGTAAAGCAATGTGTGAAGGTAACAAATGGTACTTCTTCAGTAGGAGGACACAAAGCAGAATCAGTGGGAGTGGATATTGGCAGTCTTTGGTTGTAGATGAACCAATATACTCTAGTGATAACCAAAAAGTTGGCATGAAGAAATGTTATGCATTTTACATGGGTGAATCTCCAGAAGGTGTTAAAACAAATTGGATAATGCAGGAATTTAGGCTCTCTGATTCTTCATCATCAAGAAAAAGAAATTCCAAGATGGTAAGGACAAATTTCTACATAATCGTAAGTAAAACGTGTGGTGTACATGTTCGGTAATATGAACTATATGACTAAGAATTTATGAAAAAGCTCATATACATCTTGTTTATTGTAATATGGAATAGTGTCATTATTCCGTACTATACGTATATTTCGTGTATTTGTGCATGTATCAAATTTTTATGGGTATTGTATTATTGTATTGTTAATTATTTTGTAAAGTTACTAATTTAACTTTCTTTTATTTTGAATTTCTTGAAGGAATATAGTAAGTGGGTGGTGTGTCGAGTGCAACAGTATCACAATAATGACGATGATGATAGTGCAGGACTTTCATGCATGGACGAAGTTTTCTTGTCGTTGGATGATCTCGATGAAATTAGTTTGCCAAATTAGATCCAAGAAATAAGGATCCAAAGGGTGGAACTTACCCTCTATATATGTAAAATGTATTATTGGTCTTAGTTAAATGATATCAATTAATGCAAAATTATGTTATATGTCCAACAATTTTTTTAGTACGTTAGATTGGATGTGTACAATATCATTCAATATTGTTAGATAATGAATGGTGACATGAAATACTTACGAAGCGACTCCGAAATGAGTAATGCTATTCATCTTCACTGGAGTTGAGTATCAATCTATGTGGCAATTACATGACATTAAATAATGGATTCATTTAAGTACAAAATCATATGACTCATATAATTGAGTCTATCATTTAATGCTATGTAATTGGCACATAGACTGGGGTTCAACCCCAATGGAGATGAATAGCATTATTCTTCCGAAATAGTGACACGTGGAAATAGTCATCAGAACAATCGACTACAAGAATTGCACATTAAGATAAGATGGATTAAACTGGTCTCTCTATATGCCACAATGTTGCTTCAAAATTCTGTAATTTCATGATTTTGTTGGGGAACTGTCACGTGCAGGGATTATTGGATATGAGGGGGCCCATTAACCACTCTGTAGGATGTGGCGTAGCCGGATAGGGAGTTGGGTGGGTAGGGGTGGGGTGGGGTGGCATTTGGCATTCTTGATCTTCATATGCTATTGGGTAGCCCTATTTAGTTATTCTATGGTATGGTGGGAATTTGGCAGTTGTCGTGTATCACAAAGCTAAGAAATAATTTGTTGGTGTCCACTCAGAGAAGCATTAAGTCATTATGACGCAAGCATGAAATTCTTCAAAAATATGCGGATTTTAAAATTATTTTTCCTTTTTCTCATAGTAAGCCACTAAATTTCATATAACCCACAAAATATGAGGTGATTTCCCCATACTTTCCAAGAAATAAACTAATCAAAATTCATGGAATCCACAATTACTATTACTTATTATCTGTATATTCCGTGATATCCAATTTTATAATCACTTAAAAGCACTTCCAAGCATGGTACAATAGTAAAAAATAAAATTTCAAGTAAGCACGTACAATAGTAGGAAATAGAATTTAGACTTTATTCAAAAGGTTAAATGAATTATTTAGGTCGATATTTTTACTTCTACTCAGCTCGATGAAGTGTTTCACTAATAAAGGAATTCTCTCACATAATGTGGACATAAAGTAACGTAATAAGATCGATGTCGAGATGTTTTACTAATCTCAAGATGTTTTTTTTTTTTTTTCATGTGAACTATACAGAAAAATTGAAAGACAAAATTTAAGTAACGTTTGCAGTACAAATAGGGCAAAAAAGAAGCCCACCTTTTCCCTAGTCATGGGGCCATGTCTCGATCTCTCGTGTGCGAAATCAAATTTACTAATTCCTTTCAGCACGTTGAATTCAAACCTAATTAAAAGCACTTTTCAAAATAAAAAGAGCTTTCAAACTTGCAACTTGATTTCAACATTATGCATATCAAAGTTAATGGTGGCTATTGCAAGTTGTATTGGTCAAAATTAGTTAATAAATTATTATATACTTTAATCTTTTTACCTTCCTTAATCGTCAGCCTTTTGTATTAAAAACCAATTTCACTAAAAAACAAATACTATGTTGTACTTTTTACCTTCCCCTAATCCTTAGACCTATCAATAAGGGATAGGTACTATTGGTGTAACTTTCTGGTTAAGTATCGTTCTTAAACCAAAAAGTGTACAATCAGATAAGTTATGGCCCACTTAAACCAAACCCTCAATCTTTTATAACAAAAACTCGACTACTCGGATCGACCGACCTTAGGCAGATTACGCTTTTAAATTTGTCAACAGGCCGTGGATATTTTGTTAGATAAGTGTTTCAGTACTAAACACCGGATTTACACATTGGATACCGTATTTGCAAGAATTTAAATATTGGATTTCCACGTACCCTTTTTGCATGTAATTTTGAATATAGCAAATTCAATTATATATAACAGATTTAAAGAGAACAACAAAATATCAGTATACAAAAACGAGTAACAAACAAGAAAAAAAAAAACAAATTTGTTAGGCAATTTGTTGTCAAACGACCTCCCTGGGCGATGATGAAAGTCTCGGTTGTTTTTATCCAGTTGGCATTGGCCAATTGACTGCATATATATCGACACCACAATTTATGGAACTATCCACGTAACCCACATGGGCCATTCGAAGCAACCTAATTTAATTAGGGTTGCTCATGGCCCAACCCGAATTAGGACGGCTCTTACCGGTTAATAGCTCACATTTCCTTTGTGTTATTGGGCCTATGACCTAAAAGCCCATCCATTCACTATACATAGCTAGCCTAATGTCCAACAAGTGAGAAAAATCATATAACCGTTCTTTGCCTTTGAAGAGAATCGATTTTCACAGTCTTTGTGCTCTCTTTACCTTGCTTTGTGATCTTGGTAGTGAAATCTTTTCTTCTTCTTAAGTTAACCTGTGTGGTTAACATTCCTAGCTATTTATTCTTCTTCCTCCATAGCTCTTTGTGGGTTAATTCTCGGTTTTGAGCAACCAAGGAAGGAGGTGAAGGTTTGTGGTGATTTCTTTGATTGTGGTGTTGATTTTGGAGACTGAGCCCGGTGATTCTTGGTGCAAAGTGTTGGTCTACAATTTACATATGGTATCAGAGCTTTAGGAGTGATTTTCGGACCCAAAATCGACCAAGAACGGACCTGGAATCGCGTGAACAGTCTTTGCCAAAAGTGCAGACAGATTTCTTCAAGCAGTCCGAGTTTCTTCAAGCAGTTTGAGCACGTTCCTTTGGGTTTTTCAAGAAACCAACACCACTGGAGGCTTCTGCAGGTGGAGGCGATCCTCCCTGACCGGCGCGTGAAATTCCGGCCGGCGCGTGTGGCGGCGCGTGAAGCCCACGCGCAGAGGAGAAGGGCGGCGCGTGGAGGCGCGTGGGGCGTTTTCAGGCCTCGACTTCTTCAGGCAGTTTGTTTGTCTTGATTTCCTGAACGTACTGATATTTTTGTTTAAGTGTTTCAGGTTACGCAGGAAAAGTTGGACGATTTTGCCCCCGGTTGTTCGACGGTCGAGGCTGCAAAACGCTTACTGAATTACTTTAGACCATAAATTGTGGCTCTAAAGCAGTAATCTCGCAACTCTCGATAATTACGGACTCAGACAAGTCCGCTCTGGTAAATTGGCTGATCCTCTCGTTAATTTTCAGCACTAGCGCGTCATCGTGTGGGGTGACATTAGGTTTGGGGTTACCGTGAAGGGGTAACCATTGCTTGTGCTAGAAATTAGGAAATAATTGCTCTCTTCGTTCGTTACGTAATTGGAATTTGCTCTTTTGATTAATTACAGCATTTTATCGATTTTCTGATATACTGTGAGTGAAACTATTTTTGTTATTATCTCTCTGGTTGCTTTTGTTAAGTCTCTAAAATACCTAGACCTTACCCGTTTGAAAATTTCTTTAATCTAAGATCGTGAATCTTACGAAACCCTGGGAATCTAAAAACGGTGTATATTTGTGAACCTAGGTCTGCTTTGTGTGGCTTAATTGTGATTTTGTGTTTCTTGTTGAAAATGACAACGCGCAATTTTGATTTGGGGACTTTTACTGGAAAAGGTGATTTTTCTATTTGGCAACAGAAAATGAGGGGTATTTTGGTTCAACAAAAAGTTTCAAAAGCCATTGATGGCAGTTTTGTCGCTGATTTTTCAAAAGAACAAAAAGAAGAGGTTGATGAGCTCGCTTACACCTCTATTATTTTACACTTGGCTGACGCTGTTTTAAGAAAAGTGGGTAAACTAAAAACCACTGAAGAACTTTGGAAAAAGTTGGAAGATCTGTATTTGCTAAAATCTACTCCCAACAAGCTTTACTTACTTGAGCGTTTTTTCAGTTTCAAAATGGATTCTTCAAAAGAATTGGATGACAACTTGGATGTGTTTAACAAACTTGTTCAAGATATTGTTAACTGTGGTGAGTCAGTGTCTGAAACATACAAGGCTATCATTTTGCTAAATGTTATACCTGATACTTATCGTGAAGTCAAAAATGCTATTAAGTATGGTAGAGACACGTTGACACCCGAAATTGTCGTTGACTCCCTTAGAAGTAAGGAGATGGAGATGAGAGCTGAAAAACATGATAAGAAAAGCGGTGAGATTCACATGATGAGAGGTAGAACTCAGTTTAGGCAAAACAGTCATGATGGTTACCAAAGTAGTGGCGAGTCAAGTAGTAATGGACATAGAAAGAAGGGCAAGGGTAAACCTAGGTCCAAGTCTAGGACTAAGGAACGAAAATGCTATGGCTGTGGAACACGGGGCATTTTATAAAGGATTGCTATAAAGAGAAAAACAAGAAAAAGGGGGGAGATCGAGATGAGGTTAATGTGTTATCTTCTGTTTCTGATGATTGTGATGGTGAAGTCTATTTGATTACAAGTCCTGATGTTTCTCCTGCCGAATTGAACTTAACTGCCAATTCTCGTTTTCATGAGTGGATTCTTGATTCTGGTGTATCTTTTCATGTGACATCGCATAAAGATTGGTTTGAAAATTTGCATGAATCAAATGATGGGCATGTTGTGTTGTGTGACAATTCTGCTTACAGTGTCGTTGGCATGGGTGATATTACTTTAAAGTTTGATACTGGCTTTGTGTATACTTTAAAAGATGTTAGATATATCCCTGAATTGTCTAGAAACTTAATTTCAGTAGGACGACTTGAGAAATCTGATTTCACCGGTAAAATTGGAAATGGGATTTTGAAATTGATTAAGGGTGCACTTGTCTCTATTAAGGGTGTTAGAAAAAATGATATTTACATAACTACTGGGGAAGTGATGAGAGGCTTAAACTCCTCTATCTCTTCCGCTAAGTCTGATCACACACAAAAATGGCACAATAGACTTGCACATGTGGGTATTAAGGGGATTAAGCTTCTTAATGATAAGGGTGCTTTTGGAAATGACTGTGTGTCGACCATTGTGTGCTTGGTAAACATCACAAAACTACTTTCTCCTCGAGTGTTCATAAAACTAAAGGCATGCTTGAATATGTGCATTCGGACCTGTGGGGTCCATCCAGTACGCCTACTCCAGGTGGGAATAGGTATTTCTTGTCAATTATTGATGACTACACTAG
Source organism: Fraxinus americana (assembly GCA_035079005.1). Lineage (NCBI taxonomy): Eukaryota > Viridiplantae > Streptophyta > Magnoliopsida > Lamiales > Oleaceae > Fraxinus > Fraxinus americana. The sequence continues at coordinate 6,113,702 of CM068719.1, forward strand.
GAAAGTGTGGGTTTATCTTTTGAAGGATAAATCCGACACTTTCGATAAATTTAATAATTGGAAAAGACAAGTTGAAAATCAAACTGGTAAAAAGATCAAGTTCTTGAGAACTGATAATGGCCTAGAGTTTTGTAACACTGATTTTGATAATATGTGCAAGGAAAGTGGAATAACAAGACATAAAACGGTTCCTTACACTCCCCAACAGAATGGGGTAGCGGAAAGGATGAATAGAACTATACTTGATAAAGTACGTTGCATGATGTTAAGTTCTGGAGTCCCAAAGTCCTTTTGGGGCGATCTTTGTTATATTTGCTTGTTATTTGATTAATTTGACTCCATCTGCTGCATTGAATGGTGACACTCCACATGAAAAATGGTTTGGTAAACTAAGTGATTACTCCATGCTTAGAACTTTTGGTCATCGCATTTTCTCATCGAGTGAGGGAAAGCTTGAACCGAGAGCTAGAAAATGTGTTTTTCTAGGTTACCCGAAGGTGTCGGGGTATAGGTTGTGGGATAGGAGCCATAAGGGAGTTAAAATCATTGTGAGTAGAGATGTCACATTTAATGAGAGTGAAATGCCATGTATGAGAGCTGAATCTGAACCTGTGAGTGAGGAGATTCAAGGTGAAGAGAGTGGTCAGTTGGAGGTGGAGTTAGAAAAACCTAGCACATCTGTCACTGTTACACAGAGTGAGGTGGAGACTCGGGGAACAACAACCTAATGTTGAGAACAGAGAGGAAGTAGTAGTAGAAGAACACCCTGAAGAAGAGAATCCTCTAGCAGACTATAACTTAGCTAGGGATAGAGAGAGGAGACAGACTAGAGCACCTGTGAGATTCGGTTATGAATCCGAGCTAGCTTTTGGTCATGCGAGTTATGAGGAGCTGGCTGATAGGGAACCAAAGACCTTTGAAGAGGCGATGAAGAGTGACCAATCTGAAGAGTGGTTCAAGGCAATGAAAGATGAGATGAGTTCTCTAGAGAAGAATCAAACTTGGGAGTTAGTACCAAAACCTAAGAATAAATCTACTGTTGACTGTAAGTGGGTTTTTAAGGTTAAGGAGGGTATTAGCACAACTGAACCCTTAAGGTTTAAGGCTAGATTAGTGGCCAAGGGATACACTCAGAAGGAGGGAGTTGATTACAATGAGATTTTTTCACCAGTTGTTAAGTACACTACTATTAGGGTCATGCTTGCATTGGTTGCACATTTTGACTGGGAACTTGAACAACTTGATGTAAAAACTGCTTTTTTACATGGTGAACTTGATGAGCAAATCTTTATGAATCAACCAAGAGGTTTTAAAGATAAATTAAAACCTGACTATGTGTGTTTTCTGAAAAAATCCTTATATGGCTTAAAACAATCGCCTAGACAGTGGTATAAACGTTTTGACTCTTTTGTACTATCTATAGGGTTTATCGTAGTAAGTTTGATCATTGCCTTTATTTCCAACATAATGATACTAGTAATGACTATGTGTTCTTATTGCTTTATGTGGATGATATGCTCTTAGTTGGTTCATCATCTAAATGGATAAGTGATATAAAAACAAGTTTGAATGGTGAATTTGACATGAAAGACCTAGGAAAAGCTAAAAGAATTCTAGGTATGGAAATTGAAAGAGATAGGTCAAATTCCATCTTGTTTTTGCATCAATCGTCGTATATTTCTAAAGTGCTAAAGAAATTTGGCATGCATGAGTGCAAATCTGTTACTTTACCTTTAGCTAGTCATTTCATTCTATCTAAAGATCAATCTCCTTGTAATGAAAAGGAGGTAGAATACATGAGTAGAATTTCATATTCAAATGTGATTGGCTCTGTTATGTATTTGATGGTTTGCACTAGACCTGATTTAGCTTTATTTGTGAGCACTCTTAGTAGGTATATGTCTAATCCTGGTCCCGAAACCTTTGGGAAGCCTTAAAATGGTTGTTAAGGTATTTAAAGGATACTTGTAATGTAGGTCTAAAGTTTGGTGTTAATAATGATGGTGTTAAACTAAAGGGATATGTTGATGCCGATTATCTTTGGGGATAGGGATAATAGGAAATCCACTTCGCTTATGTGTTTACTTTGTCTAACTCTTGTGTTAGTTGGAAATCACAGTTACAACACATAGTTGCACTATCCACTACAGAATCTGAATACATTGCTACCACTGAAGCTATTAAAGAAGCTTTGTGGCTTAGGGGCCTTTTACATGAACTGTGTGTTCTAAATGATTATGTGGTAGTATATTCAGATAGTCAGTCTTCCATACATCTATGTAAGAATCCTGTTTTTCACGAACGCACCAAGCACATTGATGTTAGACTACATTTCATTAGAGATATTGTGTCTCAAGAAGTTGTAAGACTTGAGAAAATACACACACAATATAACCCTTCAGACATGGGTACTAAGGTGTTACCGTTGATGAAGTTTAGAAGTTGCAAAGATCTTCTAAACATCGGTGGAGGTAAATGATTTCCAATTTTATTGGTCTTACCTTCTTGGATTATTACTAATGCTTAGTAATTTCTTTCTTTCCAGGTCCTTTGACACCAAGGTGGAGGTTTGTTAGGCAATTTGTTGTCATTCTTTCTTTGCAGGTCCTTTGACACCAAGGTGGAGGTTTGTTAGGCAATTTGTTGTCAAACGACCTCCCTGGGCGATGATGAAAGTCTCGGTTGTTTTTATCCAGTCGGCATTGGCCAATTGACTGAATATATATCGACACCACAATTTATGGAACTATCCACGTAACCCACATGGGCCATTCGAAGCAACCTAATTTAATTAGGGTTGCTCATGGCCCAACCCGAATTAGGACGGCTCTTACCGGTTAATAGCTCACCTTTCCTTTGTGTTATTGGGCCTATGACCTAAAAGCCCATCCATTCACTATACATAGCTAGCCTAATGTCCAACAAGTGAGAAAAATCATATAGCCGTTCTTTGCCTTTGAAGAGAATCGATTTTCACAGTCTTTGTGCTCTCTTTACCTTGCTTTGTGATCTTGGTAGTGAAATCTTTTCTTCTTCTTAAGTTAACCTGTGTGGTTAACATTCCTAGCTATTTATTCTTCTTCCTCCATAGCTCTTTGTGGGTTAATTCTCGGTTTTGAGCAACCAAGGAAGGAGGTGAAGGTTTGTGGTGATTTCTTTGATTGTGGTGTTGATTTTGGAGACTGAGCCCGGTGATTCTTGGTGCAAAGTGTTGGTCTACAATTTACAAAATTAAACAGTAAAACTTTTAACCCGAGGCCTATGTTGCACATAGTTTCCTTAAAACAGATTTGTTCCCTCACCGTCTGTATTTGAGATTTAACTTGAGCGTTTGTTTTCCAAGATATAACGGTAAACCTGTAGAGTCAACTTGATAACAAAGCGAGTAATAATGAGGAGATTAAGTATCACAATCGCCAATGTAAATATCATCGTTAATAGTATAAAACTTTAGACGAGATAGTTGAATACTTCAATAGATACAATTAATAACTTGTCACACTCCTTACATAACATTAAAAACTATTTCATTGCTTAATGAGTTCGTAAGCACTGAACATAATCATCTCACCGATACACTGCATTTACAAACAACAGCACATGCATGAGAGAGAGAGACAGAGTAATGTAAATGTATAAAATGAATTCCCCCTTTGAACTATATACTATAGTTATGGTCGTTTGACAGGATTTTCATTTTTGCTTCTACTTCTCATAGAAGAGCTTCCTCACTAGGGATTTGTTTGATAGAATTTTTGCTTTGGCGTATATTTCTTATAGAAGAATTTTTTTAGAAAATTACTTTAAATCAACTTTCTTTAAAAGTTCTTCTGAATATTTTGAAATTTTTTATTCAATCATGTTAAAAACCTGCTTCTTAATTTGAAGATAATTTTTTTGACCCTTATTAATTATGAATAAAGGCGAGTCATTCCTATGGTTGCACAAGTTGTAGGAGATTGTACACAGATAATATGCATATTATACTCATCAAGAACATGTCGTTAATATGCGTCAAATCGAAATATCATTCGACTTACCGAAATCTGATTTGAGAAGACAAATTAGTGAATTACCGACTTCGAATATATGAACATGAATTCATCACTTTCCAATCTTGAACGCGTGTCATTCATTAATTCAAACATTGCAATAAAACACATAAATAAATTAACCATATTCTGAAATCAAAAGAATATAGTTACTTTCCGAAATCAAAATACTAAATTAGAATGAAATCGGAAAAAGAAAAATGAGATGCAAGTGATGCGATAGGCCGAGGCAAGTGTTTCACACTTTGTCCTTAAGATGAATTTGCCCCGCATCGATGCTAACGTTTCTAGCAATCATCTCCCAAAATACAACGATCACGTCAAGCCATAGGAGCACTCCAAATGGCTTAAACCAACGAACTCAAACGGAATTCTCTCTTTACCATAACCATGATTGTGATGCAAGTATTTTATACAAACTAAAGTGTAAGCATGGAATTGAATAATATAGAACTATCACTTTGAATTGTACTCAATCCAAACACATGAGAATCTATATATAGTAGTTGAAAAGGTTTGTCAAAAGACAACCATATCAAGAGATACATCTCTTGAAATTAAGATTCATAACTATTGGAGAGTAATCATACCAAAAGTTATAATCTCCAAAGGTTATGATCTTCCATATGAAAAGACACATCTTTTCATCTACACATTTTCTAGAATATTCCACAAAATTCTACACGATTTTCTAACAATTTCAAGTGTTTAAGAGGCTTAAATTTGGATTAATTTCTCATTCACCAAATAACGAATTCCGCTTAAATCATTTAAATTGGTCACAACCAATTTCCGATACAAAATTTCAACAAAAGTCACTATGGTTGCACAAGACATGCCCAGGCCAATCTCAACTTGTTCATATTGATAGAGTAATTATATTCACACTATATTTTTTTATTTTTTACATCACATTTTAATTTTATTTAAAGTCCTCAATCTTTGCTTACTATAATCCTTTTGTCGTTTACTTTATTTTTTTGGATTTTATTTTTAACATTTTATTAATTAACACATCTCATATTTTATAATGGTTTTTTTGTAAAACAAGTCCGTTCGAGGCGTAAAATAAATTATTTTTGAATTATATTTTTAAAAATTAACAAATGCAAAAGTATGACAATATTTTTTCTTGGTTTTAATGTACACAAAAAAATAAATTATTTTAACTAAAATCATCATCAAAGACAAGATTTGTTAATTAATAAAATGTTGAAGATTAAAGTTTGACGACAAATAAGTATGGACAAAAGTTTTACAATGAGTAAAGATTAAGCACGAATTAAAATGTGGTGCTACTAAAAAAATTATGGTGTGAATGTGTGTGTGTGTGTCTCTCTCTCTCTCTCTCTCTCTCTCTCTCTCTCTCATGAACAAAAGCCTAATCTTTCTAATTGCTTCTCTTTGAATGATGATTTAGCATGACCGTTGCTTTCGATAAAGACTAATGAATGTATTCGTATCAAAGAACAAAGAAAAAGCTCAAAGTCAGTCAACAATTACAAAGAATGGAATGAGAACGGAATAGTATTATGAGATAGAAACTTGTACAAAGTGGGTACACCACAAATGTAATAAACAATTTTAAAGAGCCCGCCGAAAATTGACATTTATCCTAACTAATACACTAACACTTGAGGCCAAAAACCTAAAGAGCCCTCAAAAATTGGTCGTTCAATATTAAACCTATACATATTTGCCCCTGTATTTAGGCTTTGTACTAAATTTTGCATCACCTGAACCACTAATCTGAATATCAGCAGGTTCAAAAACTGCTGAATGTAAGTTACCATCTTCTAACCACTTCAAATGATTTTCCTTGAACTCCAAATGCTTGATCCTAGCTGCCTCTGCAATATCTTCGGTGTACGGTGCAATCTTGATCATGGTTAGCAACACCCGGTTGTACCTGTAGCTAAGGATTTGTTCGCAAGAAGCAACCAATTTGAAACATGGGTGCTCTGGGAAATTGGGATCTATCAATTCATTCTCTCTTAGAACAGGGTAGAAGTAGACAAGTCGTCCCCCTGGTATAAGCATCCTAGCAGCGAGGTCAAGCAAATCATGCACACACTCCACTAAGCTGTAAGCGGCAGTAGACGGTATGTGGCCAGTCCTCTTGTCATTGGGAACTGTATAGGGAGCAATAATACCTTTCAAAAGCTTACGGCCACCAGATTTACGTCCTCCAGCACGAACACCGTAAGGTGGATCACAAATTATGGCATCGAACACCTGCGAGAAGCCCTAGAGAAGTTCAATTATTTATTTATTTATTATTATTATTTTATTTTTTTTGAAAAAAACAAGGAAAACTATAGCAGGAGTAGAACAACACAGCTAATGGAAAGTTAGATCCGACTCATTCCCCTGGCCATGATAAAGTTAGTAACCAAGTAGTCCAAAGTACTTATATCCATTTCAACGAGTGTGACTCTGATGCCAACTGTTAAGACTCTATTCAGACCTTGGCCTTGGTGACATAGTTGGACACAATGGCCTAAAATACTGGTGCCATCTGTAACAGAACACTCTCCTCCTTCATTCTGGCACATCAGGTACATGGTTCATAACCACCCCCCCCCCCACCCACCCCAACACACACACACAAAACAAAAAAAAAAAAGTAAAAAGTAATAACCAAAATTAATAGAACGTTGTTTGGAAATGCTTGGAAATCAAGCAGTAATATCAGAAAGTTAAGGAGACAATATGCAAAAATAATGTACTGCAGCAACATGAAAAGAGGAAACAAATTGCATAACCAACTTAAGTGGACAAATTACCTCTTTTAATCCAGAACGCCAAGGTGGAAGGTTATTGTCTGCCCTTAACAATGATAATGGCATAGGCAATCCATACTGTGAAGCAGCAGAAACACGACTCAGGCTTACAGCTGACAGACAAATGCCAACATGCACATAAAATTTTTCTTTAGGAGTGATCACTTCATATGCTCGATGACAACTCACATAAAAAGTACTATGAGATTGTTATAAATTTGACGACAAGGGATGAAGAAAATATTCACATAACAAGTTAGTGATATATTAAAAGAAATAGTTCCAAGAATAGAGTAATTTAAAAAGATGAAGAAAAGAAAGTCTAAAAATCACCTGCTTGAAATTGCTCCAGACATTACAATCAGGACCACGGCCATCACGCACTACCCGAATGTCAATATCTGCACCCTGAAATATTCACTTTAGTGAAACTGGAACTAAATCAGATGTGACTAATTTGATTAAACAAATATCAGAGAAATAAACATGGCATAATTTTTTGAGTTGATTATTGGTCATTCGCTGGCGTGTTCGCCATGATTCCTTAAATGATCAATAATCAAACTTTCTTATTAGAAAGCAAATCAAGCATTGGCTCATGTAATAACATTTTAAAATGATGATTTTACCAGATGCACCAAAAACCCTCACCAGATAATTTCAATAACTTGCCAATGATCAATAATAAATAATTATCATCCAATAATCTTAAACTGTGCAAACAGTGAATGAAAAATAATCCTAAATTTTGCAGAACATCACAAACCATTGTCATCGCTCCAAAATGAGCTGCCGCAATCAGAATGCTTCCAGTGCCAACAAAAGGGTCATAGACCAATTTGCCAGTTCTGACTTGTGCTTGATTCGCCATTAAGAAAGCCATTTCTGCGTCCATTGCTGTTGGGCCAAGATATTTGCGGCTTTTTAATTGATAGGTTTGCAAGATCTTCCTATTAGCAGTTCCAATCTCCCGACCAAAAAAGATCCTCCTATGCACGATGGGAGGAAGCCCATTCTCAGATCCATAATCATCATTATCCATAAGAACGAACTTGTGTTCAGGTTTTTTCAAATTCACCCGTCCCTGAAAGATACTGAGTTATTTGTTAGCAACAATTGATAACATTAGTATCCAAAAGGATCTACAGAAAAGTTCAAATCTCCTTGGGTCACCTAACTGACATTTTCCATCACATAAACCGAAAAATCTACTTTAAAAGTCTGAACATGGACATCTACGAACTCATTCAGGAAAAAACAGAGAAGCACACTAACTTCGTCCAGGTTCATGAAGACAAAAGAAAAAAAGAATATAATTTTCGAAATAATGAAGTCTCCTTCAACAACATTTTATAGTCCAGGTCATCTTGAAGCCGTTCCATATTTACAGTTATCTAAGTTAGCAATAGCCTTGAAGATTTTAACTTTTTTGATTTACTGTATTTTTAAGTTCCCCAAATTCCAATTTGAAATGAAACACAATTACACCTTAAAAGGAATGAATGCTAGCTTCTGAAGGAGATTATTTTGCTCCTGAAAGCTGATCACCTTCCCAAAGCTTTCAACAGTAATCTTAAAAGTACCGTCAGGTGTTAAGAATGGCAACATCCGTTCATCCGGATAACTATTGATAGCTTCTTCCAATTCCTCAAAAGTTTGTCCTTCCCCCCAGAGTTCATATATTCCCTTCACAAGAATACCTGCACGCTCAAAGAGACCAAGGCGTTAGATTTATCCTCAAAACTCTTATCAAATATCACAGCATGAAGATAAAAGCCGAAATGCTGGATTAAAGCATGATTAGACAAAAATTTACATATCATAATATTTAAGCCGAAAGCATGATTACAATAAAGACATTGAATGAACTGCAACAAGCTAATTCTTATTCCCAATAAACTTGGGTTACGCTAGTGAATCAACACTTGTGAGCTTGTGTTTTAACTTACCAACTCGTTAAATGGTAATCCATTTTTACTCAAAAATTAAATTACCACAAGCGATTACTCTAGAATATATCTTAAAATGAAAAGAAACAGACAAGAACACCGTCTTAACTCGATTCAAAAGCATTGCAAAAACTATAATTGCAAAAAGTGCTTCCCAGTTCATTCAACCAATAAAGTCAAAAAATGAAATACCAATCTAGGTTTTGTCTTAATTCAACGGAAAATATCATACAACACAAAAAACTCTGTATTTATGCGGGCATATATATAAACGAAAATGCTTACTTCGACCGGCGATGTTTCGAGCAATTTCTTCAGAAGGAATATTGACGAAATGGAAAGGTGAATCGGGGTGGTGGTCCTCCGGAAGCCTCCATTCCAGCGATCCTGTGGTCGTGCCATCGAATGCACCGAAGAGTCCGGCAAGAGATTCGAACTCGGGTTTTCTATATTCTATTAGTCTATGGTAGAACACGCATAGATACCACATATTGGACTACAATTTTGCACTGTAAGGAGATGAATTCTACTTCAACGAAAGGAATGCTTTCGCAGGCTATACAACGACGTAAGAGAAACTACAGTAGTGGCTGAGAGTGGAGGAGGTGATGGCGCGCGCCGCGCGGAGTGAGCAAAGGCGACGTCAAGGCCCGTGTCCGGTGTCTGACGGCGAGTGGTACAGATTAATCTTCCTCTTTCCAAAACCCAAAACCCTCGAGGATAAATTTCATTTACGGTAATTAAACATCCAGCAAAACTTAATTTGATCAATAAATTTAGCACTCAGCCCCATTCTTTCAAAATTTATTTTTCCTCAAATTCATTGCAATTGTACATTTCTCTTATAAGATAATTTTACAGGTAAATTCAAAAAAAAAAATCTGATTTCTAATCACAAATTCTCCAAAAATTCACTATTACAAAACTATCTTTTTCACAAAAAATTTGCCTCAAAGATGGCCTTGCTGATTTAATTGAAATTAATAATTTGTCTTAATTGAGTTATTAAATTTCTATTAAATCAGTAAATTGCAATGTTATTTCAAATTAGGAGCCTGTTTGAGCCATAATTTTTTATGAAAATTCATATTGGAATAGTATTTTTGATGGAAAATGTGCGGTTTAAAAAAGAACTTTTTTTTATTTGCCTGTAATATTATTTTATTGAATAATGTATTTTTGAAAATAACAAAGAAAAAAAAATATATTTTAAAAATAATGGATACCAAACAAGGGCTACATTATCTCAACACTGAAAACAAATTTAATTTTTAAATTCATTAAAATAAAATATTAATTTTAACTATACTCTCATATTTATTATTAATTTATAATTATGATATTCATGAGAATTTACTATTATTCATCTTTATCTATAATTTATAATATGTCAAATATCATATCAAGTGAAAATATTTTTTGAACGATTCTATCCTTACTATAATTCAATTATTTTAATAATACCTTACTTTTTGTTTTTCAATATGTATTTAATTATTTCAATAATACCATACTTTTCATTTTTCAATATGAATTTAATTTATTAATCATTTGAATAATATTATCATGAATTATTTTGCCAACTATTTAGTTATGATAAATATACATTTGACACATTTATTAACTTACTTTTCATTTTTCAATATATATTTGATCATAATAATGATAATAATATCAAGTGGGAATAATTTTTTGGACGATTTTATCTTTATTATGTCCTTGTTTGGTTCCCATTATTTTCAAAATATAGTTTTCTCTCTTGTATTTTCAACCACACATTTTTCAATAAAATAATATTACATGCAAATTCAAACACAATATTATTTTTTTATCACATATTCTCCATCAAAATGTATTTTGAGCAAAAAAATGAGGCTCAAACAGGCTATATAATTCAATTATTTCAAAAATACCTTACTTTTCGATTTTCAATATTTATTTAATTTATTTAACCATATTTGATATATTCATTACATTTTCGTTGTTCAATATGCATTTAATTTATTTAATCATTTGAACAATATTATCATGAATTATTTTATCAATTAATTAGTTATGATCAATGTACATTTAACAGATTCATTTCGCTTGATTGGATAGTAAATTAAATTCATTAAAAAAATAAGAACAAAAGATAAATATTTTTAGAGTATTCTTCCAATTAAGTTATTCACCATCTTAAGCGAATATGAAGAAATGATAATATTCGTTGGATGTTCAGATAATATAAAAAAGGTAAATGGAGAGAGTATTTTAATTGACTTTTTCAACTATTTAAATTGTTTTAACAAACTGGTTTTTATTTCATTTGAATCAAAAGTTTATTTCACATTATTTTTTATATTCTCACATCTTCAAATATTATTTTCATAGCACATATAAAATATTTCAAAATAACATGTGACGCGCGTTCAGCTATGACTAGTATTTATAAATTTGCTAAACGTACGCTCTTTACATAATCTTGACTTTAGATGTGTAGTTGGTAAAGAACATGATAAATTTTTAAAAATTTTCTTTCAATTCCCTTCTGGATTTTATTTTAAAAATTTGCCTTGGTCGACATTTGACCCTAAAATCCAATAATATTAGAACCAAATTAACTTTTTGAACTTTTTATTAACTGCACTGTCTCTTCGGCAACTGTACTTCTTGGATCTAATTTAACTTCAATGATTTGATAATTTCTTGATCCACCTATGATAGTAGTGGCCAGATTGAGCCTCAATTTTTTTTTTTTTGTGTGTAAAATGTATTTTAGAGTAGTAAATTGATAAAAAAATGTATGGTTAAAAATTAAGGAGAAATTTCAAGTTTTCGTGTAATATTATTTTATTATAATTGAAAGTTAAAATTCTATTCCCAATGTAGGGGTGGCAACCGAGCAGACCGGCTCGTCGGCTCGGCCGCTTGGCTCGTCAAAAAATGAGCCACGAGCACGAGCCGAGCAGGCCAACTCGCTAGGCGAGCGGCTCATGGGCGAGTCTTTGTGAAGGGTTATTTTTTTTCAAAAAAAGGGTATATTTTAAAAAAAAAAATTAACGAGCTCGCGAGCTGACCCACGAGCCACGAGCTCATAGGTCGAGCTCGACCCATGAGTAACGAGCCAAGCTCGTGGGCAAACGGGCCGAGCCGAGCCATCCCTCAATGTGTTGCTTTCCTTGCAAAATTCTTCCGTTAAAGCTAATAAATAATTTCAGAAATCTTATGGCTTTCTTTGTTTGAGTATGTGCCGCAGGTATAAACGAGTTGACTCTTTTTCTATTTTTTGTTGGCATCCAATTTGAAGAGGCCACTCGGATAATACGTGGAGTACTCATTTAAAGCAAGAATAACGCCACGTAGCTCCACTGGATATATTTTCTCAATTTATGTGGCGTTAATATGACATTAAATTATAAATGAAATTATGATTTAATTTCACATTTCATTTAGTATATTACCTAACACTACATAGAGTGTGATTATAACTCCAATGGGGCTAAATAACTTTATTTTTAAAGTAAAGAAACGTGAATTATGTTCCCTATGACGTCATACTTTTATAACCAATCACGAGCAAGAAGGTGTCCTTAGCACCTTTCATCACCGCCAATCAAAGGAAAGCAATAACGGCCTAGAGCACAAGCTACGACTTAAGTGTAATGAGTGTCCATCGTCGCCGAACTTTCCGAAGGTGTCCTTAGCACCTTTCAGCACCACCAATCAAAGGAAAGCAATAACGGCCTACAGGCTACGACCTAAGTGTAATGAGTGTCCATCGTCGTCGAACTTTTCGGCCAATAAAAACTCTCCAAAATAGAGTGGTGACATGCATTGACACGACCCCGTCTCGAGTTACCCTAGTGGACCCAGACGTGACGTGCACCAATGATGAGTTCCAACTAGATGCTAGACCCACCACCAAGGCCACATAGACTGTTCTACAACTGTTTGAATATTTATTGAATACAATATTTTTGTAGAAATTTTGGCAGCGTTTCCCCTGAAAATAGAACAAAACCAACCTAAAATTTTACAAAAGACCTCATACGATAATCAATACCAAATATTTGGGAACCACCAATTCCACCAATACCACCACAACTAAATCAATACGAATAAACTCAACTGAACAATTCTACTACAAAATATCATGTCTGCATGCATGTATTACAACACTTGAACAACCCATCGACGAAGTGAACATTAAACAAAATATCAGACCAAGTGTTATGTGAACATGAGTTCCCAACTAAACATTTACATGCTATGATATGGTTAAAATCATGCAACATAATGATGGGTAGTCAGGCTCTTGACTTCAGCAGGCTTTTCAGGTATCTCAAATTCAGCGGCCTCTTGATAGGAAAAACATGGCAAAATATATGAGCTTGTAATTCAATGAGTAGATAGTTCGCAATAACATATACTGCTTCCATTTATAAATTTTTACTGAAAAATCCAATTTATTTTTTTCTTACAGTTTTAAGAAATTCTGATAATTTCTTTTATAACTGAAACATGCTAAAATCATAAAATTCATACTCTTTATTCTGAATAACCAACTGTAAAATATATTCAGTATAGACAATCCGGTATCAACATAAATCTGTGTAAAGCTATCATTTCTGTAAGTTAGAATTGTATTTATGTAACTGAATAAGCTGAATTCTATATTAGGGTTGGGCAAAATGTCCGAACCAAACGAGTTTTCCTAAATTAAAAACCCGAAAGGGTATCTGAATCAAGAACCAATGGGTTCGGTTCGATTCTCGGTTCTAGACCAAGAACCGAATAAGAATCGATTTTTTTTTTTTGATAAATCAATTTATTATTTTTTTCTAAACAAATTAACAATTTTTTTGTTTTAACTATTTGACACACACACACAGATATATATATATATATATATATATATATATATATATATATATATATATATATATATATATATATATATTCTTTAACCCGTTTAATTTTGGGTTGGTTTATAGTTTGACTTTTGTTTCCTATTGGATTTAGTTTAGATTGTGTTTGGTTTCAGTCTTGGGCTAGGCTTTAGTTGCTATTTCAGCCACTCATGGTGGGTTTAGATTACGTTTTGGGTTGGGTTTTAAGTTGGGTTACAGTTATCCCCAGATATATATTCTCTAACCCCCACTCACAAAAGCTCAAACCGAGTCCGATCAAAGAGGAAACCTAAATTGAAATTGAACATCTACATACACAAAAGAGGAACGCCGCCGAGTCCGACCACGCAACCGAGTCCGACCAAGACCACGGATATACAGACCATTTGAAGTTCGAAAGAGGTAACTTGTAATTTGGAGTTGGTGAGTTGTCAGTCTTTGTAGTTTGAAGCCGCGACATCCGTCCAAGCTTTTGTTCTGATTCTGCTTTTCACAGTCTGTTGATTTTGTTGATTTACAATCTGATTTTAACTGATTTTGTTCTAACTTATTGTGGGTTTCTAGTTTTTGGTTTCTTTGGTGGCATTTTTTTGCGACTTTTGGTTTATTGTGTATCTATTTATTTAGCTAGCATTAAAAATATAGCACACTGGCAGGAATTTGAGGTTCACTTTTAACCTTGTTCCAAGATTGCAATTCTCTCCAAAATGTCACTTTATTTTGTATTGCAAAATAGAAATAGATAAAAGGACTTGTTTATTTTATTACTTCAATTTAATATTGAGTAACTGATCATATTTTTTGATTTATGTAGAAATAATGATTTGCTCTGTGGTTCTATTTTTTCATATTCAGTGCTTTGTTAATGAGAGGTGATACCAATTGTTCTGTTTTTTTCATATCCAGGTGATACCAATTATGGATGCTAAAATGGGAGACGAAAAAGGGCCTAAAGAGATGTCAAAAATATGGAATCATTTCACTAAGATACTTGGTGGAGAAAGAGATAAATGTAATTATATGAAGGCATTGAGACAGGTAATAAAATATATATTATATTTTTTTCTTATTAAATTTTATTAGAACTATTTATAGTTTATTTATGTTTGTTAATTGTGTTTTTTTTTTTTTCATTTTTTCTTGTAGAGTTTCTTAGTAGCTAGTATGGCAAGTCAAGCAACTGATAATTACATTATATAGTTGGTAAGTATTATCAATACTTTAAAATATTAAGTTTATTTGTAAAAGCTAATATTGAACTTGGTATTTGTATCTACTTTTTGTTATTAGTATTAGTATCTACTTTCATGTGTATTTATGTAATGTTATTCTAAATGTTAAAAAAATTAATTATAGTACGAAACCGAACCCGAACGGTTCCAGAATTATATTTGGAACCAACGGTTCCATTTACTAAATACTCGAAAATTTCTGAACCGAACCGACCCGCGTCCACCCCTATTCTATATGCTGAAATGAAGTATTATCTGATATTTGAAAATCTGTGGATCTACAACTGAATAAACATAAATGATATACTAAATAATCGCACCAAGAAGTACCCAATGAATAGCTTTACAAATGTACAGAGTAAATCTCGATGTACAAGGAAAAGCCATTCAAATCTGATAATCTGGTCATACGTACGCAGAACTGCCCCAAAGGCTAATCACCGTAGTACGCGGCCCGAAGCCTATGTGTGTACGAGAGTGGGTCCCAAAGACCTCTGATAATCTGGTCATACACTGTGGAAACACATTCACATCAGAATAGAGCGGGTAAAATCACTGAATCTGGTCATACACTGTGGAAACACATTCACATCAGAGCAAAGCGGGTAAAATAACTTGGGTACTTTCTAGTGGTTTTAAAAAAACTTTAAATCTGTTGAAATATGTAATATGAATATAACATGCTAGAGAAATGACTTCAATGAACTGGGTTTAACTTTAAAAGAAAACTGACTATAAAATCTGTTTGATTCTGAAAATCATGATGTCAAATCAAATATATGTAATAATTAACATTCTGATATAGTATAAATTTAATAAATATTTATTTCTGAAAAATAAGATTTTCCACTCACAAAATATGAGCTACAAGCTAGCCAGGCTGATAAACATTTCCAATCTCCTCGTCACCACCTGAAATATGATATGAATAATAAATTTAACAACCACCATAGAAAGTAGTCTTAATATTAAAATACAACCTCCTAAAACTTAACTCCTCCATACTTGAATAAATTCTCATATTATTCCTTTAATCCATTGGAGCTAATATCACTTTCTAGTCCATTAACTAATAACTAATTCATCAACAAAACCTTCAATCCGAGCATATATACAAATACCCACTTCAATCTAGTGATGACTAGCAATAATAATTCACCCAATTAAATTTTCTTCTTCTTCCATAATTTATACTTCCAAATAAATATTTCATCATCACAATAATTCTCACTAACAATACTTATTCAAGCATTCAATAGAAAGTCTAGGGTTTGCCCAAAAATAGCATTTCTTACCTTGGTTCACTTGGAAGCTAACCAATCAAGGAACTGGAACTATAAATCATAATCTGTCCCCTAAAATTGAAATTTTTGAACCAAATCAAAACCCTAGAAATTAACAATATATAATCTTATATCTCTTGAAAAAATTAAGATAAATCAAACCTAAGATTGAGAAAATCGCCACTTACCCTATTCTTCCCTTTTTTTCTTCATTTTCTTTTTCTTCTTTCTTCTTTTTCCTTCCTTTTTCTCTCTGCCCGTTTCGGTCCAGCTTGGTCTCTGCGTGAATGGTGTAGATTAAAATGGGAAATGGGTTTTAATGGTAAAGTAGTGGACTTATTGCAAATGAAGTCCCTTAACATCCCATGATAATACAAGTAGGTCCTCAACTCCATATATAATTAATCTCAATCCTCATATAATATCCATTATGAAATAAGTCTCAAGAAAATTAATTTGTTTCACTTAAGTCCCCTTTGACCATGACTTTGACAATTCAACCCTTGACTTTGACTAATTAAAATAGGTTTGTAACATGCATCACTAAAGCGGACATTGTAGCTTGATAAGAAAGACAGTGGCAGCAGTCTAGTCCTGTGGTATAGAAACTTTGAACTGATTAAAAATCTTTACAATTGAAGGTTGTTGATAATGATTAGTGCATCGATTGGTCATATAATTACATGAAATTTATATTGCAACGTCTTTTTCTACCAGCTTGTCTTATAAACCCACTGTGCTCATATTAAATACGAGTTCAACTATCATAATCTAAAATTTGTTCTCATCATTTGCCAAATTACAATATAACTAATCATGAGTTGGCTGTTAGTTGATTTATTTTATGACCTGTCAAGATCTTCTCTCAAAATTCTTACTATTGAGTTCAGAGAAAGTGGCAGGAAGCTTTGTTTCATTCCAACTTAATTGAGTTTACAATGATAAAATGAACCTATAAATAGATTATACAAAAGAATCTCCAACTGTAATATTAACAAACTAAAAACAGAAATGGAAAGATCTAGATGGTGGCTAAACTAACTGTGACTAATAATGTGTCTTAATAAGCTAATACACCCCCTCAAGATGGACGGTATATGTCTTTAAAGTGCATCTTGGCTAATAATGGAGCTAAAATTAAAGAGGGAAGAGGCTTAGTAAACATATCAGCAAGTTGATATTGAGAACGAATTGGGAGAAGCTTCACATTTCTAGATACAACTTTGTCGCGAATGAAATGCAATCAATTTTGATATGCTTAGTTTTCTCATGTAACACGGGATTAGAGGCCAATTGAACTGCAACATGATTGTCATAGAATAGAATGGCAGGCTGTGAAACATGAAATTGGAATTCCCGCAATAATTGTTGAATCCAAAGAACTTCACTAGTAGTTGTGGCAAGATCACGGTACTCTGCTTCTACTGAAGAACGGGAAACAGTTGCCTGCATCTTGGCTTTCCAGGAAACTAAAAAATTTCCTATAAAGATGCAAAAGCCAGTGGTGAACTTCCTTGTGTCTACACAAGAACCCCAATCAGCATCAGAAAATGTTTGGAGTCTTATAGGAATCATTGGAGAGGCTGAGAAGAAAATCCCTTGGCCAGGACTTTGCTTTAAATAGTGAAGAAGATGGTGTGCAACTTTCAAATGTGGTGACCGAGGCTGGGAGAGAAATTGGCTCAGCTTATGGACTGTAAAAGTTATATCATGACGAGATATTGTCAAGTAGATAAGTTGACCAATTAGCTTTCTATATATAGAACCATCAGGTAGCAAATCCCCTTCAGTAAGACTTAAAGTCAACTTGGAATCCATAGGTGTAGCAACTGGTTTTCAGTTCATATATCCTTTGTCTTCAGGAAGCTGCAGTGTATATTATCTCTAAGACAGCACAAAACCTACTTTTGATCGAGCAATTTCAAGTCCTAGAAAATATTTCAGAGTTCCCAATTCTTTTAACTTGAACTGAGAATGCAAAAACTTCTTTAAGGAACCAACAGCCTGAATATTTGGACATGTGATGACAATGTCATCCACATAGACAAGTAATGCTACAAACTGATCACCAGACCCTTTGGTGAACAATGAATAATCAGCCTTAGACTGTGTGAAACCAAAAACCATGAGGCTTGCTTGAGTCCATAAATGGATTTATGCAATTTGCATACCATTTTTACTCTGTTGTTGCTGGACATGTTGGTTTTCTCATAACCAAGAGGAAGTTCTATGTAAACTTCTTCAAATAAGTCCCATTTAGAAATGCGTTATTGACATCAAGTTGGATTAGATGCCAATGTTGATGAGAAGCAAGTGCCAAGAGTACCTTAACAATCATTATTTTTGCCACAGGAGAAAACGTGTTGAAATAGTCTAGTCCTTCTTGCTGAGTGTAGCCTTTTGCTACAAGGCTTGTTTTGTGCCTTTCGACAGTACCATCTAACTTATACTTGGTCTTAAAAACCCACCGGCAACCAATGGAATGCTTCCCTTGTGGCAATGGAGCAATAGACCATGTGTTATTCCTTTCCATAGCTTTTAATTCTAGCTTCATAGCTTCTTTCCACTGAGGGATTTTGACAGCTTGGTGGAAGAAATGTGGCTCACAATCAGCTGAAACATTTAACACGAAATCTCTATGAGATGGAGATAAAGCTGCATAAGAGATGAAGTTTTCAATGGGATGAAGGGACTTCTGTGTTGTCATGTTGCAATGAAAATCTTGCAAATATGCAGGAGGTTTGATGACCGTTTGTGACCTTCGAAGAACATCATTAGAATCTATGATGTTGGACTGACTGTTAACCATAGGAGAAGGCCCCCTTAATTCCACCATTTGCATTCTAGAAGGTAAAGTATCTGTTTGATCAGAATTGGTCGAGAAAGGTGCTGAGGCATACACATCTTTATGCTGATCCATGCTAATAGCTTGATTTATAGGCAATGATGGAAATACCAAATCTGGGAATGGATCAATCATTTGATCTATCTCTACAACTTTATGAAAGGAAAAAATGTCCTCATGAAAGATAACATCTCTGGAAATGAAGATTTATTTTGTCTTGATATCATATTACGTGTACCCCTTCACTCCAGCTGGATACCCCAAGAATACATAAATTGAATCACGAGGTTGAAACTTTGTTCGGTGAGCAGGTAAAGTTGATGCAAAAGCCAGACATCCAAACACCCAGAGAGTGAAATATGGAGATTTATTTTTCAATAAAGGAGATGTTGTTCTGTTGATCAAACAAGTGGATGTCAAAACACAATTTGTCCAGAACTTGATAGGTATTCTAGACTGGAAATATAGTGCCCTTGCTACATTTAGAAGATGTTGATGTTTGCGTTCTACAACTGAATTTTGTTGAGGCCTTTCTACATAGCTGAATTGATGTAGGATACCTTTATCAGCAAACAAATCAATGAATGCTAACTCTGGTGCATTATCATTTCTAAATGCCTTTACTTTTGTTTGGAATTGAGTTTCTGTCATGTTAAGGAACTTTGGAATGACCAGATTTGCATCTGTTTTATGCTTTAGCAAATAAATCCAAGTGAATCTAGAATAATCATCCACCAAGGTTAGGAAATATTTATGTCCTGAGTAAGATTCAATATGGTAGGGGGCCCAAATATCACAATGCACCAAGTCAAAAGGATTGTTTGCAAGATGATTATTACAATCAAAAGATAATCTTCTTTGTTTGGCAAGAGGACGCACATAACATGGACTACCTTTATTCAAATTCATATTGTCACAAAGCAAATACGATTTCAAACTATCCAACCTCTTAAAAGAAGGGTGGTCAAGCCCATTTTGCCAAACTTGAACTGAAACACTGTTTACAGAAACATTTGAATCAGATTTTTAACAACTTTATATCTAGAACATAAAGATTTTGCACTTGATCACCCATTTCAATCATCCTCTTCTTGTTGATTTCCTAGATAGTGAAACCATTAGGAAAGAAATTGATGCTGAGTTGTGAGTCAAACTTGAGAGCACCAATAGATATCAAATTAAATTTAAATTGTAGCACAAATAGAGCATCATGAAGCAACACATTTGAGCACAATCGAACTTTAACCGGAATTTGTGTGTGATTTGGCAAGGTCACAGACGAATTTTCAATAATTCTCAAGGATGTGAACGCAGCTGCATCAAGGCAAATGTGCCTGGTTACATCTGAATTCACTATCCAAATAGTGTTTGAAGATAATATAGGGTGCATAGACACTGTATAACATATACCTGTAGCATATAAATTAGAGTTGTTCCCATGATGATCAGAAGGATTAACATCTAAAGTTACGTGAGTTGAAAACATAGACATCAGTTGCTGGTACTGAGTTGAACTAAGATTTTGGACAAAATTCCCAAACTCAGGCTGTTTAGCTTCAGTTTGTTGCTTGAGTTTAGTCTGAAGGATGAGAGAAGTAGACACTTGGTTCACCTTATTGCAAATAGGATAGGTATTCTCCTTTGATCTGATCTTGTAACCAGGTGGATAACCATGTAACTTATAGTATTTATCATTTAAATGACCATGATAATTGTAATAAGTGCAGAATGGTCTTTCTTTCTTTGTATAATTTGCAGTAGATCTGATTTTTGAGACAGTATTATATCCATCACTTCCTTTGCTATTTTCATATCTGAAAGCAAAAGCCATAGTTCCATTGTGATCAGATCCTGATGCAACTTGTGTACCTATCTTCTTTTGATGTTTTTTCCTAAGAAACCAGGGCAAAAACTTTGTTGATGGCTAACAGAGGATCTTTGAGAAGAAGCTGCCCTCTCACTTGAGAGAAAAAGTCATTTAGCCCCATGAGGAAAGACATTATATATTCCATCTGATGATGAGCATTTAATTCCTTCACACCACCACATGTGCATTTACCACAGTTGCAATTCAGATGGTAATTGCTTAGCTCTTCCCAAATCGTTTTGAGCTTAGTAAAGTAGATACTAACAGAATTCTGATCTTGATTCAAGTTCATCAGTTCCTTCCTTAGCTGAAACATGTGTGGACCATTTTTCTGTTGGAACCTATCCTTCAAGTCGTTCCAAATTTCATCTTTAGTTGTGGCATAGATCACACTGGCAGAAATCTCCTTGGAGACTGAATTCAAAATCCAAGATATAACAATATTGTCGTTCCTTATCCATGAATTGAGTAGATCAAGATCATCTCCTTCTGGTTTTCTTATGGTTCCATCACAAAACCAATTTTATTCTTCACAGACAAAGCTATCAACAATACTCGACTCCAGGAGGCGTAGTTATCTCCTATTAATTGCTGAGAGACCGGTATTAGTCCTGGACTATCTGAATGATGTAGAAAAAAAGGACTCAAATGATCATCAAACATTGATATGTTGGAAGAAGACCTTGTATTTGATACATTCAAGGAAGGTACTGGTTCTATTTCAGAAGGACCTCAGAATATAACAGCAGAAATCAAACGCACGTGAACTTGATTGTAGGAAGGAAGGTTAAAGAGGAAGTAGAAGACAGACGTAGCTTTAATTGCTCTGATACCATATTGAGTTTAGAGAAAGAGGCGGGAAGCTTTGTTTCATTCCAACTTAATTGAGCTTACAATAACAAAATGAACCTATAAATAGATTATACAAAAGAATCTCCAACTGTAATATTAACAAACTAAAAACAGAAAAGAGAAAGATCTAGATGATGGCTAAACTAACTGTGACTAACACTGAACTATCTGTGACTAACAATGAACTAACTGTGACTAATAATGTGTCTTAATAAGCTAATACATACCTCCTATTCTCTCCATTTTTAGGAGAAAAGCAGTTTGAAACATGTCGGATGATGCTGAATATCGCTGCTACATTGGTGGCTTATCATTGTTATCAAATGATCAAAGTTCGCAAGTCGTATTTGAGCCGTTTGGCCATCTCCTTGAGGCAAATGTAGTAAACAATTCAATTGCTTTCAGAGATAATTTATTTCAGGTCATCGACAATTATTGTTATTTTATGTTGTGGTGAGTATATGCTTTGATCCTGTAAGGTTATGAGCTTCAAGAATCAACGGAAGCAGTCATATATTCACCAAGAATCCAGAAAATCCAATAACACAAAGTAATAGATTCTCAAAAAATAGGGGCTCAGAATTCGGATCATTGTACCTGTTTGTACAACATTGAATCGGCCACAAAACCCCAAACCCTCAAGAAAAATGCACAAAACAGCTACTACAATGAAATCGAGATCAACACACTGATCTTTTTCTCTCAAAACCTAGAAGCGAAGAATCGCAAAGACTAGACACTCAGATTTCACCCAAAACTAGAAGTTATTAGGTATACACACAGTAGAGAGAAAACACAGAGAACGGAGAAGACGAGATGAACAGAAACCCAAAAGCTTCTCACATAACAGAATGGGAAAAATCACGCCAGGAGTGACCCTTCAGCTGGTATATATAACAACACACTATCACCGTAGATCAAGAGTTAATCCAACGGTTCAGAGCAGCACACTTGGCATTCAAATTGGGCTCGGGTTTGGGCATAAAACAATATTGAGTTATTGCGCAATAGCTGTAAATATTCAACAATGGGCTGAGCCATTTTCCTTTTCATCATAGCCCAAAATAGTTAGAAAGCTAATGATATAAATGGCATCACGTTTCAACAAATCTCCCCCTTGATGGCAATGTCATAAACCACCAAGCACATTAGTGTTTAATAACACCAACACCAAGAAGGTCACCACCTGCAGAAACACAAAATTCACACAGAATCAATCATTAGAATTTGTAAGCAAAATTTAAACTTGGTAAGAGGAAGTACATTTGTTCCCATATCCCCGGGATTAAATTGTGTAGGTATTTTTCAAGTAAAATAGATTCTTTATGAACTATATCTCTAATGAAATGTATCCTAATATCTATATGTTTAGTCCTATCTTGAAAAATAGGATTTTTTACACAAATGAATAGCACTTTGACTATCACAATAAATCAAAACAGGATCATGCAATTCATTTAGTTCACATAACAAGCATTTAAGCCACAAAGACTCTTTTATAGCTTCAATAGCAGCTACATACTCAGCTTCTGTAGTAGATAAGGCAACAATAGACTGCAATTGAGACTTTCAACTAATGCAAGTACCACACAAAGTAAACACAAATGCAGTTGTTGATTTCCTATTATCCTTATTACTAGCATAATTAGAATCCACATACCCTTTCAACACAACTCCCTCTTTGCAAGATTTAAAATGCAATCCTAAGTCCGCAGAACCTTTTAAGTATCTTAAAAGCCATTTTAAAGTGGTCCAATGTTCCGGATCCAGGGTTGCCATAAATCTACTCAAAATGCTAATAGCATATGCAACATCTGATCTAGTACACACCATAGTATACATAACAGATCCAACAACACTAGCATAAGGTACCTTTTGCATGTATTTAATATCAGATTCCTCATGTGGACATTGTTCTTTACTCAATTTAAAATGACAAGCAGAAGGCAAAGTAACAGGCTTAGAATCATGCATAGCAAATTTAGATAACACCTTTTTCACATAGTCAGATTGAGTTAAAAAGAAGAGATTGTTGTGATCTATTTCTTTTAATACCCATTCCTAAACTTCTCCTAGCATGTCCTAAATCTTTCATTTCAAATTCAGCACTTAAATCCTTCTTAATTTCATTTATATCACTCATTTTATGTCCAACCAACAACATATCATCAACATACAAAAGTAAGTAAACAATCACATCATTCTTATCATTTCTTTTAAAATAAAGACAATAATCAAAGGCACTTTGCACAAAGCCAATAGAAGACACATAATGTCAAATCTAATATATATTGCCTAAGTGATTGTTTCAAACCATACAAAAATCTATTAAGCAAACAAACATGATTAGGCCTTTTAAAATCAATAAAACCTTGAGCTTGTACCATATAAATCGTTTCATCCAAGTCACCATGCAAGAAAGCAGTTTTAACATCCATTTGTTCTAGCTCTAAAACATATTGAGAAACCAAAGTAATCATGACTCTCATAGTAGTATATTTCACAACAGGAGAGAAAATTTCATTATAATCAATACCATGTTTTTGTGTAAACCCCTTTGCAACAAGTCTAGCCTTAAACCTAAGAGGATCTTTAGAAGAACTACCACCATCCTTAATACTATAAACCCACTTACAGCCTACCAAAGACTTATCCTTAGGTTTAGGAACTAATTTCCAAGTATTATCCTTCATATGGGACTTCATCTCTTCTTCCATAGCACCTAGCCACTCGTTAGATTGTCGACAACTCAAAGCCTCCTCATAAGATTTACGCTCCTTGAAAGCTAAGTCTTGATATGACAAAACAGCAAAGGATTGATAATCACCCATTCCAACAAGTTCCCTAATCTCCATCCTAGTTCTATCACGAGCAAGTTGATGATCACTTAGAGGATCAACTACATCACCTACTAAGTCATGTTCACCACCTTCAATAGGTTCATGAGAACCAGTGACACCATCATTCTCCTCATCAACCTCATTCTCAACTTGTTTCTCTTCAACAAATCCAGGAGAATGACCTAATCTAACTTGCATCCTAGTCTCCTCATCATCATCATCCCTCTTGGGAACACACTAGAGACTTTCTTACTCAAACAGGGCATATCAACTTCATTAAATGTCACATTCTTACCAAAATATGCAAGCCCTTTCCACTCACATGAGCTAGCCGATTATGCCACTTCAGAGTAGCATCAATCTCAGCACTAGAGGACTCACCAATGTGACTCTGAACTACACTGGCTCTAGTGACATATCTACCATTCCTCTTGGTACCTTTGAAAATAATTAAGGAATCCTTAATTACTTTCAAAGAACCATTACCAATCCGGCCTTGCAGGCCTATGTCATTTAGATTACCCATAGAAATCAAGTTCCTATTCAAATCAGGAATATACCTTACTCTTTCTAAAGTAAAGGTATATCTATTGTCAAATTTCAAAGTCACACTACCAATTCCTTTAATGCTAAAAGCTACATTGTTACCCATAACCACCTCTCCACCATCAAGATCCTTAAAGTTCTCTAACCAAGGTCTTCTAGAGGTCATATGGAATGCACACCCTGAATCCATAATCCATTCACTATCCTGACCACTGTCATCTACATAACTGACAGTATTCAAATCAGAAGTGGGTTTTGTCACCACATGCACATCAACAGTCCCCTCATCTAGGGGTTCAACTACATTCCCTTCATCTATTTTCATATCTCTCTGTTCATTCTTCTTCTTATAACACTCCTTTATAAAATATCATGTCTTTCCACACCCATAGCACTTCCTAATTCCACTCCTAAACTTAGATCTAGATCTCCATTTCCCCTTCTTCTTAGAATTGTTATGATTGCTCCTTTGATGACTCTGACCATTGACTTGACTAGCCATAGGTCTATCTCTCACAGACAAACTCTCAAAATCATTTCCAGTTCTATCAACCTTAAGCTCTAACTCTTTACTTCTTAAAGAGTTGATCACTATCTCGGGAGTTAAGATATCCATGTCATACTTAATAGCAGACTTAACATCCTTATACACATCAGGTATAGCATTCAAGAGGATAACAGCTTTATATTCTTCAGAAACTTTCTCTCCAGTATTAGTGATATCTTGAACTAATTTATTAAAAGTATCAAGATTATCATCTAAGTCTTAGACATATCAATCTTAAAGCTAAAGAACCTCTATAAAAGGAAGAGTTTATTAGGCAGACTCTTAGACATGTATTGTTCTTCTAACTTTTCCCACAAAGCCTTAGCATTATCAAGTTTACCAATTTTCCTCAACACTTGATCAGATTAATGAAGAATTATAAAAGTATAAGCAAGTTCATCAGATTCAAGTTTTTGATCATCAGTCATAGTAGCAGGAAATTCTCCAGTTATAACCTTAGAGAATTTCTGTTGAACTAAGACCCCTCTCATTTTTTTGCTGCCAAATAGAGAAATTCCCTTTTCCATTAAAGACTCCAAGTTCAAATGTTGCCATTTTCATTTGAAGTTTTTAATCAATACAAAAGATTTTTGAGGTCACAGTCCCACAGGAAAAACAAACATGAAACAGATACTTCAACGCAACTAATTTAGAGTCATGCAACTTCTTAGTGCAAGACAAAAAATAGGGATGAAAGTATCAATTCAAAACAGGCTTACAACTAAGTGAATAGTGATAATAACAGTTTTAATAAGCTCAGTGAATCAACGAAAGATGAACAGTGAGATTAAAACATGCCAACTATCACAAAAATTCACACAGAATTAAGAAATTAAAATTGAACAGACTAATAATCAAAATACTAACAATTTCAAGTGTTAGACTTCATCAGGATTCCATGAGGCTCAAGACCTCAGGTCAAAGCTCAATCCTAACACCAGGGAACATAATTCACAAGGAAAATCAGGGGAAATGACAACATTCAAGATGTAGTAATAACACAATCAAGAATCAAGGAATGCAGGGGGTTAAGAAGTATTTCACCAAGTTGGTTTGAAGAATCAAGCACTAAGCAGGTTCCGACAACCAGTGACAGACAAATCGAAGTTCACTAATCAAACCAGGTTTACCAAGAATCAAGGTCCTCGCAAGAAACACAAAACGGAGAAAGAAATTAGTAGCCAAAACAGAAAAGGGAAAAAATTAGGGTTTATACAGTAAGATCGAGAAAATGAATGTCGAACAGAAAACTTAATTTTTTCAGTGACAAAACTCGATTGAAAGCTCCTCACACCCTCAACAGTGCTGTGATACCACTTGTAAGGAAATGAGGTTCAAAAATCACGCGGAAGCAGTCAAGTATTCACCAAGAAGACCGAACCAATATACACAAAGTATGATCGATTTACAATGGGCTTAGAAATAATTCATTGTACCCGTCTGTACAATATAGAATCGGCCACCAAAGCCCCAAACCCTAAGACAATAGCCCCAAGCAGCTACTACAATGGACTCGATCGAACACATCAATCTACAACTCGAAACTCCCCCTCAATCACAAAGATAATATCACAAAGATCAATGATTAAAACCAAATGTTTTAATCCTTTCACAAAGAACAAAACAGGAAAGAAAGAGATGAGCAGAATCGCAAAGGCAGAAAACACCCAGAAGTCTTTTCTCGCACACAGCAAGGAGAAGAATAAAAAGCATCTCCCAAAAGGGACAGTCAAGCTGGTATATATAGACAAACCATCAACCGTAGATTTAATCTTCATCCGACGGTCCAGAGCAACACACTTGGAATATTCCTTGGGCTTGGGTTTTGGGCCTGAGACTAAATTGTGTTATTGGGCAATGGTTTTGATTAAAACATTTCCAGCAGTCTTGGGCTTAGCCCATTTTCATCACTGCCCCAAGTGTTAGAAAGTGAATGTCACAAATGGCATCACATTCCAATAGACATAATTAATAGATATAAATCTATCGTTAGTTGTCATATCAAATGTTGTCCAGTATATGTTAGTGGACATTTATTTGGCCGCTATGAGTATAGAGGCTTCTGTATCAGCCTAATCAGCCTTGAGCTCATATACTTTCATCTCTGGCCTTTTTTGTTTTGTGTTTTGAGGCAATGGATAAGCTAGATGATCAGAATTTGACACCAGAGCAGCATTAATGCTGGATTCCTCTATCGCTTTGATGCTAAATTGCACAAAATTTCTAATGATCTGTGAGATAGCAAGTTTTAAGTCTTAGACATAACTATCCCACCTCTTTTTCCAGTTCACACAGTTTGTATCTTTTAAAACAGCTATGAATTTTCGACCAAAAAAGATTAGAAAGAATAACCGCTTTCTGTCCATAGGTGAGATTTATCAAAGTATTCACATATAAATAGATTGCTATTTAGGAGAACACTCAATGGTATAATTTAAAATTGGAAGGAGTGTGTTCTCCACACAAAAGTTGGATGATCCTTCATATAAATTACTAGGGGGGAGTGTGCATTCCACATGATGCCCACAGTCCTCTCTATTTTAATGAATTAAAGCACGGTGGTTTGCTTTATGTTGAACCTTTTGAACTCCACAGGATAATAAAACTATTTTTTCTTGGTACTCTCCTACTATATTGGCTATGAGAATTTTGAAGAAATTCACAATCTTTGTTATATCCTTAAATAACAACGTGGCAACGAAAATCGTAGGAGTTGAGCTCAAGTTATGTGATAATAGAATAGTTGTTTTGATTGCATTTAGGATGTAGGGATTATACAGGCCCCAAAACACAAAGTAATACCGAAAATAAAGATGAACAAAAAGGATTTTTCTCCCTAAGGTCCGGATGTTCACCCAAAAGTTAGGGCTAGTCACCCGTTGAGCATTCACCAAAGTGATTAATGCTTCAATCCACTAGAAACCAACAATATATCTAGATCAAGGTTACAATACAATAGATCCACAAAGGATCAGCCCTCAGACCTAAGAATCTCTCACAAACCACTCAGAAATACGATTACACCAAGTAACCAAAGGTTACTACCCACAGAAGAACAGAAAACCAAAACTAAGCCTTAATCAAACACTAGATCTCACCAAGAACACATAGATTAAAGATTACATGCAAAAACCAAAGGTTTTCAGAGAGTGAGAAAATGAGAGAGCCAAAAAGGTAAACCCTAGAATGATCTCGAACAACTGAGAAAGAATGAAGAGACTAGCCAAAATAATATCAACCAGCAGAAGCATCCAATGGTCGTAGCTCCATCCACGTGTCACAATCTCAGCCTTTGAGATAAGTGATGAATTGGGCTACCGGGTTGCATTCAAATAGGCTGGCCATCTCACAATAGTTAAGGGTGCATCATAGGGCCTCCACATATTATAGAATTGGGCTACCACAATATTTGACCAAATTGTTAAACACCGAGTTTACAATCTCCACCTTGATTGACAATTTAGGTTTCATAGTGAATTGAAGGTTAACTCCTACCTTAGCTTCATTTGCTCTAGGTACCTGCAAAAATATTAGTTAGTAATGACATTTAGGAGATTTAAACAATCCCTAAATTTGTATAAAGGAAGAATCTTAGTGCCCATGTTTGCAGGATTACACTTGGTAGAGATTTTATCAATCTTCATGATTCCTTTTTCTAAAACATCTCTTATGAAATGAAATTTAATATCAATATGTTTAGATCTATCATGAAATACAGGATTCTACTTAAGTGTATTGCAGACTGTCAGAAAATATTACAGCATTATTTTCAGAAAAACCAATTTCATTTAACAAATTTTTCAATCATATACCTTCCTTCACAGCATCAGTGACTGCAATGTATTCAGCCTCTATAGAAGATAAATCTACAATCTTTTTTAGTTGAGATTTCTAACTAATGCATGAACCATTTAAAGTAAAAACATATGCAGAAGTTGATTTTCTATTATCACAGTTACCAGCAAAATCAGAATCAACAAAACCTTTCAATTTAATTCCAATTTTACTTTTACTAAACATAAGCCCTAAATCAGAAGTGCCCTTCAGGTATCTAAATAACCATTTCATAGCTTCCCAATGATATTCGCCTGGGTTGCTTATGTATCTACTCAAAACACTTATAGCAAAGGCAAGATCAAGTCTGGTGCAAATCATAACATACATAACAGACCCAACAGCGTTGGCATATGGAACATTTTCCATTCTAGTCTTTTCTATTTCAGTTTTAGGGCATTGTTCAGATGAAAATTTAAAGTGACTGCAAAGAGGTAAAGTGACTTCTTTGGCATTATCCATAGAAAATTTGCATAATATCTTTGAAATGTAAGACTGTTAAGTGAGAAACAGATTATGATAACTCCTATTTTTTCTAATTTCCATTCCTAGAATCTTTTTAGCTTCTCTTAGGTCTTTCATTTCAAATTATTGTTCCAGTTTTTGCTTAATCATGTTGATTTCAGTTATATCACACCCAGCAAGTAACATATCATCAACATAGAGTAAAAGATAGTAAGAATCAGGGCCACCACTACCCTTGTAATAAAAGCATGGATCATATTCACTTCTATTAAAATCAAGTCCCTTAATAAAAGTATCAAACCTGATATACCATTGCCTTGAGGCTTGTTTCAAACCATAGAGTGATTTTTGTAAAAGACATACAAGGTTTTCCTTACCTTTTTGTTCAAAACCTTTAGGTTGAGACATGTAGATTTTTTCATCCAAGTTACCATGTAGAAAAGCAGTTTTGACTCCCATTTGTTCTAATTCAAAATCAAATTGAGATACAATAGAAAGCAAAACTCTTATAGAGGTGTATTTGACTACAGGAGAGAAGATTTCATTGTAGTCAATTCTCTCTCTTTGGTTAAAGCCCTTAGCAACTAATCTGGCCATAAATCTTACACTCTCACCTTCGATGGTTCCTTCTTTTACCTTAAAGATCCATTTACAGTCAATGAACTTTTCCCCTCTGGGTTTATTGACAATGGTCCATGTTTTATTCTTAGCTAATGAGGTCATTTCATCCTTCATAGCAGCAAGCCACAAACTTGCATGTTCTCCTCCCATGGCCTCTTCATAAGTGTTAGGCTCACTATCTAGAAAGTTCTGGACATTAAAAAATGTAACAAAATCAGAATCATTATATCTAGATGGAGGTTTGACATCTCTTCTGGTTCTATCTCTTACAATATGATAATTATCTAAGGGATTTTGAGGTTGGTTTGGAGGTAAGGCAGCTGGTTCAGCCATGAGATAAGTTCAATTTCATTAGTCAATGTCTAATCAGGCTCCACCTCAAACTGATCATCACCACCAGAGATTAAATCTGTCTGGAATAGTTCTGTTTCTAAAATTATTGTATTTTGATCAGTTTCAGGTGTAGCAGGAGCATCTCCTTTAATACAGGGCATCTCAACCTCATTGAAAATAGCATTCCTACTGATGGTGACCTTGTAACCTCCTAAGGATTTCAACCAAACCCTATAACCCTTAATACATTCTCCATATCCCAAAAAAATACCCTTAACAGACCTATGCTCCAATTTTCCCTCATTCTGGTGAACATAGGCAGCACAGCCAAAGATTTTCAGTTTAGAATTATCCATAGTATTGCCACTCCAAACATGATCAGGGGTATCAAATTTTAAGGATTTAGTAGGACATTTGTTTATCATATATGAAGCAGTTTTAACTGCTTCCCCCCAGAATAGTTTTGGTAGGCCAGAACTTATCAGCATACATCTGTCTTTTTCTAACAGAGTCCTATTCATCCTTTCAGCAAGCCCATTCTATTGAGGAGTACAAGTGACAGTCCTATGTCTAAGGATCCCATTAGTTTTTTAGAAATTATCAAACTCTTCATTGCAAAATTCAAGGCCATTATCAGTTCTAAGTGCTTTAACACCTTTATTTACTTGATTTTCAATAAGAGTTTTCAATTCTACAAATTTTTTGAAGGTATCAAATTTATTTTTCAAAAGCATCACCCAACTTTTCTTTGAAAAAACATCAACAATAAGGAAGTAATACTTAAAACCAAAATGTGTGCACACAGATGCTGGTCCCCACATATGAGCGTGTAAGTAATCAAGAATAGACTTAGACTTGTAAATGCCTGAACCAAAAGGTAATTTCTTTTGTTTTCCAAATAAGCAATGTTCACAAAACAATATTTTTTCTATTCTTTCATTCCCTAAAAGACATTGTTTTTTAAGAATATGCAAATTCTTATCACTAATGTGTCCAAGTCTTTTATGCCAAAGCTCAGATTGGTCAGACTGTGAGACTGTAGCAGCAATGAGTTTATTTTGTAAAGGTAAGGCTTGCATAGTATAAATTCCATTGATTTTTTCAACTTGAATGACTTTACCAAAATCCTTTTGAAGTGTTAAAATATCTTTGTTTATGTTGGTATTAAAACCTTCATCATCAAGAGTTCCTAAAGAGATGATATTCCTCTTTATGTCTAGAATGTATCTAGTTTTATTTAAAATGAGTACATTCCCATTTTTCAACTTTAAAACGGTTTTCTTAATGCCCTTTATTTTGCAAGAAAAGTCATTTCACATTATCACTTGTCCCCCATTAACTTCAACTAAATCAGTAAAGAATTCTTTGTAAGGTGTCATGTGAAAAGTACACCCAGAATCAAGAATCCAATCTGTTTTAGTTGAAGGTTGACAGGTCACATAGACTTGTCCATTGGTGGCTACAGCCTCTTCATAGGCTACAGCAGCTCCACCATCAACGTTGTTGGTATTTTTTAGTTCATTTAACCTTTTGTGACAATCTTTTATAAAATGTCCCAGTTTTCCACAAAAGTAACATTTCTTTCCATTAGCCTTATTATTGTTCTTATTGAATTTGGATTTACCACTGTTAGAATTTCCAGAAAATTTCTTAGGTTTTCCAAAACTTTTATTTGAAAAATTATTATTGTTTCTTTTTGAAAAATTATTTCCTTTAACATTGTAACCAACTCCATTTGAGGAGGTTTTTAAATCACTTTTGTATTCAAGTTCCTTATTTTTTAAGGATGAAACAATAATATCCACAGCGATAGTGGTTCTTCCATATTCAAGAGCATTTTTCAAATCTTTGTACTTTTTAGGTAGATCAGATAATAAGGCTACAGATTTTTGATCATCAGATAGCTTCTCACCACTATTGGTAAGAACTTGAGAAAGTTTATTAAATCTATCAAGATTGTTTTCAAGGTCACAGTTAGGTTCAAACTTGAATTGAAAAAATTGTTTCCATAAGAAACATTTATTGGGAAGTGACTTAATTTGGTAAAGTGATTCAAGTTTAGCCCAAATTTCAGCTACAGTCTCAGTCTCTCCAACCTCTCTAATGACACTATCAGATAAATGCAAAAAGATAGTGCTCCATGCGGTCTCTACTTGTTCAATTCTTTTAGTGTCTGCCACTTCATCCCCCGAGAATTCATTAAGAGCCTTAACACATTTAAAATGAACTAATAGAGCCTTCATTTTTCTATTCCAGAGAGTAAAGTCTCATTTCCCATTCCAAACCTCCACATCAACCTTAGTATTACCCATAGTGACAATGCAGACAAAGGCAGTAAAATTATGATGCAATACAGGCAGAGCACAAAAAACTAATGAGACACCCACAAATAAAATAAATGATGCGGAATTTATGTATATCTCGCAAGTGTTCACAATTTGAAATAATCAGTCAAGCAGGTAACAAGTTAACAAAAGCTTGATCAGTCAACAATAATAGGTGACAGATAAGAGTTATGAATTTCAAATAATCTTGAAGAACCGTTAATCCCAGTCCCCTCAGATTCTAGGATTTTCAAAAGAAATCCTAGACAAAGGAAGATCCAGGAGGGTTCAACCAAGAGATCCAAAAATATTGTTCGAAAAGAAATAACAATATAGGGTTAGAAACTCGTTACCAAAGTCCTCTGATTAAGAATGTAAAATAGTGAAAACCAAAACTATTTTACCAATCTGTCAAGAATGTGAACAAGACAATTTTAGGTAAAAGATCTTTAAGATCTAGAGACACGTTCACCAAGAACAGCCGAAATAGTAGGGCTGTCCGTAGGTCGGTTCGGTTTGGTTCTGAAGAGAACCAAACCGATCCAAAACTTTCGAGTATTTAATAAATGGACCCGTCGGGTCCAAATATAATTATGGAACCGTTCGGGTTTGGTTCCATTCGGTTCCATACCATAATTAAATTTTTTAACATTTTACAGTAACACTACATAAATACAATTAATGACATTTCATTCGTAACTTTTATAAATTAACGTAACCCAATTCAAAAACATATAAATAACTATATATCTAATAAAATTAATTCAATACATACAAATATCAAAAAGTAAATGTTAATATTAAAATATCGGTGATCCATATCAAAAACTGCAAATGGATCTCAAACTCCACTGTTTATTGTCTTTAAAATGGGCTTTAAAATGATTTGGGTTTTAAAATGATTTGGGTATTGGGCTTTAAAATTAAAATTATGAAATGATCTGATTTATTTAATTAATTTGCTAATTTGTTTTAAAAAATAATTTAATTTAATTAATTCAATATAAAAAATAAAAAAATTATTTAGTTTCGGGTCTTATTCAGTTCTTCGGTTCTTGGTCTAGAACCGAGACCCGACCCAAACCCATCGGTTCTCGATTCGGGTACCTGTTCGGATATTTAACTTATGAAGAACCACTCGATTCGGTTCGGTTCGGTCCGATTCGGTTTGAGACTTTTGGACACCCCTAAGAAATAGTTTCAGGTCGGAGGATCGAAGTGCTCTGATACCACTGTAGGGATTATACAGGCCCCAAAACACAAATTAATACAGAAAATAGAGATGAACACAAATGATTTTTCGCCCTAAGGCCCGGATGTTCACCCAAAAGTTAGGGTTAGTCAACCGTTGAGCATTCACCGAAATGATTAACGCTCCAATCTATTAGAAACCAACAATATATCAAGATCAATGTTACAATACAACATATCCACAAAGGATCTGCCCTCAGACCCAAGAATCTATCATAAATCACTCAGAAATACGATTACACCAAGTAACCAAAGGTTACTATCCACAGAAGAACAGAAAACCAAAACTAAGCCTTAATCAAACACTAGATCTCACCAAGAACACCTAGATCAAAGATTACAAGCAAAAATCAAAGGTTTTCAGAGGGAGAGAAAATGAGAGAGCCAAAAAGGTAAACCCTAGAATGATCTCGAATAACTGAGAGAAAATGAAGAGACTAGCCAAAATAATATCAACCGGCAGAAACATCCAACGGTCATAACTCGATCCACGTGTCACAATCTCAGCCCTTGAGATAAGTGATGAATTGGGCTATCGGGCTGCATTCAAATGAGCTGGCCATCTCACAATAATTAAGGGTGCATCATAGGGCCTCCACATATTATAGAATTGAGCTGCCACAATATTGGGCCAAATTGTTAAACACCAAGTTTACATAGGAGATGAAGTATAATAAACGCGCTCGATTCTTATTCTCTAGCTTCTTGAGAATAAAGTTCTTCTATCTAGGAAACATGACTACTATATTCGATATTCCCATGCTCCTTTCTACTCAGATATAACATACTTCGAAATGGCATATGGTATCACTATATATTCATATTTACCGAATGGAAAGTGAAAGGTGTATATTTTGTGAATCTATTTTATTTGGTAGATCTTTTCTTAAATTTTTTAGCAATGTGTAGATCACTTCACTAATGTTGTTACTTTCTGTCGTTTTTTGCATCTTTGCTCTTTGGTAGACGTCATTTGCCATTTCCCTTACTAAAGATTAAAGCATATACGTAATTTAAGAAGACATGATCCCGGGCATCACGAAAATTTGAATTCCGATCATATTCATAGATCTTAGATACAATATTTGAGCTTTTCTGGGCTTCGAAATTCTAGTCACGTGTTGTTGGTATTGTGGTTAATCAAATTATTCTTTATGGTTTTTTCTAGTCACATTTTCTTTCTTTTTTTTTTTTGATTTTTAAACTAATTCTTGTGAGATAAATGTGTGTCTTGGATTTTCTAATAAATTACTTATAATCTCCTTACAATGGAAAAAGTTCTGAATCCTACAAAATATGTTGATAATAGTTGCGGATGTATGCATTGACTTCACCAAAAATTATAAGTTACTTTCAAGGAAA
Source organism: Fraxinus americana (assembly GCA_035079005.1). Classification (NCBI taxonomy): domain Eukaryota; kingdom Viridiplantae; phylum Streptophyta; class Magnoliopsida; order Lamiales; family Oleaceae; genus Fraxinus; species Fraxinus americana. The sequence goes on from CM068719.1 coordinate 6,149,580, forward strand.
CCCAAAAAAAGGCATCTTAATTTTTTCAGCCTTTTGTTATAGCATTATTGTTTTTTCTCCGTTGGTAGCAGTGGTTGATGTTGTGGTGTTAAATAGTCGACACCTTATTTTATGGCTATGTCTTATTTTCAATGGTTTTTCATCAAGGACACACCATACCAGTTGACACAGGTTAATTTTTAGCTTCCTATCATTGTAAGAATATTTGTAACGATCTAATCATGCTTAACAATCCTATACAGCAATTAGATCAACGCAGATTTAAAGGAATTAGACCGAAAACGTACCTCCCGCCATTGCCGTTGTCTCGTACACACTCAAGGGTATTGAGAAGGATTTATTGAGGGTCTTCTAAGCTTTATCTCTCTCGAAACAGATGGTGTGTTTTCTGAATAGAGAAAGTAGATTTAGGGACCCAAAACTTAGTTTTTACTGCCTTTATACGTGATATGTCCATCATGGAGCCGTTTCAATGTGTACAGTTAATGTGAGCGGTTTTGAACATTATGAAATAGCAAAAACTGTTCCTAAGGGATGGAATGAATGTGGACCATTTTTATGGGTTTGTTCAAAACGGTTACGGGAGAAAAACCAACATTATCCCACTTAGTCCATATATTCCATCATTTACCATAGCAAGAAACACAATACATGAATCATGGCGATAGGTCCTCTAAAAACGAGTATTGTCTTCCATGTATTACAATGTATTATGTCTCTCAATCCCATATAACTTAATGAATAAACCCTATGTTTATTCGAGGTCCAAACTTTAATGATATTTCTCAAATAAATAAATGAGTAAACAAATTGTGCACAAAACCAAATGAGAAAATATCAAACTGAATAAGAGTTCCATTGAAACAAAAAATGTACGTACATCAAAAATCACATTATGGAACCAAGTCCCATACGAATTACATGATCCTTAAAATTCTTCGGTGGCATGCCTTTAGTTAAAGGATCGGCAATCATCAAACCACTCTTGTTGTTCTTAGCCATAAATAGGGTAGCTGAATTGTCACAGTACAGCCTTAATGGCCTAGAAATGGAATCCACAACTCTAAGGTCAGAAATGAAACTCTTCAACCATACACCATGCGAGGTAGCCTCAAAACAAGATACAAACTCAGCCTCCATAGTGGAAGTAGCAGTCAATATTTGCTTTGCACTTCTCCAAGATACAGCTCCACCAGCTAGCATGAAAATATAACTAGATGTTGATTTTCATGAATCAATGCAGCCAGTATAGTCTGAATTGGAGTAGCCAGTCACCTTCAGATTATCAGTCTGTCTGTACATGAGCATGTAGTTCTTTGTCCCTTGAAGATATCTCATCACTTTCTTTGCAGCTTTCCAGTGGTCAAGACCTGGATTACTCTGATATCTCCCTCCAACAACATATGCAATGTCAGGTTTGGTGCAAACCTGGGCATACATAAGGCTTCCAACAGTTGAAGCATACGAAATGTTCTTCATTT